>JAQMYF010000023.1:32427402-32440581 GCA_030014195.1 Neosilurus mollespiculum | reverse complement strand
TTGGGTTGGTGGGTGAGTGATTGAGAAGAGTGATTAGGTGGCTGGGAGAGTGAGTGATTGGGTTGGTGGGTGAGTGATTGAGAAGAGTGATTAGGTGGCTGGGAGAGTGAGTGATTGGGTTGGTGGGTGAGTGAGTGTTTGGGTTGGTGGGTGAGTGATTGAGTCGAGTGATTGAGTCAAGTGATTGAATGACTGGGTGAGTGATTGGGTGGGTGGGTGATTGGGTGGGTGAGTGATTTTGAATGTTTGAGTGAGTGGGTGAGTGATTTGGGTGAGTGATTGAGTGGATGGGTGAGTGATTGGGTGGGTGGGTGAGAGAAATCCTATAACACTATTGCTGCTGGTTAATAAAAGTACCGTGTTACACCTTTTTTGGAAGTGTCTAGGATGTGGATATAATTTATTCTCAGTATTTCGGGGGTGATGGTAGAGTGATCGGCCCATTGAATAAAATAAATGTTAGATTTGGGAATATTTAGTGTAAAACCCTTTTATGTGAACTGGCATGGTCAATTAGTTTGTAAACATTTTTAATTTAAAATTTAAGCATAGGGTGGTGTGGATAATGGAGTGCAGACTCAGTTAAAAAGCCTTTCAGAACTGGCTCCTCAGGGATCTCTGTGCACTTAACTGTCTTGTATCCACATTAAATATAAATGAACCTGGAATGCTGTAAGAAAGCGGATCGAATGCATTTTTAAAACGACAGCATAATGCTCTATCCTAGTGCACCCCTGGTGATATTACTGGTGAAAAAGAAAATTGTTGTTGAGTTTTTTTATGTTTAGGCTTCCCACAGCATGGGTCTGTATGCAAAGCTTTATTACCAAGTGCACAGAGGTGTATTATTTGGAGACATTGATTTCAGCACTAATTCTTCTGCGTGGCCTCACAGCAAGAAAGTCCTGGGTTCAAGGCCTGGGCTCGGGTGTTTCTATGGTTTCCCCATGCTTGCACAGGTTTCTTTTGGGTACTCCGGTTTCCTCCCACAGACCAAAGACAAGCACATTAGGCCGACTGACTGTTTAAACTTGCCTCTAGGTGTGAGTGTTCAGCAAATAAGTGAGAGTGAGATGAGTGACTGCCTATGCATGTGCTTTTGCTGTGCACATGAGTGCACTTTGATCAGATTGCAGCTTCAGTGTAATTATGAAATTGCAGGAGATCTCATGAATGAAACTGGAATCATGTGGAAAGCCCAGTCACTCGCCTGGGAGGAAGTGCAGTACAGTAGATGAAGAATTTATGTCACAAACTGATGCAAAACAACATGTAGCGTGTTAAGAATAGTAATAAAGCCAATAATCCAAATATGATCACTCGCGGTGTGTGGCACGCACGTTTGGTTGACGATGAATAGTTAGCAATATCAAAATTAGAATTATTATCAAAGACAATATGATTAGTGTGACATATTAAGCATCTTTCATTTCTTCCTGTAAGACACACTTCACTAGTTTTGAAGGAAATAGCTCGTAGTCCAAAATGTAAGGAAGTGGATTAGTAAATATGGGTTCCAGTACCTTATACGTAGTACCATCTTGTTTATAATCACTGTTTGTTAAGAGTAACACAATCACAATAAAGGAAATAATTAATATATTCAAGGAGGCACGGTGGCTTAGTGGTTAGCACGTCCGCCTCACATCAAGAGGGTCCTGGGTTTGATTCCCAGTCTCAGGCGTTTCTGTGTGGATTTTGCATGTTCTCCCTGTGCTTGTGTGGGTTTCCTCTGGGTACTCCGGTTTCCTCTGACAGTCCAAAAACATGCACGGTGGGCTAATTGGCTGTTCCAAATTGCCCCTTGGTGTGGGTGTGAGTGTGAATGGCTGAGTCTGTGTTGGCCCTGCAATGGTCTGGCAAGCTGTTCAGGGTGTACTCCGCCCTCGCCCAAGGCCGAGGACTGTCAGAGGAAACCGGAGCAACAGAGAAAACTCACACCAGCATGGGAAGAACATGCAAACTCCACACAAAAGCCCTCACCGGGCCCAGGACTTGAGCCCAGGACCTCTTTGCTGTGAGACGAACGTGCCAACCACTACGCCACTGTGAACTAAAGCTGATATTGTGATATATTGCTTTTAAAGATGATAAGAGGTTATTATTTATATCATCGTCCTCAGGCTCACTGCCCTATATACCTGGTTAATGTGTCCAGCATGTCAGCGGGAGATGTTTTGGCCTCTGGGAAGATGCATGGTAAGGGCACAGCTTTGTACGCCTCCAATCATACTTTATGCTCTGTTTGTCCCTTGAGGCACCTGCCACCTGTGGGGTTGTTTGTGCTTCCTTGTACACTAGCTGTTCCACTGTACATCACATGGTAGTATGTTGTATAATAAAGCATTTCTGGTGTGTGAAGGTAAAGTGGTGCATGGGGAGACCACCACTGGCCATGCTGTTATAAACGGGATGCAGTATTACCACCAGGACTGGGCCCATGCTGCAGCCTATGTCACTGTGCCTCCCTTGAGACTGGACCCCAACACACCCAACTTCCTGCTCAGCCTTCTCGGAAGGTAAATTTCATCTCATACTCGTCCTGTACATCCTTTTAAAACATGACTGCATATACTGTACATAGAAAAGCTTCCATTTCAGCCTGTTTATAGGACATTACTTCAGAATGTGATCCACATCTGTTTGTGCTGCTGTAGTGACACTCTGAATGTGGTGACATCTGACCACCGGCCCTTCACCACCAAGCAGAAGGCCATGGGCAAAGATGACTTCACTAAGATCCCTCATGGAGTGCCTGGTGTGCAGGACCGCATGAGTGTCATCTGGGAGAAAGGAGTGGTAGGTTGTCCTGATTGGTCATCCTCACAGCATAATTTGGGCGTGTGTAATATGTTTAAGCGATACAGACACCTATTTTAATATAAATGGCCATAAAAAATAAAAAGCACAAAACTGGTAATTTTATCCTATCGTTTTTCCCCGTAACACGTTGGGTGGGGTTGACGTCTCTTGTGGAGACAGTGAGACGTTACATTCTAGTGACTCTGAGGATGGGAGCCAGAGATGTGCGTGACAGTAAATCCAAGATGGCAGATGCAGCTAATGTTTCGGCTTTCCTGTCGTCAGTCTGTTTAGGAATAAAAATAAATGTTTTTCCCGATTTCTGCGCTTGTTGTTTGTGCAGCTGAGCACTGGCCGATAATGTGTTATGCTACATGGGTCAGTGCCGTATCCCAGCCAATCCAACGACCAGGTTGGAACAGCCAATGAGAAAGTCCACTTGTCTCCGAGCATGCCCAGAGTCGTAACACTCGCACGCAATTTGAAAACGGGCAAGGACCGATGTTGCTGGAAGGAACCGCTGATGTTATACGTGATCGTTTTAAAAAGTTAGGAACACTAATCCACCACGGGTACACTTTAAATCACACCATTTTTATTAGTGCATTCAATAAGGGATGAAATGGGACATGGCTTTGTGCATCATATTTGCTGATGTTTACAATTTTTTTATTTATTGAAAAAATAACAGGTCATACTTTTCCTCTATTTATAATTAATGTTATGAAACATCTGTGAATCAAATTCCTGCTATCATATACGCATTATAAGAGACGGACTGTTCCTTTCTTTTCAATATTTTTTTCCTCATACTTGAAGTTAATAAGGCAAAAAAATGGAGCTCATGTAAAGCTGGCCTCACACGGGGTGGTTCTGATGCTGGTTAAGCGTGATTCCAGACCGCGTTGGACTGCAGTGACATCATCTTGACATCGTGATGGTGTTTGCTATCCACCAGCACTAGCCGCCAAATACCATGGGTTCTCAAAACTGTGTATTGCCGTCCAGCTGCCTTGTGCTGCCGAGTTATCACCTTTCGCAAATTTTCTTGTTTGCCACTCATTTGCTGAACCGCTTAATCCTACTAGGCTGCGAGCCATAAGCATTCACACTCACATCCACACGTAGTCTCAGCCGACACTGGGCGGAAGTAGGGTACACCTTGAACAGTTTGCCAGGCAATTGCAGGACAACACACAGAGACAACACTCACACCTAGGGGCAATCTGGAACAGCCACTGTCGGGGGAGACCAGAGTATCCAGAGGAAACCCATACAAGCACAGGGAGAACATGGAACACTCTCCACACAGAAATCCACAAGACTGGGACTCAAACCCAGGACTTTGTTGCTGTGAGGCGGATGTGCCAACCACTACACCACTCAACCTTTCTGAACCGCATTAAATACAGGCTTATTATAACCTATTCTCACCGTGTTTTCACCTACTGCTCAGTTGTGTGTCACATGGCCGCAATTTTAAACCGCGCTGAACTGCTGTCTGAACCACCCCTGCATGAGGCCAGCTTAAGTCACAATAAACTGTACTTGAAGTGCTTAAGGGAACACAAAGGTACCCCAGAGATTCTTTCTGGTAAAATATTGAATGAATGTTCTAACAAAAGGCTTCACCATAGCAACAGTGACATGCATTTGTTTGTTAAGTAGGAACACAACCAACCCATTTATGCATTAGGATTAAATTATACAAGCCTCCTCTTCACAAATCACAACAAGCTCGTTGGTATTATAGACATGATAACTTATTAGATTGAATTCATATCTGTGATTCTCCTTACACCTTCCGACCAGTCGCAATTCGAGACTTCAGCCGTGATGTGTAAAGCCCCTGTCACATATTAACGATTTGCAGAACTTATGCGAGGTATGACAGATTTCTATAAAACGCTGGCATACGCTGAACTGTCGATGTTATTCCAGTTTTGAACGTATACATAACTTATTATTAACTGATTCAGAACCTAAATGGGGTTCAAACGAGGAACTGGTTAGTACTCCTCAAGACTCCGTGGGGAGCAGATGACCATGTCATCCGAGAGATGGAGGATCCAGCAAGACTGAGACGAGAATACCTTCCAGCCGTCCTCCAACATCAGCATGACCTCATTGATTTCGTCGCATTGACGGTGATGTTGACACTGCGATGTCTAGTACGGACCTGATAGAGTGGCAGCTGTTTATAGGTTACATCACTTGATCGATTGTCAGGGATACACTGCTGCATAAATTGAACTAAAGTTGATCATAAGTTACAAACGCTGCCAACATGCTAGGCATTTGTTGGTATGAGTTACATGTAGGCTTAAAGTTCACCAGACATTATATTCAACTTATTAGTAACTTACAAATAACGTGTGTGAACGATCTGATTACTTACCTACAACTTATGGCCAGTGTATGCGGAACATATGAGGCATACGTTGGTATGCCTTGAAAATTTTGTGCATGCATAAAATTTTTCGACGACCTCGTCGTGCTGTAAACCTACCCATAACTTTGACATATACCAGCGTATTCACCAAAGTTGGCATACGCTGTCTAAATCATCGATGTGTAACAGGGGCCTAAGCTGCTGAAGTATTTGATAAAGGAATACCCTTTAAAAACAACACTAGGAATAGAAATATCAGTTATTATATGAGGCATTTGTGATGTACATGTTGTTAAAACGGGGCATGGGGCAATTGTAAGATAAAACAATGTTTAAATGGGTTGGTATGGCCTAGGCCAGCACAGAAGCTGTTATTTATTTATTTATTTATTTATTCATTCATTCATTCATTCATTCATTCATTCATTCATACATTCATTCTTTCTTTCTTTTTTACCAGGTTGGAGGAAAGATGGATGAAAATCGATTTGTTGCTGTCACAAGCTCCAACGCTGCAAAGATCTACAACCTGTATCCCAGAAAAGGCAGGATCATCCCAGGAGCCGATGCTGATGTGGTAGTCTGGGACCCTGATGCAACCAGGTACAAGGGTCCGCTCGATGATTGTGGATCAATGTGTGGATCGAGCTGGTACAAGCTTAACAAACTTGTTTGGGCCAAGGTGGAGCTTGATGAGTGATTTTATTTACGTTGAAGTATTATGGGTGACATGGTGGTGTAGAGGTTAGCACGTCTGCCTCACAGCAAGAAGGTCCAGTATACGAGTACCAGGTTCAGTGAGGGCATTTCCGTGCAGAGTTTGCATGTTCTCCTAGTGCTTGTGTGGGTTTCCTCCCAGTGCTCCGGTTCCCTCCAACAGTCCAAAGACATGCACATTAGGTCAATCAGCTGTTCCAAATTGCCCCTAGGTGTGAATGTGAATGGTTGTGTGTGTGTTGGCCCGGTGAAGGCCTGGCAAGCTGATTGTTTAGGGTGTACCCCGCCTTTGCCCAGTGTCGGCTGAGATAGGCTTCAGCCTCCGCGACCCTAGTAGGATTAAGTGGTTTAGTAAATGAGTGAGTGAGGTAAGGGAAGTTTTATTTTAGCTTGTACAGGTCTTGGGAGCGTTGGCACGTCCGCCTCACAGCAAGAAGGTCCTGGGTTTGATTCCCGGGCTCAGGGCGTTTGAGTGAGAAGTTTGCATTTTCTCCCCGTGCTTGTGGGTTTCCTCCCTCAGTCCAAAAACATGCACAGTAGGCTAACTGGCGGTTCCAAATCGCCCCTAGGTGTGAGATTGAGTGTGAATGGTTGTATGTGTGTTGGCCCTGCAATGGTTTGGCGAGCTGTCCAGGGTGTACTCCGCCTTTGCCCAGAGTCGGCTGAGATGAGTGCCAGCCTCCCCGCGACCCTAATTAGGATTAAGCGGTTCAGAAAATGAAAGAATGAATGAGGAGCCTCCCTGTTTTTCTCAGCTTGATTTATTGCTTTGTTGGGTTGTATGAATGTAGCTGTGCGAATCCATGTTGACATGCAGTGTGTATTGTCTTTGGGCAGGACCATCTCCGTGACCACGCAGTGGCAGGGAGGAGATGTGAATCTGTACGAAGGTCTGCGCTGTCACGGTGTGCCACTGGTCACCATCAGCCGCGGCCGTGTTGTCTATGAAAACGACATCTTCACCTGCGCTGAGGGTTCCGGAAAGTTCTACCCGCTCCGAACCTTCCCAGACTTTCTCTATAAGAAGATGGTGCAGAGGGATAAGGTATGCCATCATCATTTCCATTCAGTTCACTTGGGTCCATAACGCTGTTTTATAAATCATCTGTGTGTCAGTAAAATCAGGAATCTCTATGCTTTCATATTGTGACGTATCAGTCGGCAATGTGCAGCTATACAACCCGAAAGATATGATGTCCCTCTGCTTCTCTAGGACTTTCTGCAGGAGTTCTCAGAAGACCTCTCAGTTAAATTCACATATTAATTCACATGCAACTGTTTCTATGCCTCCGTGCCGGCAATAGACCCGAAAACATAATGATTCGATTTTGAAGGACAAGGTTACTGCGCCCTCGTGTGATCCATTCTTGTGAACGTACTGTCTCAAGAATGCGTTGAGGAATGTTCTTTAAACTTTGCATTTATGCTTATTCTGACTCACAGATTAACTGTTTTGTGTGCTTTGTTTATTTTATTTTATTTTTTTTGGGGGTGAAGGGAGGATGAGGGCAGGAGTGTCGTAGGTTAAAGGTCAAGCGTTGATTCCTTGCTTGTGAATGTAGTTTTCAGAAATGGCTTGAGGGAGATTTTACAAATTTGGCGCAAACATCAACTTACTTTCAAAGATACACTGATTAGATTTGGAGTTCACAGGTCGTTTTATATTGGTTTTAAATGCTAAAAGTTATAATTATATTAATGGAAAAGACCAGCAAAGTTTAATTCAGTCAAAAATATTGATTGGTTTTGTCCATATTCATATCATCAATCCTGTGTGTGTGTGTGTGTGTGTGTGTGTGTGTGTGTGTGTGTGTGTGTGTGTGTGTGTGTGCTACTGGAAGTGAGAAACAAGTTGATAAAATATTAACATGGTAGGCTTGTGTGTTCCCGTCCCCGCTGTAGTGCCAGGCTCTGAAGGGAGTGGACCGTGCTCCCTACACAGGTGACGTGGCCGCAGTGCAGAACGCAGGGAAAAAGGAAGCGGCCCCTTCTTCTGGGGACATGACCCCACGACCCTGCACTCGTCACGGAGGGATGAGAGATCTCCATGAGTCCAGCTTCAGCTTGTCTGGTAATACAGCCTGCTTTCACATCATATTCACAAACATTTATACATATCAGTACTGTCAGCAATGCTATGAAATTAGCTACCGTATAAGCTATTACTAAATAGCCAATGTTAGCATTAAAAGATGTTTATTTGTCTAGAATAAATGTTGTGAACATCGTCAAACTGCATCTGATTACTCGTCAAGCTCTGTGCCAGTGTTGTCTTGTTTTTTTCTTTTGTTTGCTTGTTAAAGGCTTTCTGTGGTGAATTAGTGTTACTAGCTATTTAAAACGATCACGTATAACATCAGCGGTTCCTTTCAGCAACATCCATCCTTGCCTTTCTCATTGGCTGTTCCAGCCTGGTAGTGGATTGGCTGGGCTAGGTCACTAACACTGTGCATCGTATCACATTATTGGCCAGTGCTGAGCTGCACAAACAACAAGCACAGAAATTGCGGAAAACTGATGCGGAAAACTGATTACATCAACTGATGACAGGAAAGTCGGCAGAGTTGGCAAAACGTTAGCTTCTCTGGCAGCATTCTCGTCCTCACTAGAATGTGACGTCTCACTGTCTCCGGTTCAAATAGGTCACCATTTACAACCATTTACTCCAAAGTGCTAGCCATAGTTCCTTCTTGAACATGTTTTTTTATCAACTAAAATGTCGTTTTCTGCTTTTTATGGTCATTTATGTTAAAAAAGCATCTGTATCACGTTAACATATTACATACTCACAAATTATGCTGTAAGGATGACCAATACAGGTACACTTTAAGTCATTTAAGTCAATTGCCATAGCAATTCCCAGATTCATATGCTCTTTCAGTGTTGCCAACTAGATTTGTTAATTGTTTAGACTGCTAGATTTGTTAATTGTTTAGACGCCTTTATTGAACTTAAAAAGAGTTGAACAAAAACCTAACAAACCTTTATATTAAACAAGCATCATGCCAGACTGATGGCAGACTGGACACAGCACTGTTCATTTCATTTTTCAAATCGCTTTATCCTCGATAGACCCATCGAATATTATTGTTGTGATTTGTATTTTCTGCACATGCACAATCACCAGGTTGGCAAAAAAAAAAAAAGACAATAGGATACAGTAATGGAGTTTCATCAAAACTCAGCAATGAACTCAAATTACAAACCTGCTGTCAAGTGAGTACAGCTTCTTCTAAATGTATTTCCTCTAATGGAGCATAAATAAACCGAATATTTGGCTGGATTGTGTCTGAAATATCACTGACAACAATAATATTTTGGTAAACTGAAGTGTAGTGTAAAAGCCATATGGCACTTGTGTGATAATATAGAACATCAGCACGGCTTTGTGTTTTCCGCTGCACTCACTCACTAGTTTTGTGCCTGAGGCCAAATCACAGCTGTGCTGATATTACATCTAACCCTCATTAGACATGCCTAAATAGCAGTGTGTAATTACTCTTTCTCAAGATACAGATTCAAGAATTTATTTGTCGCATGATTGGTTGTACAAGTACAGCAGCAGTGACACGTTCAAATGTGCAAAAAAATACAAATAATAATAGGCAAAGAGGTTTATAATAAAAATTATATTATTATAAAAAAATTATATATAAAAACTTAACCTTCATACAGACAAATTCAAAGCTTGTAATAATAATAATAATAAGTATAATAATAATAATTATTATTATTATCATTATTATTATTGTGGTTGTTCTTTTTATTGCTATTATTGTTATTATCATTATTATTATCTGCAATGGCCTGGCGAGCTGTCCAACACTCTGTTCTCGCCCAGAGTCAGCTGAGATGGGCACCGGCCTCCCCGTGATTAGGATTAAGCGGTTCAGAAAATGAATAAATGAAGTTATTATTATTATTATTATTATTATTATTGTTGTTGTTGTTTTTATTATTATTATTATAGAGGAAATGTAAACCTAGGTGTCATGTTGGCGCAGTGGTTAGCACGTTCGCATCACAGCAAGAAGGTCCCGGGTTCGATTCTCAGGCGTTTCTGTTCGGAGTTTGCATGTTCTCCTCATGCTCGCGCAGGTTTTCTCCGGGTACACCGGTTTCCTCCCACAGTCCAAAAACATGCACAGTAGGCTGATTGGTTGTTCAAAATTGCCCCTAGGCCTGAGTGGATGTGTGAATGGTTGTATGTGTGTTGGCCCTGCAATTGCCTGGCGAACTGTACAGGATGTACCCTGCCTTCGCCCAAAGTCAGCTGAGATTATCTTAGATAATAAATGAATGAATGAAATGTAAACCTATATTAAGCTGTAATAAACAGCTATAGTAAGGTATCATAAAAATAAAAATCTATAATGAAATGAAATATAAAAAGTAATCCTTGATAAAAACAGCAAGGCACAAAAGCGAATAAAATATTAAGTAGGCTGTCAACAGAACTACCACTGGAGCTCTAACAGTGTAAAGTGACACGGATAAACATTTATCATTAAGAGGTGCAGCCATTAAAAGGTACTTTGTCTTATGTAACATAGATGTATATTTATTTATTTATTTATTATTTTTTATTTTCCCCCGTGGACTGCATGGTGGCGTTGTGCTTAACACGTCTGCCTCACAGCAAGAAGGCGTAGGTTTGAGTCCCTCAGACATTTCTGTGTGGAATTTGAATGTTCTCCATGTATGGGTTTACTCCGGGTACTCCGGTTTTCTCCCACAGTCCAAAGACATGCACATTAGGCTAACTTGCTGCTCCAAATTGCCCCTAGGTATGAATGGTGTGTATGAATGGCTGTGTGTATGTTGCCCTGCGATGGTCTGGTGAGCTGTTCAGGGTGTACCCCACCTTCATCCAATGTCGGCTAAGATAGGCTCCAGCCTCCCCATGACCCTAGTAGTATTATTAAGTGGTTTTGCAAATACGTAAGAGCGAGTGAGTGACTATACTGTATATATCCTTTGTATATTCTTTAACTGTTTATAGTTCCATATAATATTCAAATGTCCATGAGACGACTTAGTGATTTGTGTTATATCTGATGTTATAGAGGCTATAAACAGTTGTTCTTTCACCAGCTTTTCTTAATTTCACTCTTGAACTTTCTGAGATCAGCAGCACAGTGGAATACTGGCTAGCACTTCCGCCCCACAGCTAGAGCTTCCTGGGTTAGGCCCCTGGTTTCCGCCCACGATCCAAAGACATGCACATTAGGCTAATTGGATATCTCGATTCCTCCTAGGTGGCAGTGTGTGGGTTGGCCCTGTGATGGTCTGGCAAGCTGTTCAGGGTGTACTCTGTCTTCACTCAGAGTCAGTTGGGATGGGCTCCTGCCTTCCTGCAACCCTAAAAAAGGTTAAAGCGGTTAGGAAAATAAAATGCTGAGAATTGCTGTTATGCAGAACAAAGTAGATTTTTCTTATGAATCTTATGATTCACATTTTATAAATATTAAGTAAATAAATCTTCTAGGAGAAAGCTCAACCATATAAATGACTTTTTCTTGAAACTTTTTTCTTGAAAAAAGAACACGTTTTGAACCAGTTAATGAATTTGCTATGGAGAAGGTCCCTGGGAAAGTGTTATTACTCCTCTCACTAATTCATTCACTCCTTTGGGTCACAGGGAGGCTGGAGCCTATCTCAGCCGACACTGGGTGAAAGTGGGGTACATCCTGAACAGCTTACTAGACCATCACATGGCCAAAGCACTCACACTCACACCTACAAGCAATTTGGAGCAGCCAGTTTGCCTTATGTGCATGTCTTTGGACTGTGGGAGGAAACCGGAGCACCCGGAGTAAACCCACACAAACGCAGGGAGAACTAGCAAACCATACAGAAACACCCTCACCAAGCCTGGCAATCAAATTCAGGATCTTCTTGCTATGAAGTGGACATGCTAACCACTATGTCACCATGCTGCCCCAGTTATTACTACAGAAACAATATTTTACGTCAAACCCTGACTACAGATTTTCTTGTGGCTGGCACAGGAAGTGACCTCCACCTTCTGATTTAACATCGCCATGTAGTGGACAGTAAATCACAGAAGCACATTCTGTTCACGTAACTCACAGGAGCTTTGTTTTGTTTTTCCAGGTGTCCAGATTGACGACGACCTTCCAAAGAGATCTTCCCAAAGGATTCTGGCTCCTCCTGGTGGTAGATCCAGTGGCATATGGTAACATGAGCTGCTGCTATTTTTAGAGCCACTGAATAACTAAACCTGGAAACTAAACACCTAATATTATCTGATGATTTCACATCAACCAAAATTTATTTAACCTTTGTCACTTTGTTACACTCATAATTAAATGTCCATGGCAATGATTTCGGGAAAGAAAAAACTAATAATCGGGGTGTAGGGACGAGGGGTGTGGAGATTGTGTCGTTTTGACAGATAACGGAAAAGAAGGTATCTGTGTGGTTTATAGATCTTGTATGAGAGATGTGGGTATTAATGAATTACACTAGCATTGAATCATGTGGTCTTGGTTTCATATAGTTCATTTTGGTAAAGGTGCAAGCGTGTTCTCCTCTGATCCTCTCAACTTCACTTTATATCAGTATATTCAGAACAGTGCACTGTGATTATGCAACAGTTAAAGGAATATTTAGCAGGGTTTTTTTCAACCTGATCTTCAGTCACAACAGCAGTTCACTGTTGGGAGGCTCTCACAGTTCCCTGTGCTGAAAAAAGAGCAAAAATAAAAATAATAGTAATAATAATAATAACTAGAAAAGCACTCGGAGAGCGCAGAACTCCGCCAAGGCCATTCAGTACTCCCATATGGTATTGTAATAAATGCAACATTTGTTTATAATTTGAGCCCTACAGTGCAAACACACAGCCATTCATATGATTGCATTGTGTATCATATGCCTGCCTTGAATAAGAGGCCTTGCGCTCGGATGAGGAAGTATTAATAATTGCAATGTGTTATAACTGGACTAATCGTTGTACAGAAAGGTAAAATATTGAGTTTACACCATCGAATGCAAGCCTGGAAGTTACGCTTCGGTACGGTCCGGACACAGTAACTCGGATGACTACGTCATTCACGCTAAGAAATGTTTAAAAATTTCCTGCACCCAGACAATAATCTGGATCACTGCCAAAATATAATCAATTGTTTCTTGTATCATTTCTGACTCATCCTGAAAATTTCATTAAAATCCGTTTTTGTGTATCCTTGCAAACAGACATACAAACAAACATAACCCCCTTGGCGGAGGTAATATTGATAATA
>JAQMYF010000023.1:32398042-32427302 GCA_030014195.1 Neosilurus mollespiculum | reverse complement strand
ATAATTTTTTTTTTTTTTTTGAGTAAACCTTCTTATGCTCCAACAACTGCCTCTTGATGCTGATTTGTAGTCTGTTGTCATTAGTCACATATACTGTACACATTGTTAATTCATTGATGATTGATTAGGTTGTAAAAATGCCGAGATATTCCTTTATAAGATGTCAAAATTTGGCCGAACATTTCAACAAACTTTACAATACCGCAGCTACTGGATGTGGGACTATGTATTCTTATATCGTTTTTCCACGTCTGTAAATGATTTGGGCACATGACTATGTGTTTACCTCAGTGTGTTACCTTTGGAATTGCACTTATGTACAGTACTACCCTGCCTCTCCATATGTTAAACTGTACAAGTTGTGGTTATCAAATAACACATAAAAAAATAGATGCTTCTGTATTGCAGCCTCAGTATCGCTTTTGTATTTTCAGTGTGTATATTTGTTTTTCTTTTTACATGTTGACTTGTGATAATGACTAAAAGCAAGTTTTAATGATTTCGTCAGAGACTGTTTATGTTCATACTGGTTTATTTTCCTTATCGTATCATTTCTTTCCCCCCACATGACATGGTGAGTGGCAACAGTGGTGTGTCCCTGTGCGGTAGACTTGTGCTGTGTTGCCGAGTGTTATCATTAGCTAGTCTTTGGTAGATTTGCCCAAAGTGTTTATGGTCAAGTAACAGAGTGATGTACCTTCCATCAGTGTGATCTAATATGAATGCCATGCTTACAGTGCCACATATCAGGATTCATTTTCTCAGTTAAATCGGATTACGTTGTGTTTATGAAATTGCCTGGGATTCCCTTCTTGAGGTCCCAGTGGCGTAACACCAGTAATAATGTAAAACAGAGGTCTATGGCCTGTTTTAAAAAAATATGTTCCCAAAAGTGAAATGGTAATGTTTCTGCATTATATTACAAGCTGTTTTAGTTACAGTTATAAGGGTATGATGCTAGATGGAGGTCAACAAGATCTAAACATGTGCACATTTTAGCATCTGTAAGGCAATACAAAACCGAATAATGACACCCTGAATGTTCCAATGTTGTCAAAGTGTAACATTATTATATATAAAACGCTTACACTCTATTAAAGTTTTTTATTAATTTTTTTATTGTCTAAGTTATAAGAAACACAATTAAAACCCAAAATTACTGAAATGAATATGTGATATATTTTTGAAATGTTAATTTAAAGTTCACATCAAATCAGGTATTAAGTCACATTAAAGCTATATGAGTTATGCGTTTTTCCATATTCCTGACTCATTAAGCTCCATTTTGGTATCAAAATCATTTATGGAACATGTCTGGCTGCTGGGATACGGAATATTTTATGCAGGGAATTTAGATTTCAGAATGGATAAAAAGATGGAAGTTAAGAACCAGTGAACTTCAAAAACCACTCTGTAGTAAAAATAACACCACGAATTCATTCATATACATTAAAAGAATCATACTAACAGTTATTTTTAATATTTATGCAGAATTATAGTATCAAAAACTATGAAAAGGTTAATGTAGAAAAAAACATTTTTAACAAGATGTAGAAAATGTACACATTTTCCAAACTGGTAAATTCATCCAAAACTAACCAAACAAGTTTGAATGGCTCATAAAAGGGTGGAATAATTACACTCCTACTGTCTTCTCCAGAGAACTGGTACTGATAAAAAGAATAGTGGGTGTGGTCAGGATTTATAAAGGCGGCGACACCCACTCGAACCACACATGGCAAAATTTATCTCCTTGCAAGCTAGCCGAGTCGATTTTTTTATTTTTTTCAGGCTTATTTCTGACAACTGTTTCTTTTCTTTTTTGTGCTGCAGCCTTTTTCTTTGTCTTAACTCAAAACTGGCCCGTGTGAGTTAGTACCTGATGTGATGGGTCATATATATTACAACATTATGGGGGGGCATTATTCTGTTTTGTATTGCCTTATAGAGGTTACAATTTGCACGTTTAGATCTTGCTGTCCCCCATCTAGTTTCATACTCTTATACCTGTAACTAAAACAGCTTGCAGTATAATACAGAATCATTACCATCTCACGTTTGGTACCATATTTTATTATAAACAGGCCATTTGCGATTTCAAATTATGTTAAACTGTACTTTAAAAAAATTTTGAGACTTTGAGAGTCTTAGGCTTTTAGATATCACCAAAAAACCTAATTCATGTTTTTTTTTATGCTTCGCTATTGTCTAATATAAAAGAAAAAACCCACATGTATCATCTGAAAGTTTCCAGTTTATTGCAGTTTCCAGTTTATGTCCATATTACAGTCAGTGTCTGGATGGCTCACAGACATACTGAAGTGCTAGATGAAAAGGAGATTTCACTGCTAGCATGTCTTTTACTGGTTCTGTTACAACTCCACTCAGTAGTTTGGCCGTATTGGGAGATCCCACTGTAGAAAGGAGGTCACAGCGATACAGTTCAACAGATACCCCAGGATTTCTCTATTGGTGCTGAATATAACTGTGTGTGGATGTTTTTTTGTTTTTTTTTTCCCCTTTTGGAACTCAACATTTCTCTTGATGTTTCTCAGCTGTCTTTTTTAATATATACCATGTATGTACGCACTAAAAGTGTATGTGTTATGTTCTCTCAAAAGTTCAAATAAACCCCGTCGAAACCTGTATGGTACTTTTGAGAGTTAATGCATTTGATGAACATATGCATGGAGGTATTATTATAGTAAGAAATATTCTTATAGTAACACACACACACCACAACACACGCTAATCCTCATATATAATAGTTCAGTCGAACAATGCACCATAATGTGTCCAGATGCCATTACAGTTTTGCAATAATGCAGTGCACGTGTGTGTGTGTGTGTAATCATTCTCACTCATTTGCTGATCTACCCTATCCTACTTGGGTCGCAGAGAACTTTGGGCGAAGGCTGGGTCCACACTGAACAGCTCGCCTGACCATTGCAGGGCCAGCACACACACATACACACACATAAACATTCACACTCACACCTAGGGGCAATTTGGAAGAGCCAATTAGCCTACTGTGCATATCTTTGACTGTGTGAGGAAACCAGAGTACCAGGAGGAAACCCATACAAGCACAGAAAAACATGCAAACTCCACACAAAAACGCCCAGGACTTGAACCCAGAACCTTCTTTCTGTGAGGCACACATGCTGAACACTATGTTTCCATGCCGCCCACCTGTGTGTAATGCGTTATGAAAACTAAATGACAAAATGGGATTGCTGCCAACCTCCTGACAAACAAGCTACCCGACCTTAAAGTGCTAAATAAGTGTGCTTGTATAACTGAAGTGCATTAAACAAATGCCTTAAAATATGTGAATGGAGGTATTTTTGTCACTCTGACAGACATAAACCTTATTGGTAATGGCAAACAACCCCAAACAAACAAAATGGCCAATAAACACTTGATGCATTACAAGAAATTGTGTAGCAGTGCTCTAGAATGTGAATTGATCTGTCAAGATAATAGAATGCATTAACTGGCACAGGGGAGGAACCATCGAATAATCCAACAGTATTCAACTGAAGCTGGAAGCCCAGGATTCTCATTGGTACCCTGGAGATGAGCTGCACTCAAACTATTCAGCGGCAATAACAGTAATAACATACATGGATATTGCACACCGTTACAATATAATCGAACTGTTATAACAGAGTTTAATTTCCAAAGGTGTTGCTCTCTATGGGACAATCGTTATATCATAGAAGTTCTACAGCACGTGCTTTGGTAAAGTGACAGTACTGTAGTAAATATCGTTATACCGTCTCGTGAAAATCAAAAGGAAACAAATATCAGTTGAAACTATAGTTTCTGAACCCTGCAATGCCTTGTACAAATTAAACGTACCAACATTATTAAGTGAAAAGTTTTTGTAATGAGGAAAAGTAGTTTATTGTCCAAAAGTTGCATTTGAGCTTCAGCTACACAGACCACACTATCTGAGGAAATTTCTCACTCACATTGATGAAAAAACATTTTTTTTTCAAGTTTCAAGTTTTCAAGATTCAAGCTTTTTTTCTGTTTTTTTATCCAGCTACAGGAATAATTTCATGTATAAACATGCCATTAATGGAATTAGACATTAACTATATAAGGACAGTCACTATTCATTTGGACATTCACTGTACTGTAAAAAGGAATCAAATCAAACTGAGCGAGCTGTTATAGGAAAATAAACACCAGTCATGTGATGGACCCAAAGCTGATTATTTTCCAAGAACAGCATGTAGTAAAGTGATAACAGCTAAATAACGTTTCATAAATTCATAACAGCTGCATAAACATTCATTCCATCACCAAACACTTTTCTGTTTCTCTTCAAATTAATAAGAGAAAAATAAAATACCGGTTATCATGTTACTGAAAATAAATAACTAAATAAAAACTTTCCTGCCCCAGAAAACTTCAAACTACAGCTTTACCTCCTGGAGTTTTAAGTGTAGAAACTATAACCCCAAAAAGTAGGTAAGTAAGCAAGTAAGCAAGTAAGCAAACAAGTAAGTAAGGAAGTAAGTAAGTAAATAAATAAATAAATAAATAAAAGCGGAATGTATTGATTTGTAAGTCTAAAAAAACTCCATATGTTTGAGTCTGGTTGCTCTCAAGGTTTCTTCCTCGTGTCAACTGAAGAAGTTTTTCCTTGCCACCTTTGCTGCGGGCTTGTTCATTGGGGATGTGTAGGGCTTGTAGATTAAATGTTTAAATTTTTTGTTTAAATTATTTTTTAAAATTTGTTTTACTATGTACAGCTGCTTACATAAGGGAATTGCAACTCAAGACCTTCTTGCTGTGAAGTGGACATGCTACAACAACAACAACAACAACAACAACAACAACAACAACGATAATAATAATAATAATTATTATTATTATTATTATTATTATTAGTAGTATTAGTATTAGTAGTAATAGTAGTATTGTAATGATTATTATTGTTATTATTATTATTGTTATTATAATGATTATTATTATTATTGCTATTATTATTATAATAATAATTATTATTACTAGTATTAGTAGTATTGTAATTATTATTATTTCTATTATTATTATAATTATTATAATGATTATTATTATTATTATTAGTAGTAGTAGTAGTATTGTAGTTATTATTATTGCTATTATTATTATTATTATTATTATTATTATTATAAGTAGTAGTAGTAGTATTGTTATTATTATTATTACTATTATTATAATTATAATAATTATTATTATTATTATAAGTAGTAGTAGTAGTATTGTTAATATTATTATTACTATTATTATTATAATTATTATAATGATTATTGTTATTATTATTGCTATTATTATTATTAGTAGTAGTAGTATTGTAGTTATTATTATTGCTATTATTATTATTATTATTATTATTAGTAGTATTGTTATTATTATTATTGCTAATATTATTATTATTATTATTATTATTATAATTATTATAATTATAATAATAATAATAATAATAATAATTATTATTATTATTATTATTAGTAGTAGTAGTAGTAGTAGTAGTAGTAGTATTGTTATTATTATTATTGCTAATATTATTATTATTATTATTATAATTATTATTATTATAATAATAATAATAATAATAATTATTATTATTATTATTAGTAGTAGTAGTATTAGTATTGTTATTATTATTGCTATTGTTATTATTATTATTATCGTAATTATTATTATCGTAATTATTATTATTGCTATTATTATTATTATTGCTATTATTATTATTATTATTATTATTGAAAATGTTTTTGTGATTATTTTATGCGATCTCCTCGAATAACTGAATTTTGAAGTGTTTGTATTCATGTACACTATGAGACGTGCTCGTGTTATAAACATCAGGGGCGGGGCGTCAGAGTGTTGTGCGCATGCGCAGTAGCGGCGGGGGCGGCCCGTTACAAACCACTGCACCGCGCCGTAACCGCTAACCCAGCAGGGCTAGTCTGGGATTTTGACAGGAGGCGTTACGTAGGCTCCATCGGGAACCTAGCCAAGAGATACTACAGTAAGTGTGTGATGAATATGTACATGTTCCTTTTGTTGTTTATTTGTTCGGACGAACTGGGACCGTTTTCTCGTGTGGGCCTTTGTGGCTCTGTTAGTGCTCGTGCCTGATGGTCCAGTCAGGAATATAACGGTCACAGTGTGCAGTGCGCGTGCTGCGGCCTGTCACCAAGAAGATCTTCTCAGTGAGACAGAATGAGATGTAGTCTAGACATCATCTTCAAAACCAAATTTAGGATTAAAATTAAAGCGCCGTGGTGTCTGAGAGGCGACAGTGACGGTGAGGGCTGCGGGCCTGTGGGCTCTGTGAAGCTCGCGCTGGAAATGCAGTCTGTAATGTTTCCCAGTGCTGTCTGCTCTGTGTGCGCGCGCGCATTTACTGACTCAGCTAAATGATAAAAACTAAATACCATGCTTTCTTACTTCGTCTTTTTTCTAAATTAATGACTTATCCTCTTTATCTTCATGAAGTAGTTTAAACTTGTGTTTACACTAAATGTGCCTTCATTTATCAGTGCAGAGATAGTGTAAATGTAATGTTAAAGCTCGAGACTACGCGTTTAATTCTTAATTTAATATTAATTACATTAATATATCATATTACTTTCTTTTCTTTTCTTTTTTTTTTTTTTTTTTGCAAATGTGCATTATTAAAATAATCTCCAATCAAATCACAGTGCGCGTGCGAGGGAGGGCACGTTATCGGTGCAGTGGGTCAGGGGTCAAATAACTCTTAAACACCTGCAGGTTAAACTCACTGTCTCATCAGGATTTTTAATCCAAAGTGTCACAGAGAACCACTGATTTGCTGCCACTATGAATAACAGTTCCCCCTAAATCTGAGGCTCAACCATCGGTCCGATCCTCCTTTCCAGTACTCCTGAATAGACTTTCCCAGGTAGGCTGAGGAATGTGATTCCACGATACTTGGAACACACTCTCCGGTCCCCTCTTTTAAATAGGGGAACTACCACCCCGGTTTGCCAATCCAGAGGTACGGCCCCCGTTGACCACGCGATGTTGCAGAGTCAACCTGCCTCCTGAACGACTCCCTGGTGTGGTGATTCGGGCATGTTCGACCGTGAAGAGTGCCCCGCGGTTGACGCTGGAGGGACTATGTCTCTCGGCTGGTTTGGAAACGCCTCGGCGTCCCCCTGGAAGTGCTGGAGGAAGTGGCTGGGGAGAGGGAAGTCGACCTCACTGCTTAGGCTGCTGCACCTGCGATGTGACCCCAGAACAAGCGTAAGAAGAAGATGAAGACGAATAACGGTGTTATAACAGATCATGACGCTTTTTAGGAAATCCATCTCAGTGCACAGAATCAGACTCACTGACTGGACAGAGAAGAGCCTCAAGCTTTAAAGGAGCCCTTTTATTCCCCAGGCATATTAAATAAACATGAAGAACAGTGTTATATCTTGGTAATAAAATCAAATCGGACACAGTGTCTTTCTGAAACCATTTACTTACTCCTGTGCACGAGTCTCAGTGACCCCTGCACCAGGCGCGGTGATATTAGTAAACATCACCACCTTTTTTATTTCTCTTGAAATCATATAATAGTGGTTAGCACGACCGCAGGGTTCCAGTCCTGGGCTCAGGCATCTCTGTGTGGAGTTTGCTTGTTCTCCCTGTGCTTGAGTGGGTTTCCTTCGGGTACTCCGGTTTCCTCCCACAGTCCAAAAACGTGCACATTAGGGTAATTGGCTGTTCCAAATTGCCCCTAGGTGTGAGTGTGATTGTGACTGTTAGTGTGTATGTTGGTCTGTCAAGCTGTTCAGGGTGCACCTTACTTGCCCAGAGTTGGCTGAGATAGGCCTGCGACCCTAATAGTAGAATTAAGTGATTCGGCAAATGAGTGAGTGAGTGAAAGTACATAGATAGTAATTTCTGGAAGTGTTCCTGAGCCTATGCAATGATTTCCATGGCAGAATCGTGCCTGTTTTAATGCAGTACTGCAATCCTAATACAATTAAAGGACATGTCTTGACTAAAAATGCATAATCGTGTAAATTGTTTTGGCGGCGTATATAAATACATCCACGGCTTGTTTTGACCAATACACACTGCGGTTATTAAATCCAGCTGAGAAACTTCAGTGTTTTCCGAACATTCCCGAGTACGCTCACATCCGAGCCGAAGTTGGTTACGTGATGATGTGACGTAGATTCCTGAAAACAACAAACAACAAAATACTGTAGCTTTGCTACAGTAAAATGGCAGCCAGTGATAAAGAAGCTTCTTCATTCCCTTCGGACGAATCTTTTAGCGATGGGAGTGAGGACTTAAACAATTATTCAGCCCCCAACTTACTTACATCGGACAGTAATGAAAGTGTTGATGGGGGATTAAACAATTAACAGGCCCCGGTTATTGAGCCTTATCGGTTCGAAACAGTAAGACGGTCTTCATGGGGCGAATACTGGGTACTGCATTTCCTCATAGATTCCACAGATAGTTTCCACTTTGCGGCTATTACAGGGTCAGTCGGCCTCTGATGGAGAGAGACAACTCGGTGGGGGTTGTAACTGTTCTCCGAGTACTAGTTGCTACACCCGTCAGCAATACAAGATGTCACCATTTTGAATTAATCGCCTCCGCACTGAAGTGTGCTCTTGAAGTGACGTCAGCAGTTCCGGCAGAAAATGCCGACAAGAGCGTTTTCGGAAGCATTCGGATTGCGGGAAGTTTAAAGTGTCCTGGTTCATTAAGGGGGCCAATGTGAGTGCAGTACGACCCGGGTGCACTCTAGTACTAGCATTGTTATCACCTTATGCTCGTAATCGTGGTAAATAAAAAGCTTAAGACATGTCCTTTAAGCTGTTCGGCAAATGAGTGAGTGAGTGAAATCGTATGCCTTATTGTGTTTCTTAACCCCTTATCACCGACCTTTCTATGAATTGGTGTTGCACTACCAAGTTATCGCACATGTGCAAGATTGTCCTCCGGTTTAGTTATTGTTATTGTAAACAGACACAGAACCAAAACAAGATGTAAAACCGGTGAATAAGAAATACTAAGCTGGGCTGGTTTCACCAGGAAATCTTTGTTTTCAGCCAAAATTAACTGATAATGGAAGAAAAGAAGAAGGGACCCCTTTAACTGTACATTCTACTGAATCCCTCAGTACACATACAGTACAGTTCATGATCTATTTAAATGTTTATTAGCGCTCCATTTCTGAACTAACACACACACAGAGCCCAAGGTGACACTATTTATAGGCTACTTGATTTTGAGTTGCTTATATTTAGCGAATAAAACCATTCAATTCAAGTAATTGATCAAACAAACTAGTACCCATAATAACATTAATAATGAAGACTTGTGATTTCTATCAGCAGTGTTATTTGTTATCATGGGTTGTACTTTGTTTATTCATTCATTCATTTAACTTTGAAGCGCATAGATCTTTCACATAGTCAGAGAGCTGATAAGCACAGAATAAAAAATACATCACAAACTGCAAAGAACACATGCAAACAACAACAGAATGTCTAAAATCATCTTTATAGTAAAGCCAAAGGCATGCCTCTGCGTGGGTGAGGTGACAGTAAAAGCTTCCGTCCATGCTTCAGTATTTCACACGATGGGATTGAGAATGGGTTGGATTTCCACACCCGGAGACAAACAAACATACAACCAACCAAACAAACAAAAACCCAGGGTATGTTTCACTGACCCCAGGATTTCCCTGGACTCCTTTTTGAGAGCTGTCTGTACAGGTTACAAATTCTTGAACAGGTTAAAGGAAACAGATGTGTCCACTCTACAGTGATGCCTGAATGTTTGTAGAATTTCAATGGTTTCTGCATCGATAATATAACTATTTAGGTGCTACCTAAAAGCGGAGCTCTGCAATTGTTTACATTTTTTTTTGGAAAGAAACAGCCATGATATTCTCCTCAAAAAGAATAAACATTGATTAAACAAGATCATTTTCAAGTGCAGTCAGCACCGACGGAGACGGTGTGCACCCGTTGGTTTGCCGTACGAGCGTGTGAGCACAGACGCGACAACAAAATCGAGCTCATGGCTTTGCGACATTTGCTTAAGTAGTGAGCTTTGTGGAGCTCCGCAGTGATATTAAACGTTACCAGAATTTCACACAAGTGGTAGATAGAGAGAACCAAATTAAACAAACAAGACAAAAACTAGAAGCACTCAGAGAGCGCAAACCTACGCCAAGGAAGGACAGTCTCCCTCCTGTTTTCCCTCCATCAAAGTGAGAACTTCATCTACAGCAGTAACACAACCTTTTCCCTGGTATTGATTATGAAAGGTTAAAAAACAGCTAATAATTATTTTATAGGACCTGTTTATTGGCAGAGATAAACCAAAAATCATTCCTTTGTTCCTCGACCCATTCTCCACCTTCGCTGAAAATTTCAGGAAAATCCATTCATAAGTTTTTTTGCAAAATTGATCACAAACAGACAAACAAACAAATTCCTACAAAAACATAACCTTGGCAGAGGTGATAATACACAAGGTCTTTATTAGGTCATATGTATGCAGACAAAAAAAAAGAAAAATGTTTATAATCTTTCAAGAATCTCTGTACTTTGTGACTTCTTTTTAAGCCTTAAGAATCACACTGCAATCTGAAAGGATTAAGTCCCAGATTAGGATTGTGATGTGCTTGCTTTTCTTACTCTCTGATCATTGGACACTTTTGATCAGTGATTCTCAACCTTCTGTAACTTAAGGCCTACCAATGATTGAATCTTAAAAATCCACGCAAAGCATGGGGAGAATATGCACAATTCCATACAGAAACTCCAATACAGAACCTAGGCCTTCTTGCTGTGAGGTGGACGTGCTAACTCTTGCGCCACCATGCTGCCTGGAATAAAACATGATCTGTATTAATAATGTAAAAAACGGATTTTTGTTTTCTCATGGAAAATGCAGTTGCTTCTGCATGCCCTGAAGGTCTTTTGACTTTGTTGACCTTGGAATGCCCAGTTATCACTGTTACATTCCAGTGGACTAAGTCCAGCTAAACACAATACTAACTGTCTTTACATCATTTCTTACATGTCAGGAATGGCAGTGAATGTATACTCCACGTCGGTAACCAA
This sequence comes from Neosilurus mollespiculum, assembly GCA_030014195.1. Classification (NCBI taxonomy): domain Eukaryota; kingdom Metazoa; phylum Chordata; class Actinopteri; order Siluriformes; family Plotosidae; genus Neosilurus; species Neosilurus mollespiculum. Next base: position 32,416,188 of record JAQMYF010000023.1, on the reverse strand, counting down.
CGAGAACTTGAGCCGACATGACATGCTGGCATGGGTGAATGACTCTCTCCAGCTCAGCTACACCAAAATAGAACAGTTATGTTCAGGTGAGTCTCTCCATGTTCCTTGCTAAACACGGTCAGCTTAGCTACATTCTCCATCCTGGTCATGGTTTTTCTCCCAAATTTTCAGTTTCCCAAACTCATTTGGATTAGACTGATTCTGACTAATGCTGTTTGTTTATCAGATTAAAATGGCACTACTTACTTAAAAGAAAAATATAGGAATGCCTTTCAAACATTCCTGTTACACAGAAAACACGAACAATTTCATCATCAGGTGCTTTTTATGTACATTTTTGAAGTTGCAATCTGCTAAAATGTGTTTAATAGCTTGCATTAGCCAGTTTTTTAAGGCCTCCCTATGTAGTCTGTTACACTCTCCTGAGAGTATGAAATCACAAGAATAGGATGTGGACACATCAGTACAAATAAGTCAAGATAACAGCAAAAATTACCATATACAGACACTAAACTGACACATCAGATAGAGAATAGTGAACTTCTGAATAAACATCTACAGTATTTGGCAGATGCTCTTATACAGAGTGACGTACATTTACATACCACTAAGCAGGGGGCCCATAAGTGGTAGATTGGTGGGACTGAGGCTTGAACCCCCAACCTTCCAATCAGTAATCCAGAGCTTTACCCTCTGACCCACCATTGTCCTATATAATACAATAAAACCAGGCACATTTGCACATAATACTATGTTTTGTTTACATACATCAGAAAAGCATCTGCTTGTAAATGTGAATACGTGGTATTTAGCAGGGCAGTGGTCCGGTGGTAGGGTGCTGGATTACTGATCCCAAGGTCAGGGGTTCAAGCCCCACTGTCACTGGGTTGTCACCGCAGCCAACTGGGTCATCAAAGGCCGGCCATGTCTCTCACTGTCTGTGGTGAGAGGCATGTAAAAGAACCATTGCTGACTTTCGTAAAGAGTAGGCTGCATTGCTGTCAGCGTGCTTCTGCCCCGCGAAGGCCGGCTGAGATGAATGAATGGTATGTAGTTTTCTTGTTTAAAGCTTCTTCTATGTGAATCACGTGGTGGTCCCCCCCCCACCCCCGTGATATGATAAGGTAATAGCAGTAGTGCATTTTAATGTGCCAGCTTTTATTAAATAATTGTATATATTTTTGGTTTTGTTTTATTTATAGGTGCAGCATATTGTCAGTTCATGGACATGTTATTCCCAGGGTGTATTTTCCTTAAGAAGGTGAAATTCCAAGCAAAGCTGGAACACGAGTATATACACAATTTCAAAGTTCTTCAGGCAGCTTTCAAGAGGATGAGTGTGGACAAAGTTAGTCTGTTTTCCTTGTTTAAAACTGTTTTGTGCCATGTCATTTAGCAGGGTTTTTGATTTAGCGATACACACCAGTGAGCCATAACATTAACACCACATGACTGGTCTGCGGCGAGGCAGCCCCATACACTGTAAGCTGCAACAAATGTGTGTTCTGACACCTTTCTATCATGTCCAGCATTACCAGTTTCAGCAGTTTGTGCTACAGTAGCTCTTCTGTGTAATCAGACCAGATGAACTAGCGTGCACTTTTTGCATCAGTGAGCCTTGGGCACCGTTGACACTCTTGCCAGTTCACTGATTGTCCTTTCTCGGACCGCATTTGGTAGTTACTTACCACTGCATACCAGGAACACCCCATAAAACCTGCCCAATTAATGATAAATGAACCAGTGTGGCCCTTTAACGTGATGGTCTGGTATAGTATAGTGGTTAGCACATCCGCCTCACAGCAAGAAGGTTCTGGGTTTGAGTCCCTGGGTTTGGCTCAGGTGTTTCTGTGTAGAGTTTGCATGTTCTCCATGTGGTTGTGTGGGTTTCCTCCAGGTACTCTGGTTTTCCCCCACAGTCCAAAGACATGCACATTAGGCTAATTGCCTGTTCCAGTTGCCCCCAGGTATGAGTGGGAGTGTGGATTGTTGTGTGTCTTCTGACCCTTTATGGACTGGTGAGCTGTTCAGGATGTACCCTGTCTTCACCCAGTGTAGGCTGAGATAGGCTCCAGCCTTCCTCACGACCCTAGCAGGATCCTAACACATCCCACTCCTTGGCTGGTGCCGCTGTAACAAGATAATCAATGTTATTATTTGTGCCTGTCAGTGGGCATCATGTTTATAATGTTATGGCTGATCTGTGTATATCTAATAATAAAAGTCCTTTCTATTTTTGCTTTAACCACTTATGCAGTATAGTTTTATATGTATGTATATTGTGCTAGGCTTGTTTATTTTGGCATCAGTCAGTCAGAATCATGTCAATATTGTGAGAGTTTTAAAACGACTTGAATGCCTTGTCTATTTGTAATGATTTTTTTCCCCCTGTTTATCACCCGATCAGATAATCCCAGTGGAAAAGCTTGTAAAAGGAAAGTTCCAAGACAACTTTGAATTCGTCCAGTGGTTCAAGAAATTCTTTGACGCCAACTATGATGGAAAAGAGTATGATCCTCTTCTAGCTAGACAGGGCCAAGACATCGCTCCTCCCCCGAATCCAGGTGAACACTTTTCCCACAAACCCAAGAGAAGTGGTCCAGGTAACCCCATAATTCTACTGCACCTCTGCTGCATCCATCGCTGAGCTTCTACCCTGCAAGTGGCCGGTTTTTGTGCACGGTCTTGGGAATGACTGCTCCATGCTCAAGCTTCCATAAAAGTGAACAGTGTGAAATTGCATCTTGTGGTGAAATATTCAGCTCAGTGCCATTGAGGAAATTCTCAATGTGACGAACAACCAAAGTTGCACAGTGATGACATGGGCGAATGGTTTCAATCCTGGTATATGTAGATTAAACGCAAACTATTTTCTTACACTGCAAGGAAGTTTCTCGTTTCGTTCGTTGATTTTGGCTTTGTTAGACCTCAATATTGAAAATACAATCTTTATTACTTTGATGTTGGAAACCACAAATAATAATATGCCACCATACAGTCAATAATAGGACACTATTGTGATAAGTAACTTGTAAATGAAAGAAGTTCATAACAATTGACCTTTGCTGTGATGTCATTGGGCTGGGTTAGAAATGTGTCCACCAATCTAATAACATCTTTTCATAATGATGTGACTTTGGTTAAACGTGACTAAAAATATATTGATTTTACAGATTTTCTGTTCTTAGCCACCGTTACAGTATTTGACAAAATACCCATGCAATGGCTTTAGAGTAGAAGGCTTATCTTACTCAGGCTTTAAACACAGATTTAGCTTAGCACGTCATTAAATGTTGCTACTTCTGCATATTTAAATTACATCAGCTTACTGCATGAAACATGTTGTTCTTTGTGTAGCTTACTGGTGATATTAAGACAGTGGCTCATCACTGAAGTTGTTTAAATTTCAGGGCCACAGAGAACATCGCCGACAGTACCCAAAAACATGCCCACGCCACAGAGGGTGATGAACACTGCTGTCAGGAAGAACCCCAGTATCGCACGGAATGGAGGTGGCGATGCTGAGATCATGGAGCTTAATCAACAGGTAGAGTCACTGGGAGGGTAAGGACGTTTTAATCTGCCTTCCAGTATTAAATTGGGTGATGTATAATTGTTTTTTTTTTTTTTTTTTTAAATTGAAATTGTATGCAACTGCATTCTCATATTTCTGTCAGTCATTTTCCAAACCGTTTAATCCTACTGAAGTCATGGGGAGGCTGGCACCTTTCTCAGCCTACACTGGGTGAAGGCGGGGTACACCCTGAACAGCAAACACACAGCTATTCACACTCACACCCACACCTAGGGGCAATTTGGAACAGTTAATTAGGCTAATGTGCATGTCTTTTTATACTGTGGGAGGAAACCGGAGTACCCGGAGGAAGCCCACGCAAACACAAGAAGAACATGCAGACTCTACACTTAAACAAGACTTGAACCTAGGATCTTCTTGCTATGAGGCGGATGTGCAAACCACTACGCAACCGTGCCACCCGCACTTGCAGTTGTCTTTTCTTTAGTGTTAATGTAGCAAATTATTGCCAAACACACAATATTCTGATTACACTGTAGGTTCAGGTTTGTAGGTTTGGCCTGTTTTTAATGACCTATATTCCTTAGAATAGATCTAACCCTGCCTACCCTCTGTCACTAGTAACAGGAAGTCGTCCTTCCCTGTTTGTCCCCCATTTTCTTTGCAAAGTTAATGGAACTGAAGTTAACTGTAGACGGTCTGGAGAAGGAAAGAGATTTCTACTTTAGTAAACTACGAGATATTGAACTGATCTGCCAGGAACACGAGAGCGAGAACAACCCCATCCTCACTAGGATAATCGACATCCTTTACGCCACAGAGGTATGCCTATTTCCAGCCTACTTTGGTGCATATTAGAATGGATGGATGAGAGGATAATGATTTGGTAATAGCTGTTCATTAGTAGATTAAATATGCCTTATACTGCTTTGGTCACACTAGAAGATCAAGCTAACAGATGAAACATTAATTTTCTATCTATGTGTGTAACACTAAACTGCAGTTTTGGTGAAGGCAGAAAGCAGAAGGAAAATATGCCAATCATTTTTGACCCAGTTAAGCAGCAAATCCAAATAAATTTGTCTCAAAGATTTCCTCACACCAATCCTGTGTACATGTAGTCCAGTCTTTCTTCAGTTCTCAGCTCACAACTTGTATCTCACTCACTCAATCATTTACCGAACCGCTTAATCCTACTACTAAGGTCGCGGGGAGGCTGGAGCCTATCGCAGCCGACACTGGGCAAAGACACAGTATACCCTGAACAGCTCACCAGACCCTTGCAGGGTAACCCACAAACATTCACACTCAGTTTGTTGGATTACATCAATTATTCTGAAAAAAATAATAAAACAGAAAAATGCATCAAATTATCCGACTGTTCTGATAAAGTATCCTTCAAATCTCCTTAGCAAAGAATGGGTTACCATCCTTGTACTGACACAGATCTTGGCAAGTTATTTGATTACATCATTTCCCATAATTTTAAGAGAAAAGAAAGCAAAGGAGATGTCAGATTTCAAATTTAAATACAGTTTATTAAACTTGAATGATCTGTAACAGCTCACAGGGAGAGAAAGTATAACATGAGGTAATGGTACTTCAGACAGCCATCACTTGAGACAGACACTTACAAAGAGGTTTGTCAAACTATCAATTTTTCTTTATGAAATGAAACTAGAATCTTAATCAAAACATAATTAAGAACAGGATTACACGAGCCCTGAAATTCAGCAGTTTTTTATATGGGAACTGGACCGACATCGTATCCTTTTCACTATCAGGTAAAATCTGAACAGAATACATCAGCATCTAAGAACAGGATGGCACAAGCCCTATCAGTACATGTAGTGTGCGACTTGAATCTCACTAGCAACTTCAAGCTCAAGACTAAACAGCCTATCAAAATATACATGTCGATTTCAAACTAGGTACAGTTACTGATTGAAAAGTGGCCATGCACTTGTACATGTGTGGAAATGCAGCCACCAATACAGCCTCGTTCGGAATCCAAGAAGCAACCTTGATAGCGCTGTTCACAGCATGCAGTGGTGCCAAACATACAGGTGGAAAGGGGGTCAATCGACGATAATCCCATCGGTGTTTGTTTAATTCTGGATATTTAAAGAAAAAAAGATTGTCAGCAGGACCGATCAAGTTTACATGAGTCAGCGATTAAGCGACAAACTTATACGAGAAATGAAACATCTAATTTCATTTTTTCTGCCAAGTTCAGAGATAGAACCCTCTGCTGAATGGTTAGTTTCGTTACTTTATATAAGTTTCTCAACTATAAATCAATACTTTAGTTCATTACAGTGAGTTTTGGCCTGTATCTCTGAAGTGGTACTTGCGACTTCCAACTCATTTTGCCACATCGAGTCACATTTGACTTTATACTAATAAGCCGTAACATTAAGATCACTTTAGTGGTCTGCAGGTAGGCAGCCCCATACAGAGCAAGCCTCAATAATGTGTTCTGACACTGTTCTGTCATGGCCAGAATTAACAGCTTTAGCTTTAGCTGTTGTTTTTCCTTCCTTGGGCCACCTTTGATAGGTGTGTATCACCGAATACAAGAAACACCCAAGAAGACCTGCTATATTAGAGATGAATAGACCCTAATCAGCCATAACATTAAAAAAATTGTGACCACTGACAGGTGAAGCAAATAACATTGAACATGATTTTCTCATTACATTGCTACCGACTAAGAGTGGAATGTATTTGGAAGTTGATGTGTTGGAAGCAGGTAAGATGAGAAAGAATAAGGATTGGGTCTAAAAAATCTTTTTTCCAATTCAAATTGATTCTTGCTTTAGAAAAAAACTAATATAAATTCTTAAAATCCTGATTTGTCTGTGAGAGAAGCCTTAGCAAGACTTTGTATCCACGATGAGATGAGATTTGTTCACGCTCACTGTTTATTGAATCAAAGTTGAATCAACAACAATCAAACCTGATTGTGAAACAGCCCACTGATGCTTTATTAATCCCAGGGGAAAATTCACAGCACAATAGTGTTGTGTGTAGTTAAGTGTATCTTTTAAGCATACTCAGGAATTCATCAAAGCTGGGAGTGAAGGTTAGTTCGTCTGGTCTGAGCCCACAGAGGAGCTACCATAGGACAAACTGTTGAACATGTTACACCTGCATATGAGAGAAAGGAGTCAGATCACACAGTGCACTAGCTGCAGATCATTCAGATGGTGTTTATGGCTGATCAGGCTTCAATCGAAAAGGCTAGCTTGCACTCTTGTCTCTGTTTCTCCTTAGAAATAAAATCTACCACAAGCGATAACAACAGCGCTACAGTACAAGACAAACTACAAACAGTGAGACAAAATCAGCAACTTGTTGTTTGCGAGTGTGGATGGTAGGTTGTAAGTTGTGACAGAATCGATATTAATAAACACCATGTTTCTTGGGATGCAGGAAGGATTTGCCCCACCAGAAGATGAAGACATAGATGAGCAGGCCCACTTGGACCAGGATGAATACTGAGTGCTTGTTTCCCTTCCCAAACCCCCTCCCCCCATGTCCCCATTCTCCTTCCCCTCAACCCCTCCCTCCTCACCCCTTCACTTTGGAATTACTCCCCCATTGCACGCTGTTGATATCTCCTCCATTACCTCTGTATCTATGGATGCCCCGTATGTACTAAGTATCTGTTTGTCTTCTCCTATTACAGTTCATGCACTACACCTCAGAGGCCCAGTACTACCCGCTTCACCCCCAAACAATAGCATCAGCAGTGATATATCTTAGCCATCTCAGCATGTTTTACATTACGACGGAGAATGAACACAAACCAGACATCAGACACTGAGGGTAGCACAATGGATTTAACACAGGAAATGTTACGATGAGAAAGTATTTTTGATGAAAAAAGAAAAAGACAAAAAAAGGGATGCTGCCTGGAATGCAGTTATTCGCCTTAAATCTCCTGCGTATTTTGTCATCGCTCTGTACTTGCTCTGTTCATGAAGGTCATTCTACCAAATATTTATGTTACCAAGAAGCTAGAACAAGAACAATTTAAAAATACTGTGAATTCTATCAGTCTGCCATATTCGAACTTGTTATTTTTGGTCTTGATGGATAAAGCAATTGCAAAGGTGTTAGAAAGGAGGTGTAGGAAGACAAAAGAGAGAGAGAAAAAAGAAAAAGGGATGCATTAAAGTAAAAATAATGCCGAAACCAAACTCAGAGAATGTAACATGTTGCCCTTTTACTGCTTAGTTAGTTACTGCATATTTATTGGGAGCATGTGAATGTTATACATGTATAGTGAATGAATGATATTTGTTTTTGGTTCAGTTTGATTGATTCAATTCTGTTCACACAGTTCCAAATAATGAAACTATTGTTGGAATGCAAAGTGACATTTGACAATAATCTACCGGAACAGTGACACTACTGATCGAATGGCATTAAATTAAGGTTTTGCTGCTAATTTTACTGCATTTGTGTGTCATATTATTATTTATTTTATTCTGCTATTGATTAGCATGAGCTGTGTTTTTTAATTGTATGTGATTATTTAATGTTAGGAGTTAAGGCCCAGATGTGAAGGAACTGAATGCTGTTTGCTTGAAGCGTTGTGCTGCCTTTACAGTCTGAATCCTCACCCATCTGCATCGAGACTGTCTGTCTCACTCGTACTTGTTTTGTCTACATTTTAAAAATGGACATTATAGTGTTTGCATTTATTGATTTGCATTTTATTGAGTAAAATAAACAATTGTAAAAAAAAAAAAAAAAAAAAAAAAAAAAGTCACCAAGCCTGATTTTATGCAGCGTAGAGTTGGTTTCGTAATTTAAGGCCATAGAAGGTCTGGGTTTGAATTTAAGGAATTATAAATACTAGTCTACTATACATAAAATATTGTTTACTTGATTTGACTACATTAACGATTGACTCATTTATTAAACAAGACATCTGGTGACTTTGGGATATTAAGCAGTTATTCAATAAGGTGAAGTATGATATGGAAAATTATTCATATTGAATGGATTTTATCTGCCGAGGCCAAAGGCAGAGGCAGACATCATCCGAGATCTGAACAATTCTCCATAATGTATAGCAGCCAAATTCTATAATTGTTTAGTTCATTCATTCATTTACTGGCCGAAGGCGGGGTGCACCCTGAACAGCTTACCAGACCATCGCAATGCCCGAACACACAACCTTTCACACTCTCATCTATGCCTAGAGGCAATTTGGAGCAGCCAATTAACCTAATGTGCACGTTTGGAGTGTGGGAGGACACCAGAGTACCCTGAGGAAACCCACACAAGTGCATGCAAACTCCACAGAAACTCCCAAACCTAACCACTACGCCACCGTGCGGTCTATTTATACTAACAACAAAAGGAAAACTAGTTTTGTGCAAGTGATGTACTGGAGAGACAAATATACAAGACTCACGAGAGCCCCCTACAGGCGCAATGTGGTATCTGCAATCGTTTATGGAGGATGGTGGTGATTTCTGCTGCAGGTTTGTTTAGACCCATTCGGATTTATTTTTTTAAGCCAGTTCTTTTTTTTTTTGAATATAAAGCTCATGATTCAGAGGCGAACCGAGATATTCTGGCTTTTATTTTGAACCATATAACTTTTTGCTTTCACGGATTAAACACAAGGTTGATATTTGTAGCTTGTACTTAAAGTCAGTCAATTCAAGTGAGCAGATAAAAAGGCTATTATCTCTAATAATTAATATATTTACAGCACTTTTATACTTCTTACTGCAACAATCAGCAAATAATTAGTCCTCTGTTCTGTTTGAAACAGTTTAAAGCTGTATTGTGGGTCCTGAACATAGAATCGACTCTTTGAATTGAATCAACTAGTAATATAAATCATCAATATTTAGGATTTGAACTAGAGTCGACTCTTTAGAGTCGATTCTGGTTGAAATCCGAAAAAAGAGTGATCTATCTAGCTAGGTGATTCAATCCAAAGAGTCGATTCTAAAGTTCATAGAATCGAACAGCTGCAATCCAAATGGGTTAATTTAAATTGACTCGTTGTGCGCATGCGTAATAAACACGTCACGGTGGCGTTTGACCCTTGACCCGGAAACGATTAGCTAACGTTAAGTTAAGTTAAGTTAACTTATATAAAGCTTGACGGATTTTTTTTTTCAATAATATCAAGTTGATGCAAGTGAATACAGAGTTTGAGCTAAAAAGGTAACAACCCCCCCCCCCCCCCCCCCACACACACACAAAAAAAATATAAATAAATAAATAAATAAAAAATTAAGAGCTAGTGAAATACACTTAGTCAGATATGGTTATAAATTGAAGCTCTTTGGTGTGGGGGTGCACTTTCTTATTTATTTTTCATAAGAGTTTAAATCTGTCAGCCATGGTTAACAATTACAAAACATTGGGCATCTCTAAAACTCCCTCCCAACACTACACTACACCCCCCCTTCCCACCATGTGTTTGTGTTTTTAAAATTTTGTTTTCTTCTTCCTGTAGCAAGCCCTCACCAAGCATGCCACAAATTGTAGAGGACGGTAACAGTTTTCCATCGTCCATTAACCGGTGCACGCGTCCATCACTAGGAGTTGTCCTTAAAAGGCGCCGCTTTCAGCATGCTCTTCTGTCTCAAACAAGAAAAAACACAAGGTTGTTTACGCAGTTATGTAATCCACAACAAATTGTTTCAAATGAAATAGGAACCCACAATTTCTCAATGTCTTACCACCTGCAGGACGAGCAGCAGTGATGAGGTGGAACTCCCTGAGACAAATGAGTCATCGCTCGAGAACGAAGTTGGTAAGTTTATCTAAATATACATAACGTATGTCGCCATCGCTGATCAGGTAAGCATTCATTTTGTATTGCTGCGCCAGATGAAGCATGTGCGGAACTGCTGGAGGCATCGCTACGACAGTGAACCTGACATGTTCTTTTCTGTTGGATTTTAGGATGAATGTTTTGCATGGTGAAATCCTGCTCTCTAGTGCACTGTTTGGGGAAATTGCGAATGTATCGGTGCTGTGTCTTGGTGACTAGCTTATCAAGCGTTAAAAAGCTAGCTAGTGTTTCACGGAGCGGCGAATGCTTACGAACGTAGCGAATTTTTTGGCTTCGTCAGGGTTCGTGAAAGGTTGCAAAGCAAAACTGAACATTCTCAAAATGTCTTTGCGAATTAAATTCCCGTGAGCGTTTGCAAATGGTTGTAACACATCTTGCTGAAGTTCTTTTTGGTTCGCCAAGCAGTGATCACAATGCTGGGGGAAGGTTTGCTCAACCTTTTATAGGGTTGGGTCCATCAACAGGGCTAAGGGTCTTTCAATTCCAAGATTCGGCTGACATTCACATGGTATTTCACCAGGAGCTGGAAAAAGGTGGGAAAAGAGTGGCACATAGTTGCTAATTGTTGTAAACGCTGTCGCTAACAGTTAATGTTCGCCAACTGTCTTTTGCAAACACTTTGCCTGAATGTTGCTAATTATCACTAAACATTGCTAAATGTCATTAATGACAGAAGCGAACCCTGATTTTCGCCAACACTCATCAGAAAAGTTGGCGAATCCAAAAATTGCAATGTGTGTCTGCATTCGCCGCTTTGTAAGATTAAGGATGGCGATATAGCCTATGATTGTGTCAAATATCTGGATAACTGTGATGTTTTTATAAAACAGGCCCAGTTGCTAAACCTAAGAGCGCTAACTCAGAAGGACGTACATCAGATATAGGTACACAGTCTCTGCTCAGAGTTCCACGAAAGTATCGTATGAGGGATCAGGTACTAAGAAAGAATGCATTGTTTGTTGCTTCTAGTCCAAGCAGCAATTATCATTGATATCATTTTACTAGTTTCGTTTGTATCCGTAGTGATCATGTATTATGATGAATGTTTGTTGCTTTGCAGTATGGATTCCATTTGCGAAAAAAACATATGGCAAGGGAGCCAACCTCTGCCATACGGTTACCTGCATTAAACACAAGAGGCTGTCGTAAGCTTACTGTCAATATCAGAACTTTTAAACTTGGAGCACAAAATGTGACCTTCAGAGGACCTGTCACAGTGAGTCTTTAGCTTTTCAGATTTAAAGACTTTACAGAATTCCCACAGTTACTGATTGTGTGGGGTTTGTGTGTACAATTTGAATACGTATGGGTTTCTTTTGGGTTCCTCTGGCCCTTCCCCCTCCTCCTTCTTCTTATCTTACGGCAGCCGGCATCCTAGTTTTTGCACTGCTGTCATCTTCTGGTTAACTTTCCTCTTCATGATCCCATTTGTTAAATTCTTTCTATTAGTCAAGGGCACCTTTTCCCCTTTCAGTCCTTCCAGTGTCCTGTACACATTTACACTTATGGAATTTGGCAGACACCATTATCCAGAATAACTTATATTTATCATGTTTTTTCATATAACTGAGCAACTGAGAGTTAAGGGCCTTGCTCAATTGCCCAACAGTGACAGCTGTGTGGTACTGGGGCTTGAACCCCCAACCTTTGAACCAGTAACCCAGAGCTTTAAGCATTGATCCTCCCTCTATTTCGATGTTCCTCCTACCTCCTAAAACATACTAGCAGCTTGAATGAGAATAGCCCACTGTTACACTGTGTTTGACTAGCCTATGTGTGATGTAACAGGCTGACTTGCAGATGTGATGTGTCTTTCGTGATGTAACAGGCATCATATCCTCTGATGTAGCGATGTTGTCATAGTCGGAGGTACTGTAAGCTATATATATATATATATATATATGTATATGTATATGTGAAAAATACTCCGGAGCTGTGTGTTGGATGGAGTAGACTGAAAACCTGGACAACTGAGAACGTTCCACCGAGGACACTGATGCTTGTCGATAGTTAGCCACTGCTGGTCGTCAACTTGCTACCCAAGACTCTGGAGGTCACCTATCGTCTTAGACCTTCACTACAATCGGACTGCCACTGCCACAAATTCGTTGGCCCTGGATACGGAGAGTCTCCTGATTAGGAAGTTACTTCATTGTACTCATACCGCACCTATGTAATTGCTACATTCATCAGCTCATCCATAATAAATTGTTAAACCAACATTCTTTTCCTGACTTGGACCATTCCAGACATTTCTGGGACTCTCTCCTGTTTGTCACATATGTTGTGGGGTATGATAGACCTATCTGGCAAAATATGAAGTGGTGAGAACAAAACAAAGGCTAAGTCACTTACTTTCTGTTTGCTGTTACTTGGTACCATTAACATGTTTGTCCCCAAAACGTGTATTAACCTCCTTTTTTGCTCTGACTTCTTCATATGGTCATACAGCTAGTAATTATCACTAACTAGTCTGTATTTCTATTGCAGTTTTCAGTGGATTATATTGAAATTGTGAATGAAGGTGAGAGCCACATTATAGCTGGTGTAGAGTGGATTTTGGTTTACCTATTCTTGCAGTTAAGCAGTCCTCTAATCTTCTCTTATCACTTGTTAATGAGTACGTTTTCCCCTTAATCAGTTTTGTCTTTGAATTAAGGATACAGTGGAATGCTATCAACCTTCAAAAATTTTAAATCACTTTATTATGAATGCTGCATACAGCTTGTAATTCTGTTAGTTGTGAAGCCTTACAAAATGTTAAAATGTATGACATCTGACATGTGACGTTCCTTTTTTAAAGTGAAAATTGAGGGATTAGAGCTCACGAGTTGTGAATGGTGCAGGGGACATAGACTGCCGGCTCTTTTTCTGCAAATGACCGATGCAGCACTTTGGCGTCTGAGAGAACGACTCACCATTTCTACAGATACGAAGACACGGGATGTCTGTCAGTGCAAGAGTTAGTAGCTGAAAATCTTTTCACACTTTAGATTCTGCTAAGTAAATAAATAAAAAAAAGAAAAGAAGAAGAATTAATATATGTAATATAATAATAATGTATTTAATTTATTTATTTGCACAGTCGATAATAAACCTATTGTGAACTGACACATTTATCTTTTGATATTGAAAAGAAAGCTGTATGTAGTGTATATGATGTATGTACTCTCCATTATAGGTGAGTTTTAAGTGCACTGATTTTCTTTTCTTGAGGCCCAGAAACATTTTTTTGCTTGTGGTTTTTACTGTACTGCTAGGCATGCAGTAGCTGGTCATTTACTTAAACACTGGAGCATTTGTTTAAAGTTAAAAGAGCAGCTTAGCCAGAATCAGGGTAATAGTGACCGTTTCAGAAAACGATTCTTCTCCCCTGACAGATCAACAAGAAAAATGCCTCCTCTTTATGTTTGAAAGTGTGCCAACTGTGTTGGAGGAAGCCTTGCTGGAAAAAATATTTACAGAAATTGGCAGGCTTAAGAATTTAAGTAACTTCTTCATCAGATTAACATGTGAGGAAGCTACTGACAGACTAATGGCACATAAACATTCTCAAAGGGTGAGTTGTCTTTGAATGTATAAATCTGATACTTTAAATAGGCACTACACACTGCACATGTATTTTTGAGCTGTAAACCAAATGACATGAATATATACACATCAATGATAGTGTTACAGTTTACAAAATTACCATTTTTGGAAACCAGTAATTTATGGGTTGATACTGGCTCAAAACCCCCAAATCACCCTCTGGCGGCCTTTTCCCATGTGATCTTGGAAGTTAAGCAGGGGAGGGTACTTGGATGGGAGACCCCATGGAAATACAATGTCTGTCGCCAAGAGTCGTATTCGACTAAAGGAACCAGCATAATAATATAAGATAACTGACTCAAAAAACTCATCTACTGGTTATGACAGCGTAAAGTTGACTGGTACTTCTCTAAGTCATGCCGTGTTGTATATATGTATGTATGTATGTATGGGTAAGGCTCATGAAAACTACTCCAGTGTATAAATATATGTTCAATGGCTGTACATCTGTTAATAATGGGAATATATTATTTATTTTAGTCTCTTTTGCAAGAGAATGACCACAGCTACTCAGGTACTGTATGTACACTTTTATGGGTCTATCACTAATATTTTTTCCCCTAACAGCCCATCGGAATGACGCAAAACCTCACATTTTCAGTTTTTTTTAAAGTCCACAGACATTTTACACGTTTAGACATGTTTTTGAGTGTGTAGACTAATTTTTAAGTCATGTATACTATACATCTTTCAAATTTTCTAATCTTGCTGCAGCCTATGTTACAATGGGAGAGCTGAAAAAATGTCCTTGATACTGTGTCATTTACACTATGGACATGCTATAATCTATATCATATTTAAAATTTGGCATAATACAATGCTCTTAGATTCAGTCTAAATTGAAAATAGTGGCATGTTAAAGAAAGCAATCTAAAATAAGGGTTTATGCTGGTAAATAATCATCTCACAAGGTTAGCAGCGTACTGTATGTCATTTATGCTACTTCTGAGGTCTGGCACATGACCAAAATAATTTGCAGGCAGCTTGTATTTATACAAGTTTAACATTAGGAATGCTATCTAAGTGGAAAACAGATTTGAATATGTTTAACTATTTATTTCTGACTGGGCTGCTTTGAATAAGATTAAGTCATTAAGTCAATAACATAAATGACAGGGCCAAAAATCACTTCTGACATGCCTTAATTCAAGGAGCCACTACAGAAAAACTAGTGGTCGCTGGATGACCTGGTTTTTTGGACATAGGTCCTCAACATTCCTTCTTTCTACACAAAATATATAATTCGAGTTAGCAAAACACAATTTTGGAAATTCTGACACTGGGTTGGGTGGTTTTCATGAATCTTACAGTCAAAAAATAAATGAAATTTGTTTTAATATATAAGATATCGTTATACATCACAGGCTCACATCCCCCCTCTCAACATGGTCATCATCTTTTTTAGTGGCAGAGTTACACCTATGAACGAGGTCCCTTCGTAAAACGCAGTAATAGTAACCAATTCCTCACAGCAGTTTTGATTCCATCACCACCATAACATTTGACCATTAGTGCCTCTTTTATTGGACTAAACAGATAAAAGAATAAAAAACAGAATCAATAAGATAATCAATGGTTTGACATTATCTGACGTCTCCAAAGACAAAAAAGTTCAAGGCAAAAAAGTCAGCTGGAAAAAACGGGGCGACTGTCTTTTGGGATGCTCAGTGTGTTATTCTTGTCGATTTCTTTCCAAGTGGAGAAACAATCAACTCTGAGGCATGCACTGAGACCCTTAGGAGAGGTCCACAGATTCACAGAAATCCACAGAAATGTGGAGATGAATGAAGTTCTTTTTCAACACTACAACGCCAGGCCTCACTCAAGCCTCAGATCAAGGCGAGCAATCACCTCTTTCGGATTGACAACTCTGCCGCATTCTCCCAACTCACCTGACAGTACCCTCAGACTTCCATCCCTTTGGTCCAATGAAAAAGGTAAAGGGGGGCAAACGTTTTGGTGGTGATGAAGGAAAAGCTGCTGGGAGGAAGCCGAACACTTCTTCGACCTGCCAGACTTTTTGTCCTGGAAAGCAACAGGTGCATTAATACGGTGCGTTTTTTTTTCACTCACACACACACACACACACACACACACACACACACCTAGATATTTATCTGAACTTGCTGCAGTCTGGAGTGTGTACTGGTGTGCGTTTCACTCTGTCAGTGTTTTATAATGTTAATAATCAATATTACACTTTTTACCTTTTTTTTAATTACCCTTTGTGTGAGATACATGGAAGGTACTGTGAAGCGCCGATTTTTGTTCCACAGGAAATTGTGTGCATGTGTGTGTCTGTCCGCAGTCCATGAGTGCGTACTCATTCCCTCTCTTTCTCTCTCTCTCTCTCTCTCCCTCTCTCTCTTTCTCTTTCTGTCTCACTCAGTTTCAGTTTAATAAGCTTTATTAGCATAACCGTATTCATGTACAGTATTGCCAAAGCGTTTCAAGAAACATACTCTATTTCACTCTCTCTCTCTCTCTCTCTCTCTCTCTCTCTCTCTATTTTTCTCTCTCTCTGTCTCACTGTTTCTCTCTGTCTCACTGTATTTCTGTCTCTCTCTCTCTGTCTCTCGCTCTGTCTCACTCTCTCTATTTCTCTCTGTCTCACTGTCTCTCTCTCTCTCTCTCTTTCTCTTTCCGTGTCTTACTGTCTGTTTCTCTCTCTCTGTCTCTCGATTTGTCTCTTTTTCTCTGTCTCAGTGTCTCTCTCTTTTTTTGTCTCACTCTCTCTCTTTCACTCTTTCTCTCTCTCTCTTTCAGTCTCACTCTCTTTCTCTCTTTCTGTGTGTGTGTGTGTGTGTGTGTGTGTGTGTGTTATGACACCCCTCTGTTCTGCCCCAGATCACTGTGCACTGTGGTGTGTAAATGGACGTACTCTCCGCCGGACGGATGGGATGACAGTTTCTGGGCCTCTGTCGGTCTTGAGGACTTGACTGAGAATAATTATTCAAAAATCGGTAAGCATGTTAATAACCTGTTATATAAACGGTATAGCATTGTTCCTCACCTGATCATTAACTCTTAACTGACCTTAACTCACCGCTCTGATTGTTATCTGTATCGCAAAACCAAATCACAGGGACTGAGTGATCCATGCCCTGATATTAATAAAGAAGCCCTGTGTTTATGATAGCTGATATTACCCACTGGGCAGCACGGTGGTATAGTGGTTAGCACATCCACCTCACAGCAAGAAGGTCCTGGGTTCGGGTCCCGGGCTCGGCGATTATGTTTCTGTGTGGAGTTAACATGTTCTCGCCGTGCTTGTGTGGGTCTCCTTTGGTTATTCCGGTTTTCTCCCACAGTCCAAAAACATGCACATTAGGATAATTGGCTGATACAAATTGCCCCTAGGTGTGAGTGTGAATTGTTGTGTGTGTGTGACTGTGACCACAATAACTTAAAAAATAATTGATTAATTGCCATAAAATTTTAATCTAATGTGGGTCTTGGGCAAAAAAAGAACCGATTAAATTTTGATCTGGATTAAGATTAAAAGTTATAAAAAGTAATAACAAAATTATTATTAGATTTATTTTTTTTACTTTTCCACATTTTTTTTCTCCCCTAAATCCAATTCCCACTTGTTAAGTATTGCCTTCCTACAACCACCACCAACCAGGAAGGGGTGTAAGCATGCACTTACCCCCTCCGCGACATGCAATGCTGCCTCCCGCCTCTTTACGAACTGCTGCGCATGCGGTGGGAAAGCCCTTTAGTCCGAATGAGCTCACAGACGCCCTTGGATTGGCTGGTGATCACTGTGAGTGACAGGGTAACGTATGCCATCCCTCCCTGTCGTGAAAGCTCGGCCAAGTAGCTCCCACGGACTCCCGGTCGCGGATGGCTGTGGCATCAACCTGGATTCGAACTTGCGATCTCCTGGTTGATGGTCACTGTCGATGCACCACTCGGGAGCCCTGGATCAGGAAATATTTTAGCAATAAGGTAGTCTTGCAATTCTACATCATATGCCACCTTGATCCATGTAAAGATGAATTTACACTACCTTGGTGGAGGTTTGCATTCTGAATACATTTCTAGTTATGTTTATGTAACTATATACATAAATAAATAACTGTATCCATAATTCTGCATGTAATTATACATTACTGTATACCTAGCTCTATATGTGTGTGTGTGTGTGTGTGTGTGTGTGTGTGTGTGTGTGTGTGTGTG
>JAQMYF010000023.1:32369354-32382923 GCA_030014195.1 Neosilurus mollespiculum | reverse complement strand
ATTATCATTACACACATGATCTGTAGTAGCTGCACTGAAGTTTGTACCGGTACGTTTTTTTCTTTTCTTTTCTTTCTTTCTTTTCTTTCTTTCTTTCTTTCTTTCTTTCTTTCTTTCTTTCTTTCTTTCTTTATTTGTTTGTTTGTTTGCAATTTTATTTATTTTTAAAATTTTTAACAGATCCGTGACATTGACTATTTTATGGAAGCATATTTCTGCCACTTGTAAAAAAAAAAAAAAAAAAAAATGTTGTATGTAATAATTATGACTTAGTAAGTCATAATTATGAGATAGCTAAGTCGTAAATGATGCTAAGTTCTAATTATGAGTCAGTAAGCCACAGTTATGATATAGACTGTTGAGTATTTATTATGACTAACTAAATCATAATTATGAGATAGCTACTTTATAATTGAGATGCCAAGGCACAATTATGAGATGGCTAAGTCATGAATATGAGATGCTAAGTCCTAATTATGAGAGGCTACCAAGTCATAATTATGATCCAGACTGTTGAGTATTAACTATGACTAGCTAAATCATAATTACGACATAGCTACATTATGATCGAGATGCCAAGTCACAATTATGAGATGGCTAGCTCATAAATATGAGATGCTAAGTCCTAATTTTGATATAGAGTCTTAATTATGACTTAGTAAGTCATAATAATGAGAGAGCTATGCCATGATTATGAGACAGGCTACTAATTCAGTTATGAGCTAGTAAGTCATAATTATGAGATAGCCAACTCACAATTATAAAATTCTTAGTCATAATTATGAGATGATTCTAAGTTATAATTATTAGTTAGAAAGTCATAATTATGAAATGCCAAGTCATAATTATGAGACAGGCTACTTAGTCATGAATATGAGTTAGTAAGTCATAATTACGAGATAGCCAAGTCATAGTTATACGATGTA
Source organism: Neosilurus mollespiculum (assembly GCA_030014195.1). NCBI lineage: Eukaryota > Metazoa > Chordata > Actinopteri > Siluriformes > Plotosidae > Neosilurus > Neosilurus mollespiculum. The sequence goes on along the minus strand of JAQMYF010000023.1, from coordinate 32,381,997 downwards.
TACGAGTCTCAGTTATAAAACAGGCTACTAAGTCATAATTCTGAGTTAGTACATCATAATTATAAGATGCTAAGTCATAATTATGAGTTGGTATGGCATAATTTTGATTTAGCGTCTCATAATTATGAGGTACACAGCCGATCATTTTCTGTAGTGGTGGAAATGGGCTTTTATAGTTTAACCATAGGTACATTTTGAACGAAACATATTCTACATACACATTCTAATAAAAGCTATTTTCTCATATATTTCACTAACTATTTATACACACGGGAAACCATGAGAATGACTTGAAAGCAGTACATCCTGTTAGGGTAGGGCAAATATCACAATGTGTTTTCCATATCCCCTGCCTGAGTACGGAGCAGGAAGTTAGGAAGGGGGTGGAGGGGAGGATGTTTTATATGCCTGTGGTACAGGAAACTTCTTCTCACCCTTTGACCCCACGCTGTCTCCATAAGCAACCAGTGTGTTGTATCTACCAGGGAATATTCAAATGATTTTCCAGTTTTGCTTATCATGTCTCAATAACCTTAATAAAGCACAGTGGAATATTTCATCTAAGCTTGCTGACATGGTTTATTAGCTGAAGCATGAGTAAGCCATTTAATACACAATGTCCATGGACAGGACACAAAGCCAGCATGAGCTGTCGAACATGGATTAGGGGTTTTTAAAATGATGGTGTAGCCTCTTAGAGAGGTGTTATGTTGCTTCATGCCTTGTAGTGACAATATTAGTTTTTTACTTCACCTCTTATTCACTCTTTCATTTATTCACTCTTTCATTTAATTGCCAAACTGCTTAATCCAACTAGAGTCGTGGGGAAGCTAAAGCCTATCTCAGCCGACTGAGGCGATTACAATAATTCTTTTAGTATACTACACAGGACCAAAAAAGGAAACTAACAAAGTTTTTATTGTTGTTTATTTATTTATTTATTTTAAATAATATTTTAACCGTTACAGAGCCTGGCCAGGTTAGGAGAGCTAATGCAGTGTTGGCTTAATGGCGTCTTTTTAAACTCATTATGTATATACTACACAGAAACATAAAGAAAACTAAAAGCAAAGTAAAATGAAATTTTTATTGTTTGTTTGACCAATCAGATCACATGTTTGTGCTCGAAGCGAGCAGTTTCTACTCTTTGGTGTGGTAGCACGGTGGTAGGTGGTTGTAGCACTGTCTCTTCACAGTAAGCAGATTGTGGATTTGAACCCGCTGCTCAGCTGTGGCACTTCGGAATGGAGTTTGCATGTTTTCCATGGCCTGCCTGAGCTTCCTCCCACAGTCCAAAGACATTCCGATTTGGTCAAGGGAGTGCCCAATCCTGAATTCTGACCATTGCCATCTGGGCTCACAGACACTAGTCTTGACTAGTTGTGCCTGGTCCCGAATGTATTTTTGTTTAGTATATACTACACAGGAATGGCACGATCTGATTGGTCCTTTATATCAGGATTAAAAATTATTATTCCGAGTTAGAACAAGGAGAACATGCAAACGCCACACAGCCAAGCCTGGGACTCAAACATAGGACCTTCTTGGTATGAGGCGGATGTGCTAACTACTACACCATCATGCTGCTTTTCTTATGTTTCTGTGTAATATATACTAAAACAATTATTCTCTTTAGGCTTGATGGATATTGCTGAATCGTGTCCTCTGCGTTCATCTTAGGGAATATTTAGCAATGTCCGCCTCCCCTTTGGCGAATAACTGTGATTTATACTTTTCGTTAATAACTGTTATTTATTTAGCGTTTAGCATTTTATCCGTTGATTGATTTTAAGGATGTATTGTATCCTAATCAGGATATCAGTGGACTTGTAGTCTGTCCGAGCAATACTGAGAAGTGCGCACACAAAGAGGCACTCAGACTTAAACAATTTAGAACAGCCAATTTACTTACTGGGGTGTTATTAGACAGTCGGAGAAACCCACAGAGACACAGGAAGTAACTACATGCTGTAATCCACATCCAGTGCACTCAAATTTTGACTTTTTTCTCGGCCACCATTCCTGCAATTTTTTCTGATGATTCTTGCGGGGATCCCAGTCCCACTGCACACTTCCAGTATGTCCTCTGGCTAGCTAGCACCCTTTGGATGCCTCTTTAATGGAGTAGATAGGTGTTCTCTGTACACAATATTGTTTTGCTCTCACCAAATCCTGTTAGGGTCTCGGCGACACTGGGTGAAGGCGGAACACCCTGAACAACTCCGGGCCAACACATTCACAACCAGTCACACTCACACCTAGGGGCAATTTGGAACAGCCAGTTAGCCTAATGTGCATGTATCTGGACGACGGGAGGAAACCGGAGTACCTGAAGGAAACCCACCACAAGTATGGAGAAAACATATAAACGCCCGGGACTCGAATCCAGGACCTGTGGGTCAAAAGTGCTAAGGAAGTGATGAATTATGTTCACTAAACAGGACTGTTGGTTAAACACTTACACTAAAGGTACAGTGGTGATTTTTCACAGAACCACCTCATAATGTACTGGGTTCAGGGGAGAACATATACACTGTGTGCACAATTATTAGGCAAGTTGTATTTTTGAGGATTAATTGTTATTGTACAATTATACAGTGCTCTTGGTCAATCCAAAATATTAAAAACCCTCAAACCTGAACATTTAAGTAGTAAAAGTGAAGTTTTGGCTTCTTAAGAGAATATCTATATGTACACCATTATTAGGTAACTATTAGTGTGCAGAATTATTATGCAACTAAATGAAAAACAAAGCCATCAGCAACTTCTTGTCCCAGGATTTGCTACTTCATATAGGGTTTGTTTTCCATCTCTCAATGCGCATTGCACAGATGGACAATGTTTAACTGAAGATAGATTAGCACATGTGATAGACAGCGCGGCATTGGCTCCACTTCCCTCGTCATGTTTGTTTTGGTGTCGCGAGGACAAAATTTCTCCATTGTCATGGCAACCATACCTTGTCTTTTCCGAAACTCTCCATTTCCCAGCAAACCCCCCCCCCCCCCCTCTCACTCTCTCGCCCACTCTCTCAATCATTTGCCAAACCACTTAATCCTACCGGGGTCGCAGGGAGGCTCACCGGACCATCGCATGGCCAACACACAACCATTCACACTCACACCCACACCAAGGGGCAATTTGGAACAGCCAGAAAACATATTGTGAATGCCTATGGACTGTGGAAGGAAACCAGAGCACCGGAGGAAACCCACAATAAGCATGGGGAGAACATGCACAGAAACACCCAGCCCGGGTTTCGAAACCTAGGATCGTCTTGCTGTGAGGCGGACATGCTAGCCACTACGCCACCGTGCTGCCCCCACAACACAAATCTGGTGACAGGAAACATTATTTTGGTGCGAACAGAAAGCCTAGAGAGAGAAATAATTTTGCATTTTCAGATTTACTTAAGGTTAGTGTGGGCAAAGCATGAAGCACATTGCACTACATTACTGACTCCAGTAATGCCTGTGTCTACCTTTCCACACCTTTCATCCAGGGATCCAGCCATAAAACATGCATGTAGTGCGAGCATTCATTATATTAGCATACATATTATATTTGTAATATAACAAAGGCAAAAGAGCAAGATATGTAGACAAATATGTAAGTAAATAAAACGTATGCAAATTATTTGGACTGCTCCATATCTTCCAGCCTCCATCTGTTGCACATCCACATGCAAATGATGGAGTAAAATCATTTGAATGAAATTTTACTACTTATTCATAGAACATGTAAGGGTGAGTTATAATGAGTTCGAAGAAGGACCACCAGGAGTTAAGATGGCTTTATGTTGAACCAGGTTCCTTTTCTTGAACACGTTGCATCATGCTTGGTGAACTTTGAACCTTTGAGCATCTTTAAACAAACCTACTGTCTATACGGCTTCCTTACATTAAGCCTAACAACACATTACTGCCAAGACATAATAAACTACAGGATGATGAATACCTTTTTAGGTATTTAAAAGTTAGCTGTCTTCAGCAATAATTAGTTTTAAATGTCTTCACAGTCGCTCATTTGTCAAACCGCTTACCCATGTTAGGGCTGCGGGGAGGCTGGAGCCTAGCTCAGCTGACTCGGGGTGAAGGTGGGGTACCCCTGAACAGCTCGCCAGACCATCACAGGGCTATCAATCATAGGGGCAATTTGGTACAGCCAGCTAGCTTAATGTGCGGGGAAGAAACTGGAGTACCTGGAGGAAACCCACGCAAGCACAGGATTCGGCTGAGATAGGATCCAGTCTTCCCGTGACCCTAGTAGGAATAGGTTCAGCAAATAGATAGTTGGATTATTGTTTCTGAGAGTGAATGATTTAATTGCTCAGTTAAACAACTTTGATGGTGCTCACCTTTTTTTTAAGGAGACAAGAGCGATGTATCCTGTTACGTAATTGCATGTAAAGGTTAAGAAAATGAAGTGTTTTGTTATTTTTGGAATCCACCGTGGGTAAGGTAAGGTAAGATAAAGTCTGTTGGGCTTTTACACCCGAGTCTACTGTTTCGTCAGGCTGGAGCTTATCCCCAGATTCTGTAGTGTGAAGCGACTTAGGACGCAGGTGTAAAACTCGAGAGCTTTTAAGGTATGATTATCGTACAGTCTTTGCATTAACTATTATCATGAAATGTAATTCATCATGCGTCCTTTAGGTGGATCCAAGTAAAGAGCTAGCCATTCATGACTCAGGAAAGATTGCAAGCTAGCTTGTCACCGTCAAGTATTGTCAGAAGTGGGAATTGAATAAAGGAAATGAGTTTGACAACCCTGGACTGGGAGTTCAACTCCTCCTGGATGGGATGCTAGCAGTATTTTTACTGGTACATATTTATTTTTCTGGGTGGACAGAGGCACACTTATGGTTAAGACCTCGCCACGGTGGGGGGGTCTAACAGGGATTTGAATCCACATCATGAGCCCAGCACTCTGACCACGACACCACTGACCCCACACTGTGGGTGGTAGTTGATTATTTTTTGATAACAGTGTCCTAAAAACCGCTCTTTCATGAACTTTATTATTTTTGCTTAGCACGGATATCTGGTTAAGAAGAGAACCTTTCAGGAGCCATTTTGTTCCAAATCTTTTGTTCTCCTGGGCTTGCTAACGAGACGAGTCAGGTTCATTCCATTACCACACATGCAGTTTATGCAAAGCAGACGATGAGGTCATTTTACATGCTGAGTGAAGTGATGCCTAACAAATGGAGAACTGAGCCACGGGAATCTCTGAGGAAGTGGCGAGAACCTCCAGCATAGTGCACCGAATGTGGATCAGGGTAACATTTGCTGTGGACTGAAATGAGAGAATTAATCAACCTGGGCTTGAGCGCAAGCCTGGCCTTTGCGACGCAGGCTTCTCACTAACATATTCCCATTAGATTTCCCCCACAAGGGATTGCTTGGATTCGGTTGGTGTTTTTGTCTTTCTAGTGGATGTTTCATTACAGTGCTTGTAGAATGTACTGGAAACCCTGCAACTCTGTTCGTGGCTTCTTTCATTATTTCATTTCTACCAAAAGGTAATGTGTCTTTATTATTATTAGAAAAGAGCACGGTTTGTATCTGTTGTATATGAAATCCAAACGTATTGCTTTTTATTCTATCGGGGGAACAGTGGTGTAGTGGTTAGCACATAGGCCTCACAGCATGAAGGTCCTGGGTTTGAGTCCCGCGCTTGGGCGTTTCTGTGTGGAGTTTGCATGTTCTCCCTGTGTTTGCTTGGGTTTTCCTCCGGGTACTCTGGTTTCCTCGTGCAGTCCAAAAACATGCACGTTAGGCTAATTGGCTGTTCCATATTGCCCCTAGGTGTGCGTGTGAGTGTGTCTGGTCGTGTGTGTTGCCCTGCGATGGTTTTGTTGGGATAAAACGGTTCAGCATATTAATGAATAAATGAATTTTGACTGTCAATATTAACTTGTTGTGTTTTACCTGCTGTAAAATATCCTTAAATACTCTCCCCCCCCCCTTCCTTTCTGTACTTTGTAGATCTTGTGTCTAACTATTAAGTGCAATGGATGATGGGAAGCCTGTGTGGGCACCCCATCCAACTGATGGGTTCCAGCTGGGGATGATAGTAGACATCGGTGCTGACACACTTACTATTGAACCTCTCAGTCACCGGGGCAAGGTAAGTCAGCAGTTCAAAACCTAGAGCATGGTTGATTGATTATGAGTTCACTTATCATAGATGTTGAACGTAAACTGTACCGCACATGTTTTTGACAGAGGTATTGTAATTACTGATGTTTGTCTGTCTGTTGGACAGTGCTAACTAGTGGTTAGCATGTCCGCCTGACAGCAAAAATGTCCCGGGCTTGGGCATTTCTGTGTAGAGTTTGCATGTTCTCCCTGTGCTTGTGTGGGTTTCCTCCATGTACTCTGGTTTTCTCTCCCAGTCCAAAGACATGCACAGGCTAATTGGGTGTTTCAAAATTGCCCATAGGTGTGAGTGTGAATGGTTGTGTGTGTTTGCAAGTGATGCAACCTGCTTTCGCCCTGTGTTGGCTGAGATAGGAACCAGCCTCCTGCTGGCCCTAACAGGATTTACCAGCTCAGCAAATGAGTGTGAGTGAGTGTCTGTCAGTTTGTCTGTGAACAAAATCTCGACCATAGCCGTACACTGATTATTATAATTATTTTTAACGAACTTTGTGGGGACATGACCCTACCTGTCTCCGAGAAATGAGTTGATATTGGAGTGTAAAGGCATGGGCAAGGTCACAAAGTTTTGGAGCTAGAGCCCTTGAAATGACAGGCACGCCGACACTATGAAACACTGACAGGAAACCTTATATGGACTTTCAAATGAGAATATTACCTTTCACCTTGCATGTCCTTGAAAGGTCAAACCAACAAAAGCCATTATTTACAAACATTTTTTTTGGCTAATTTGGTTATGTTCACATCCTATGAAACATATCATAAAACGAGTGCATGGGTAAATAAAAAAGAACCCATATGGGGACTATTTGCCACATTATCCGAGCTGCCTTGCACTGTATGAGTTCCCCACTAATTTAAATATATTTTGTTAGGAATAAGTCAAATGAATAGTCAGGATGTGTTGCATTACATCGATTTATTTAATGACATGGTCCTCATCTGTACTGTAGGTCTTAATCATGCAAGGCGTGCTATCAGAGCATTTAAATAATAGCATCACTTTTGAAACATCTATAAAAGTATACTTAAGGAAACATTCAGAAAAAAAAGGAATAAGTCCAGTGAGTAAACTGGTTCGGCCCTGCACTGTGTAAAGGTGTCACTTGCAGAGGGTGTTAATAAGTAATGACTCCTACCTGTAGCAGGTGTGCAGCTCATGTTACCCCCAGGTTGGGTTCATTAGAAGAGTAAGCCACCTGGGTTTTTGCCACCCCTTAGAGAATCAGCCTGTACTGCTGTGCTGTAAGCAAAGGCTTTGGCGAATACTAACAGTGGCATAATACGGACTACACATTTATTACCGCAGTCCTGTTTTTTTTTTGTTTCTTTTTTTTTTTTTTTTTTTTTCATCGCTCACATTGTTGTAATATCACCAAGCAGTCATCATCTGGAATTTCTGCACCACTGATGGTGTTTAGTGCAACTAAAAACTGTATACTCAATGATGTGTGTGTGTGTGTGTGTGTGTGTGTGTGTGTGTGTGTTAAGGAGTTCCCATTACAGTTGACCTCCATAGATGAGGTACTCTTGTGATACATACTCGCTGCATGCTTAAAGTTTCTTCTGAGATAAACTCCTCACTCTACACGAATTATCCTCTGAGACATTCTCCACTGTTTAGTGTAGATCTCTAAAAGTCTGCTTAAAACATATTTCCAGGATTATGTGCTGACATGTCTTTTAAAAATGTGTATTATTAGTAGATATGTTGGGGATAATTAAATGATTATCCATCCATTTATCGATCCTTCCGTCTATACACCCATCTATACATCTATTTAAACACCCGCCTGTCAATCAAAACGCCATTTTCTCTCAATACCCTAGCAATACCTAATATTAATATAATAATATCCCACCACTAGCTTCCTGTCCTGCATCAAACAGCAGCTGCTAGCCATTGGTGGATAATATATACTGATCACCAATAGGATTAAAAACATTGATGAAAACTAACATCTAAAATAAATAACATTGATTATCTTGTTACAGTGCCAGTGTATTAAGTGTATTAAGCAAAAATTGAACAATCAGTACTCGATGTTGATGTGGTGGAAGTGGGAAAAATGAGCAAGTGTAAGGGTTAGACTAACTTTGACAAGGCTAAACGACTGGGTCTATTCATGTCCAAAGCAACAGGTCTTGTGGGGTGTTTCTGGTATGCAGTAGTAAGCGCCTACAGAAGGTGGCCCAAGGACGGGACAACCAGTGAAGGGGCAAAAGTGTCATGGGTACCCAAGTCTTATTGATGAGTGTGGGAGGCAAAGGCTATTTCATCTGGTGAGATTCCACAGAAGGGCTACTGTAGCACAAACTGCTGAGACTGTAACGTTGGCTATGATGTGAAGAACACACAGTGAATTGCAGATTGTTGTGTTGTGGCTGCAGACCAGTCAGGTGGTGTTTAATGTTATGACTGATCAGTGCACCTGTGCAGCTCTGTCAATGGATCTTTCGCTTATATAACATTTGATCGTCAGATATTAACTACATCTTCCCCTTTAGGGAGCAGGTTCTGTAGGACTCCTGCTGGTGAATTGCATTTACATTTATGGGCATTTTGGCAGGCAGCATTATACAGAGCGACGTACATTTATCATTTTTATACAACTGGGCAATTAAGGGTTAAGGGCCTTGCTCAAGAGTGGCAGCCTGGTGTTAGTGGGGCTAAAGCCCTGACTTTCGGATCATTAAGCCAGAGTCTTAACCACTGAGCCACCACGGCCTTGCTACACTTTCTACTTTCTACAGTGTGTTTGATTTCCTGCCATGAAGGAGCCCATTGGCATTGTTTTCTGAAACCATTGGTATAGATGTTTTGTATTAAAGTTACTGAAATAACTTTTAATTTAACGTGTATATAAAAATGGCACATTTTATAGCAGTTGTTTTGAGAAGCAGAACCTTTCCACTTCACCATTAGTAGTTTATGGGAATATTTTACTGGAATGGGGTATGCTTATTAAAAATATCGATGCTCTGTGTGAATTTCCAGACTTTCCTGGCTCCCATTAGCCAAGTCTTCCCGGCAGAGGATGACGTCAACAAACATGTAGAGGACAACTGTAAGTAGACATTGAGGCTCTTGAAGTAAATAAAAATATGCGCCATGAATAAGGTGTTAATGTTATTGTGTGATTCATCACATATTTTCTTTATCTTCAGGCTCTCTTATGTACTTAAATGAAGCCACCCTTTTGAACAATGTGCGGGTTCGTTACAGTAAAGACCTGATCTATGTAAGTCAGATTATTTTCGCTATCATTCTCTGGTGATTTTTGCACATTTACAAAATCATTGCAATGAATCATCTGGGGTTATTTATTTATTTATTTTTAAATTTTTTTAAGGAATTAAGTTGCTGTAATAAATTAATGACAGGTTCTTAGCCACTGCTGGTACATTGTTCAATTAGAGTGGACATGTATGAGGAGTGGATATATGTGTTGTTGAAGATGGGCTTATGGTCCTGTTTTCCGTCATAAGAATGGCCTCCCCATCGCCCACAGACCTGCTGTCAGTGCTGTGTGTGTGCGTGTCATGTTGAGTGTAAAGGCTCTGCTGGTGTGGCTGCCCATCTCAGATGACTTGGCTAATCCTGCTCAGACGCTATCGGGTTGCCTGTTGCACTTAATTAGGTCCTGCAAAGTAGCGCTAAGCAGTGTTGCAATGCTAACCTGACAGCCCGGAATGGCAGCAGGTGGAGAGGAGTCTGTTTTGAAGACTCCACTAATGGACTGTTAAGGGAAGCGTTTACAGTGGTCACTTGATGGTTCTCTAAATTCCAGACTATTAGCGAGCCTGTAGGTTTCCTTATTTACCCTTACAGATATAGTGTCAGTTCCCTTTAAATTCATTTATGCTACTTTTTTCACCATGTTATGTTTCTTCCAGACATTTGTGGCTAATATCCTGATTGCCGTGAACCCTTACTACGACATTCCTAAACTCTATGCGCTCGAGACCATCAAGAGCTACCAGGGCCGCTCGTTGGGAACCCTCCCGCCTCATGTTTATGCTATTGGTGAATGCTATTGCTATTGGTTTGATATTATAAAAAATTGTATTTTAAATATAGATTTATTTTATATTTTTTTAGATTCTGATTTCAACCCTCTAAACCCTTTTTCTTCCAAATCTTTTCATCCCAGCTGATAAGGCATATCGTGACATGAAGGTGCTGAAGATGAGCCAGTCCATCATCGTGTCTGGTGAATCTGGTGCTGGAAAAACGGAAAACACAAAGTTTGTTCTCAGGTCTGGTAAATGAGATAATACACATACGGAAACATTTAAGTTGGCAATTTTAATTTCAGTGGTATTAACCAAACGGAGATGTCCATAGGTAATTGACATTTTAATGGTGTTCAAAATTATCAATGTTTTTTTTTGAGACTTCATTGTATGTGTATTTGTAGGCAGTTTTATTTCACTTGACAAGATTTTGCTGTGCTCAGGTTGCTGTTAATTGCACCATTGTTTAAAACCAGTCAGTTGTGTTGGTTATTATTAAAATGAACTGACTATGACTTTGTTTATATATTTGCGCAATGCTAGTAGGCCACCCACACAACAGGCCACTTCCTTTGGCACTTTTTTACCTCAAGCCATTAGGCTATTGGATTATTTTCATTGCCTGCATCTGCGTTGCCGTTCGCTGTTCCCAATTTCTATTCCTTTTTATGCCCCAGTCCATCAACGACTGTACATGCTAACCTTTTGAAATTTTATATGAGCATCCTCTATGCTTGGGCCTCCAAATGAAATCTGGCCTTTGACCTTGTCTCAATGACATTGAGTTTATAAATTTTGTCGGGGCTATTTCTCTGGGTGGATTATTCTGAAATTTTTGCATGGAGGGTTCTTATCAGTTTATCAGTTTCTTTGTTTGACCTTTGACCTTGTCACAATGACCTTGATCTTTTAAATTTTATCTGGCCTATTTCTGAAGAACTGCTTGGTGGATCATTCTGAAATTTTGCTTGCTGGTTTCCTATTGTGTGTAGGTGTGCATAGGCTTGTCTGTTTGACCTTTGACCTTGTCATAAAAACTTGACCTTATGACTTTTGTCTTGCATATTTCTTGAGAGTTGCTGGGCAGCTGAGAGGTTTCGGCATCTCTGGTGTCAATTGGTGATCGAATTTTCGATTGTGACGTCATGCTAATTTGCCCTGTTAAGTAAATCTGGTGTGCTGTAGACAACACTGAAGCTCTCACTGGTGTTGGGAGATGTTTAGTTCATTTTGTGGTGAGTGATTTTCTCTTTACCCTAGGTATTTAACCACATCATATGGTACTGGTCAGGATATTGATGAGAGGATTGTTGAGGGTAAGTCAAATTAAGCATGTTTTAAGCTTGAACTGCAATGCAACAAAATGATTAGGTAAAATACAAGTACTGAAGACTTAGTGCCAGAGGAATGATACTGTTGCATGGAAAGATCATTTAACTTGAAAAGAAATCTTGGAACAAGTTGGTTACAATCTACAAATAGGTTTAATAACCTAAGATCTCGTGTCTTGCCAGTAGAATAGAAACACTAATAACTTCAGGTCTCATGTCTTGGCAATAGAATAGAAACGCTAAATCATTTAGACTACCTTCAAAATAGTTTCACTCGCTAAGATGGTATTTTTGTACTGTGCCACTTCAAGCTTGAAGTTATTCATGACACTTGTTTAATTTGTTGCAGCAAACCCACTGCTTGAAGCATTTGGAAATGCAAAGACTGTCAGGAACAACAACAGTAGCCGTTTTGGAAAATTTGTGGAAATTCATTTCAATGAAAAGGTATTACACTTCTGTCACAATGTATGTACTGAGCCGTGTTTCACCCTGTGTTTACACTGGGGCACGGTGACAGGGATCTCTGTGATTGGGAAAACCGTGGAGCTCCATGATTTGTGAACATGCTTGGAGCATGATTAGGGTATAAAAAGAAGGCAGGGTGCATTCAAGAAATTAAACTTGAAGGAATTGTGTTTCCAAGTAATTAAGATTCCCTATGATAGCACATCACGGTCTGTTAAGGTCTGTTAAACTCTACTTTGCTCTACAATGATTTCCACATTCTATAACGATTGACGTCAAATCGTAATAATCGCAGCAAAATGTTTGACAATCAAAAGTTTTGCCACAATCTGTGCGATCATCACGAATCCACCAAGGTCCCTCAAGATCATCACGATTCCACCATGGTCCCTCAAGATCCTCACAGATCCACCAAGGTCCCTCAAGATCATCACGAATCCACCAAGGTCCCTCAAGATCATCACGAATCCACCAAGTTCCCTCAAGATCATCATGATTCCACCATGGTCTCTCAAGATCATCACGAATCCACCAAGGTCCCTCAAGATCATCACAGATCCACCAAGGTCCCTCAAGATCCTCACAGATCCACCAAGGTCCCTCAAGATCATCACGAATCCACCAAGGTCCCTCAAGATCATCACGAATCCACCAAGTTCCCTC
>JAQMYF010000023.1:32351373-32365922 GCA_030014195.1 Neosilurus mollespiculum | reverse complement strand
GTTCTGGGTCGGCCCCGGGGTCTCTTCCCGGTCGGACATGCCCGAAACACCACACCAGGGAGGCGTTCGGGAGGCATGACAGAGCTTCTCACCCTATCTCTAAGGGAGAGACCTGCCACCCTGCGAAGGAAACTCGTTTCAGCCGCTTGTATTCGTGATATACATTATATAGCCAAAAGTTTATGGACACCTGCCAGTCACATTCTATGAGATTTTGAAGCAAGGCTGTGGAGATTGGCACAGCCAACTACTAGAGCCTGATTAAAATCTGGACCAGATGTCATGGCGAGGGGGCCTGGTGTGCAGTCAGCATTCCAATTCATCCCATAGGTGTACAAAGTGCCTGTTAATTGCTCTGTGCAGTTGAGTTTTTTATTCCAAACCTGGCGGACCATGTCTTCATGGACAGCATGCAAAGATATCCTATACAATTGTGGATTTCCGAACTGTGGCAACAGTTTAAGGGAGGTCACCATGTAGATGTGATGGTCAAGTGTCCACAAATGTCTGGCCATGTAGTGTATACATTCACAGTCCACTTTATTAGGAACACTCAAACACCTGCTTGTTAATGCATCCTGCAGTTATTGCACTAATTAGCCAATCATGTAGCAACAACACCAACATAAAAACATGCAGATAAGTGTAAATAGCTTTACATCAAACATCAGAACGAAGAATTCGTTTTCTGCCAAGAACAGAAATCTGAGGCTACGGTGGACCCAGGCTCATCCATACAGGACAGCTGAAGTCCAGAAAACAAATCACCTTTCCAGTGTCATTTCCAGTATTTCATTAATAATGGTGATTCAGCCTGCAGGATGTTTTTTGTGTTACGCACCATTCTTTGTAAACTCTTGAGATTGGTTTGTGTAAAAATTCCATCAGGTCAGCAGTATCTAAAATATCATTTGGGTACCAACATTTATGCTGCATTTGAAGTCTCAGAGGTCACATTTTCCCCCATTTTACGTATGTTTGATGTGAATATTCCACTCACCCTTTTGACCTGTATCAGTCTGATTTTATGCATTGAAGTGGACCGTAATTGTGTATGTCTTTATTTTTAATGTTATTTATGTTCTTTGATATGCAGCATGCAGTGGTAGGTGGATTTGTCTCACACTATCTGTTAGAGAAGTCTCGCATCTGCATGCAGAGTTCGGATGAGCGCAATTATCACATATTCTACCGGTTGTGCGCCGGTGCCTCTGAAGACATCAAGAATATACTGCACTTAAACTCGCCTGACAATTTCCGGGTATGTTTTTGTCCATCTCTTCGTCTGATTGTTTGACACAACTTTCTCATAATTTATCAGAAAAAACACAGTTTAAATGAAAGCGTAATTAAAAATCTGACAGATAGTTTTACCTAGAGCTGGACATGCATGTTTATGTGCCTCACTCAGCCAAGATAATTGGACCATTTAGAGATGCGTTAGTTATTGTTTTAGTCTGGGTCACTACTACATGGAATTGTATGTAGTTTACAAAATGTGCCATAGTATAATCGCTGGTATTTGTTTGTTCGTCTGTCTATTTCGTTATTTGTTTGTCATTTTGTAGTGAACAAAATCCTGACCACACACATTCACAGATTTTCACCAAACTCGGTGGGACTATCTGAGTCCCAGAGATGATTTAATTTTGGAATTTTGTGGTCAAAGGTGAAGGTCAGAACAAGATCACAAGTTATTGGAGCTATGACACATAGAATTTCAAAACAGACATGCTGACAGAAATGCTATTACCATGGAACCCAATAGGAAACCAGGTATCGACTTTCAAATGAGACCATAGCCTTTGACCTTAAGTGACCTTGAAAGGTGAAAATCAAGGTCACAGGATTTTATGAGGTGTGTGCCAATAGCCTTGCCGTTACTACGGACTGCTAATAGGAAACCATATTGAGGGCAGACAGCAACAACTCCACTTTTCCTAGTTTTAAAAAAACGGGGATTTTAACATTTGAGAACATTTAAGTTTACATGTAAAATGAGTTTGTTGACTGTTTCTTTATACACCAGTATATTTGGGTAGCTACACCTCTTAAGAATCACCTCACCTGTGTATTTGGATGTGATTCTTTTCAAAGTTGTACAATTTTATTGATTATTTGATTATATTGAATGATGTTACAGGATTTTGATGTATCTGAGCACGTGACGAGGTTGGTAATCGGTGAGCAAGTAGAAGGTGATAGGGCAACAAACACTAGGTCAAAAGGTCAATTTTGGCGTTTTGTGGAGATATTCACTTGTTGCTGTCAGCCCTCGATATGTGGACTTTCGAATGAGACGGTTACCTTTGACCTTGAGTGGCCTTGAAATGTCAGACTCCAGAAATCCTCTAAATCCTTCAAATGAGAGTTTTTTCCCCACTAATTTAATTCATGTACTATAAAACATATTGTAAAATAGGCACGTGTGTAAAAAAACCACCAGCTATTTTCCATGCTGTGTTGCGGAGGGCCCCCACACTCTGAGTGTCCCTCTATTTCTTTTTGTACTTAAATTTTTTTAGTTTCATGTGTATTATTATTATTATTATTATTATTATTGTGTCTGTCTGTCTAAAACCTCTTTTTAGTATTGGTTTCACCTAAATTTAAGTGTCGGTAATGCCACTAGATGGCATCTTTGCTTAAGTGTTAATTTTCAGCACATTGGTACGCAATATTTTTATAACATACATAGAAAGCTCATCACATTACACATAGGCATGCAGTGTTCACCTTTAAAATCTTACCAAAAAAACCCTTTTTTATTCAGTATTTGAACCGTGGCTGCACAAGATACTTTGCGAGCAAAGACTCAGACAAGCAGATCATGCAGAACCGGAAAAGTCCTGAGGTAGGTCACATGACTACAGTGCCTTAGTGTTTCAGCAAGCTGTAATTTGATTGTATTTTTTTGTGCATGAACCATGATGGATTGTCTACAGATGTACATTTTAATAACAGTCTGTTAACTGATAACTGGGTACCATGATAATGTTTAAGTGGTCTTGTGATTAAATTAGGGTTGTATGGGTAAACCCATACAAGTTACTTGATGCTTTAGTCTGCTTTAAGTGTTAATTATCATTTTATTTCTCTGATAAAGAATGTGTTATACTACAAATGCACGTCAACTGAAGTACAATTGGGGCAAATCAGTTTTGGCCTTGTATGTTAAGCTTTGTTTATTATTAATATTATTATTATTATTATTTTATACATTTTTTTTGAAATACCTACCTCGTTTTTAGGAGCCATTAGAAAGTCATCTTGTTTCCTCCCCTAGTATATTATTAGAAATTAATTAAACATAGTCTCTACAGGGACGGAATGGTGGTGTAGTGGTTAGCACATCCGTTTCACAGCAAGAAAGTCCTGGGTTTGAGTTTGCCTGTTCTCCCTGTGCTGGCATAGGTTTTCTCTGAGTACTCCTGTTTCCTCCCATAGTCCAAAGACGTGCACATAAGGCTAATTGGCTGTTCTAAAAAAAAAAAAAAGACTTTAAGAATCATCCTAGCAATGTTAAAGACTATTTAATTGTATATGTTTTTATGTAAAACTTTGCATTACAGATTTACTAAATACAGTTGATTTAGATTTTTTTTTCCAAGATTAAACATAGATTTTGCTTATTTAAAACTCAACAGCACTTCCCAAATAGGGGTCTTTTACACTAAGTGGTCTTTGTGTTATGAATGCAAATAGCAGTAATTTTTTTTCATATTATGTGAACTTGAAAGTAATATACCATTTATTACTATATAATACCCAGAAAGATGTGATCTGATTGGTTCAATAAAATTAACAATTTTGCCAAAGTTGAGGTGGAGGTCACTTGCGTCTTCCTTGTTTCTGTATAAGCGACACTAACCAATGCATACAAGGCAGTGCTCATCCAAGTGTGTTAAGTTCCCAGTGAATATCCACACACAGGGCTCTATTAAAAAGAATGTGGTCGTCTGGCATCACATGCCTTGGACGAAGCACATGCCTGCCTTCAACCTCCCTGGTGGGTTACTGTTATGTAATGGGGAAATACCCGTTGATGGCTGGGAACTGGCTCTGACTGAAAATAAGAGAGGAAAATGGAGGAAAAATCAATAAATACACCTTGAAAAAAATTGTGTTTAAAAAGATATTTGTTAGCTCTAGAAGAGCAGTAAGTTGCTGACATACACACCAGAGCACAGAGTTCACCCGCCACAATCATGTTTAAAAAATATAAAAGTAAACGATAAAAGTCTTAGTTTAGTTTGCTTTTCTCATGTTTCTGTGTAGTATGCATTCACTTACTCATTCGCCAAATCACTTAGTCGTACCAAGGTTGTGGAGAGGCTGGAGTCTATCTTAGCTGACACTGGGCTAAGG
This sequence comes from Neosilurus mollespiculum, assembly GCA_030014195.1. Classification (NCBI taxonomy): domain Eukaryota; kingdom Metazoa; phylum Chordata; class Actinopteri; order Siluriformes; family Plotosidae; genus Neosilurus; species Neosilurus mollespiculum. Next base: position 32,361,554 of record JAQMYF010000023.1, on the reverse strand, counting down.
CGGGGTACAACGAACAGCTCGCCAGACCATTGCAGGGCAACCCCTGTATCCATTTACACCCATACCTAGGGGCAATTTAGAACAGCCAATTAACCTAATCTGCATGTCTTGTGATTGATGATTGTGGGAGGAAACCAAAGTACCTGGAGGAAACCTACAGAAGCACGGGGAGAACATGCAAACTCCACCTACAAACCAAACTTTCCAAACCCGGGACGTGTACGTGTTAACCACCATACCACCGTGCTGCCTGTAGTATATACTAAAACAATTGTTCACCCTGGGGATGCTGGGACTATTCAGTGACATCCATGTTGCTTTTGCCGTGTTATTGTAAATTCTTGGATTTAATGACAATCACGTGTATTTTTACAGTGATTTGATTCTAACTGAACATTACTGTCTCTTTGTTTTCATTCTCAGGACAAAAAGGTGATCTTTAGTTTCTAAAACGAGTGCTGAGTACATTGCTGTTTCTTTTTCAAGGCTGAGTTTGTGGGTCATGCTTATAGATTAATGTAGATGGGTCAGGTTTTGAATTTTTGTACTTCCTGCATGCAAAACCACATCCTTCAAGGGCCTCTATACTGCAAGACGTGAATTGGCATTGAAAATACTTAGCATGAATTGAATCCTGTGTGTTACAGAAAATACCAAACCATGTAAAGTGCTGGCCCTTGGTGAATGTAATTCGACCCCACTGGGATTCCTGATGGTTAATTTCAGTGCAGCTTATTGTTGGGCAGAAATGGATTGAAGTGCTGCTTCACTGAACTGCAGATTTGATGCTGATTTAATATTTGGTAATATGCAAATGAACCATAGACTTGCATTCATATGTATATGTTACTGGTATTGTGTAAAACTCTGGTATTGTATAGGATTCCCATGAATTTTGTACATTGTATTGTGTAGGATATCCATATTTTATTCTGGCGTTACAGAATACATACAATACGCACCTGGATTTAAGCAAAGTATAAAATATCTCATGTGTTGTACAGGAATTTTAGGCGTTCTACACGAGGGTCAGGGTTAGGCTTCAGGTTATTGCAAAAGGAGAGGGCTGCCACCCATGAGCCACACACTCAAAGGAAACCCTGCTCGCTGCAATTTGCTCGTTTCAGTCATCGACGGACAATCATCTTCCGATCCCTCTTTGACGCTGTGTATTCTGTTTTTCCTTCTGGTTCATCCCTCTAAATCCGTCAGTTTGGCATCTATTTCGATCTGAAGTTTGAGCATCCCCGTCACAATTTATTTCCTTTCTGATTCTCTTTAGTTGCTCACTGTTATCTTTCCTGAATTCTCTTATTTCTTTGAGTATAAGGTCCAGGCTTGCGTTGCTAACTTGTTCTCCCGCACCTGTTAGCATGTTGTTATCCTCCATAGCGCTGCTAGCTGGCGAGGTCTGTTCCTCACCATCTCCCTTGTATAATTCGTTCTGCATAGATGTCTTATTGCTTTTTCCTCTTGGCATCTTGAAGCCCTTAATCTTATTCCTTAGTCTCACTGAGTATTTGCTAATTCGAGGTGTTATGGGCTATTCTGTAACTCAGTCGTCGTGAGCGCGTTCTCCTATGCCGCCGTCTTCTAGCTTTCCAAACCGGAAGCCTTCAATTTGAACAACAAGATCAACAAGATCATCTGTAATCTACAGGATCCATAGAAAAGGTGCAGAGATGATTTAATTTTATATTTTCCCCTGAGTTTTAGGGAGTTTATGTAATTTCTGAGAATTCTATACAATTCCAGGTTTCTTACTTTCCCAGTAACATATATGTAAAGAGTGTGTACTTGCTGGGATTTTCGCTTTCACCTTTTCCCCCCCAATCGATTTTAGAAAGCTTGTGCAAAAAGATCCTGGAACACAACTCTCATGAGTAAAGTTATAATTATGAATTTAATAATTTTTTTGTGGTAATTTTCTGTAGCAAATGAAAGTAGGAGCTCTGAAAGACCCTTTGCTGGATGATGTGGGGGATTTTAATCGGATGTGCATGGCTATGAAAAAGATTGGCCTTGACGACACTGAAAAGCTCAATCTGTTCAGAGTGGTGGCAGGAGTCCTGCATCTTGGCAACATTAACTTCGAGGAAACTGGGAGCACCTCAGGTACTTTTCAACCGCAGGCTTTTCTTAAATATATTCTTTATCGTAGCATTTAATTATAGATATTTTGCACAAACATGAATGTCAATTCAAGATAAGATAAAATGAGATAAAATTAATTTGATTAATTCCATACAGAGGAAATTTACATGTCATAGCAGCACAAATGGGCGGTACGGTGGCGTAGTGGTTAGTACGTGCGCAAGTGGAAGAAACGGGGGAAAAAAGGGATCAAGTGTCAATATACCCGAGTTTAGGCTCATCAGAGCGGGAACTTATACCGGGTTCTGATTCGTGAGGCGACTAGGAGTTCAACTCCTCCTGGATGGGACGCTAGTCCATCGCAGGTTACCTTCCCAGCATTTTTTTTTTACTGGTACCCATTTAGACATTTAGTTAGGTGGATGGAGGCACACTTGTGGTTGAGACCTTGCCCAGGGGTCTTAGCACAGTGGGGGTTTAACTGGGAACACATGACCTCTCAATCATAAGCCCAGCACCCTAACTGCTACACCACAGGCCCCACTAATAAACATTAGTAGAAATGATATTAATCGGAAAGAATATTTTTAATAATAAAAATGAAATAGAATCAGTACACAAAAGACAAACAAACATGGGTATATAAGATACGTGGTATGGATATTGATGGATTGCATATGTGTACAGGCGCACAGTCCTGTTTATGTTGACTTTTAATATAAATATGTATGTGTGTATGCAACCCATGAAAAAGAGAAATGTATATGCTCCAGTGTTATTGACAGGAACGCTGTTGTTTCCCCTCATTCAGCTAATCGTCTGCTTTTAGACACATGCACACATTCAAAACTTCACCCACTCATCTAACACTTCACCTCAGCAGGGCTCATTAGTGAGGTGTGTAAAGGTTTCCGTGTTTCCTATTGTTGTCAGACACTATCAGATATTTTTTTCTCTGTCCTCTAAAAGGTGCTAGGGGACCCCCCCCCCCCCCCAAGCTGATTTCAAAAAGAGTATTGGATTCAAGCCCTGTCTGCCTTTAGCCTTGCGTTGTCTTGTTTTTGACATGCCTCTCAGACAATAGATAAAAACTGTTATTTATTATTACATAATATAATTACAACAGTCTTTTTCCTGCCAGAGGCACAGTCTTGTTTGATAAATGTTAGGAGTCAGACATTTAACTGTCAGTCTGATTAGTACATTTATACATTTTATAGTGAACATACCTGTTGAATGTAGACAAGTTTAGACACAATGTGTAGATAACAGGGCACGTGAATGTAATATATAAGGGGCAACACACAACAGACCATGCTATTATATAAAAGTAATTTCTGCCTGAAAGGAGGAATACGAAATGATGTGCAGGTAGAATGCTGCCGTACACAACCCCCCCACCCCCCCCACCCCCACCCCAACGCTTCCCAACCCTTTTCGACACATTATAGTGCTTTGCCTTCTTGCTGTAATGCAGATGTGCTAACCAATATGCCACTGTGGTTATACAGTTTAAAGAATAAAATATGTTGTACAAGTTGTATTCATGCTGTCTTCTGTGTTGGCTGTCAGGTGGCTGTGTTTTGACGAACCAGTCGAATCAGACACTGCAGTACTGCGCCGAGCTCCTAGGCCTGGACCAGGATGACCTGAGAGTCAGCCTTACCACTAGGGTCATGCTCACCACTTCAGGGGGCGCAAAAGGAACAGTCATCAAGTATGAGTCATTTTGTATGCACATACACGCAGATACATGCACACACACCATCATATGGAGACGCATGCTTTGTAGCATGGTAGTCATTTTTTGAAGGACCAATCATTTCCTGAGAATGCAAGGATAAGTTATATGGTTGAGGCAGCCATAGTGTTTATGCTTAATATATTGAGTAATTTTACAAGATAAAAGAAATTATAAAAATTGTGTATGCATTCACTGAAAACTCACTCATTTACAGAACTACTATTAGGGTCACGAAATGGGCGAAGGCAAGGTACATCCTTTACAGCTACCCAGACCATAGCAGGGCCAACACACACACACACAACCATAAATACACACATCCACAACTGTGGGAGGAAACCGGAGTACCCAGAGGAAAACCACGCAAGCATGGGGAAAACATGCAAACTCCACACAGAGACGCCCGAGCTCAGGACTCGAACCCAGGACCCTCCTGCTGTGAGGCGGATGTTCTAACCACTACACCATCGTACCACTCTGGAATTATTTCATATCATCATAAATATAAACATAATGTAAATATGAATTATTCTGAAGTAATGCATCAGGCACATTTTTCTCCTTCAACATGGTTTTGTCTCTGCCTGTCAGTCCTCATACCCCTCACGCCCCTGACCCTGTAGAACAGGGAATGTCATATTATGTCCTTAAAGAGATAGAGGCCAGATAGCGTGCTTGAAATTAACTTGACTCCTTTTCGTCTGCTAGGAAACGTACATTATAACAAATGTGATTTCAAACAGGATGTTATTATGCTCATCAAAATGTGATGAGACTCCACTGTAGTGCTTCCCATATCTCTCTGCCTGCTCCTCATCTAGGTTGTGCTGATATCTGCCAATTATTATTTTTCTTTTTTTTTTTCTTCCCAGCAGTGTCACATATGACATGTGTCAGAGCTTTGGTCTAGTATCGAGGTCATCTCAGTGTTACGTTGGAAGTATCTATTTTTACATATTCTAGTAGGCCTTTATCTGTGCGTGCTGAGCGTCACACAGCAGCAGATCCAGTACCAGGTTGCTGTTGCGTTTTGATTTTCTGAAGTGTCTGTTCGCATTAAGGTACTTCGTGTGACGAGCAGTGGTGTGCTGTATCTTGTGCTGAGATCTCCACTCGAACCAAACAGACCTCCGCAGCATCTTCTTCGCAGCTCGCTCCCCTGTGATGTCAATGTTCTCTAGCAGTGCCTTTCATCAGTTCATCCTGATCGTCGTCATCTTATTAAATTCTCATGCTGTAATTGTTCTGAGTGAGAGTTCAAAATAATATAACCAATATCAGCCTCTTTGACTTCTGTTAGGCTAACGGTCAACACGGTGGCACAGTGGTTAGCACGGTCACCTCACAGCAAGAAGGTTGTGGGTTTGAGTCCTGGGCTCGTGTGTTTCTGTGTGGGGTTTTCATGTACTCCCCGTGCTCCTGCATGTACTCTGGTTTCCTCCCACAGTCCAAAGACATGTGAATAAGGCTAATTGGCTGTTCCGAACTGAGTGTGAATGGTTGTGAGTGTGTTGGCCCTGCAATGGTCTGGCGAGCTGTTCAAGGTGCACTCCGTCTTCACCCACTGTGTGCTGAGATAGGCTCCAGCCTCCACCCGACCCTACTAGAATCAAGCGGCTTGGCGAACGAGGGAGTGGTGAGTGAGTGTTAGACGTAAGCTGACGTACGTTTTTATTCATTGCATAAGAGCAGAGGTTTTAGGTCATTTTACAGCTCTTTTGTAGTAAATCCAGAGCTTATCCGAGACGTCTTGACTTACAGTAGTATGCTGAGTGGTAAGGTGCTGAAAATTGCTAAGAGCATAAATGTAAAAGTCTCCTGATCTGTTTTATTCTGTGTTCTTTAGAGTTTGATTCCGTCTTCGATCCACTGTTGTTTGAATGATGTAGCGAAGCTTGGCTGATTAATATTTAACCGAGAACAGATGTTGTTAGAAGGTGTCTGTAAGAAGGCCTAGGGTTTCACCAGCATGTATCATATATCATGTATCTCATTTCGCTGAGAGCAGTCGCACAGCCATGCTTTGCTTATATCATGGTCTGTGGAGAATAAAGGGGGGACCTTTCCACCATCACTGAAGCCACTGATTCCAGTTCATGCCTTAAAATCATCACTGTGCCATATAGTAAAACATTGCTCTTGTTTTCATCTTCTTCTCTCAAGTAATAGGAGGGGAACGGTAGTAAACAAAATGCTATACATGGTGAGATGATCATTAAGCACCATGCACTGCCCTATATCATTTATACCACAAAGCTACCATTACCATGCAGGGTAGTTACTTAGCCCAAAAGAAATCTAACTGCAATCTGGTATAATATCCTATACTACCGGGTGGGACTCCAATTTTACCACTAATGACTTCAATTGCAATCTCTCCTGCTAAGATTGGAGATTCTACCAGTAGAGACTGTGAGTGGAGGTTCTACTGGTGGAGATTCTAAACGGCTGGATGTATCTGTGTTTCTGTGTGTGTGTGTGTGTGTGTGTGTGTGTGTGTGTGTGTGTGTGTGTGTGTGTGTGTGTGTGTGTGTGTGTGTAAGAACAGAAAAACTGGTTGTCTTTTTGACAATAAGTAGGTTTTCCACATTTTGAATTGGTTGCCTGTAATTAATTATCATTAATATTGTGTTTGCTGTCTACATTGTCCTGCAAAATGGCAATCAATCAATCAATCAATCAATCAATCAATAACTAAATAATGTTAATATTACAAGGTGAAAACTTTTTAAATCTTTAGCAATCATTTACACCAAGTACATTTCCCTGTAAGGGATTATTAGAGAGAGACAGAAAGAGGCAGACAGACAGAGAGAGATAGAAAGAGAGACCGACAGAGAGAAAGAGAGAGAGCGAGACAGAGAAAGAGACCGACAGAGAGACCGACAGCGAGAGACAGAGAGAATGAGAGTGAGAGAGAGAGTGTCATGTCTCCGCCCCGCCTCCAGCTTATGCACCTAAACTGGAACTCCCATGCTTACTTTTAAGTTTTGTGTTTACTTTGTGAAATGTTACCTGCACATCTGCCTGCTTGTCTGAGTTGTGATAATGCGCGTTTCAGTTTGGTTCCTATTAACTGCAGTTCTGTTTTATTCTTGCATGTCTGTGATCTGCTTTTTCTATGAAATTAAGCATTGTTCCTAACTAGGCATGCTCTGGCACTAGCGAGGTAAATAAACGGAATAAATGATTTACTTTAATGTGGCTAATTATTTTTATATTGTCATATTTGTACACAGTTGGACAAATCCCATATGACCCCAAGCTTCCCATAGAAGTGCCCTCTGTAATGCACGAATGGCTGCTACACACTATTCCGTGCACTATTCTATTACATTAACGTTGTAGTATGTGGTTGACTGATAATCACATGTTGTGATGAACAAGCAGGTAAATGAAAAACTGCAGTCTGAGATGTGACTTCATGTTTCTTTCTGTTTGAGCAAAATGGTGGCCAATTAAGCAATATCACACATGTAACTAACTGCTGTGTAACGCTGGTTTTTAAGACAGCTGTGACTGTATGTGTGGTGTTTGGCTGAGACGCTTTATTCGAAAGCCTTTGTTTGGTTGTGGGAGTTGAAAGCATGTGCTTCTTATGGAAAACAGTAGGTATGGCAATAACACTCTCACATTTTAGCTCTTGTGTTCCACTGTAACTGCCAGAGATTTACCAGCATGACACAGGCGCTATTCATCCAAATATGTTTTATTCTCAGCTGTAGGTATTTGCTTTATTTGTCCTTCACTTTTTGAAGTTGTCTAGCAGTCTTTAAGGGAGAAGTGGCTGACGGCTTTTGAGATGTGTTGATGTAAAGCCGAAGTGACACATATTGATGAGTTTACATTAACAGGAGTTCTGGCCCAGTTTTTGACTCCTCCTGGCCCACTTTGCTGTTCTCCAGGGTGCCGCTGAAGGTGGAACAGGCCAACAATGCGCGTGATGCACTAGCCAAGGCCATTTACAGCCGCCTCTTCGATCATGTGGTCTCACGGGTCAACCGGTGCTTCCCCTTTGAGACCTCCTCAAACTTTATTGGAGTCCTGGACATTGCTGGATTTGGTGAGTGTGTGTGTGTTTGTCTACCTTTCGGTTGTGTTTTCTGACATTTAAGTTCGCTGAAATTCTTAATGTTCTGTATGCCAATTTTGTGCTAAAGGGAACATTCTTTAATCCTCCAAAGAAAAAAAGCAACTGTATTCTATATTTTCTGGGATGGTTTTATGTAATGTTTGATATGAATATTCAACTGTTTATCTCTAGAGTATTTTGAGCACAACAGCTTTGAGCAGTTCTGCATCAATTACTGTAATGAAAAGTTGCAGCAGTTTTTCAATGAGCGCATTCTGAAAGAGGTAAGTCAGTTAGCTCAGTGTTTGTAGTATGATATAAATGTATTCATTTGCTTAATTTGGATTTGATTCCCGTGAAATAAACAACACCTTGCAAAAATCACAGCATTACCCCACATACAGGATGTTCTTCCATTAAAATAAAATTTAATCAAATAAACAAATCACAGATATGACACAAAACAGTTTTGTTAAATAGCTGGCCCAAAAAAAAAAAAAAAAAAAAAAAAAAAAAAAAAATAGCTGGCCATCGTAGCTTTATGAAAGATACCTTAAACAAATGATGAGTAAAGAAATAGTGGAATCATCAATTGTAGAAAGGGGGGGGGGATCACTATTAGTATTTTGTTGCATCTCCTTTGGTCTGAATTCTTCGAGGCATGAACTTCATTCATCAAAAAACAATATTCTCTGTCAAGCTGGTTCCAACTTTCTCAGATAACATTTACCAGATCAGCTTTGCATCATGGAGCCTGGTCATGGACCAGGTTTTTAAATTTCCACCATAAATTTTTAATCAGCTTGAGATCCGGACAGTTTCCTGGCTGTTTCATAGTGCTTCCTGAAGAAACAATTTAATACTCTTTGCTTTTGTAGCAAGATCTTTAAAAAAAAAAAAAAAAAAAAAAAAAAAAAAAAAAAAAGACTTTATTACCAAACCTGTTTTCTATTGATGAAGTGTCCTAAATTTCAATGTAAACCTCTGACTGAGGGAAGGAGGGCCCCTGGTCCTTTTCCTAACATGTAACCCCCACATCGTAAACCAGAGGTTCCCCACCCTGGTCCTGGAGGATCCCCTGTCCTGCACATTTTAGTGCTTTCCCTGGTCCGTCACACCCACATCAAGTCATGAAGTGCTAATAATTAGCTAATGAGTTAAATCAGGAAAATACTAAAAAGTGTAGGGCAGGAGATCCTCCAGGACCAGAGTTGGGAATCTCTTTAATAAATGATTGTTTTTTTTTTTTTTTTCAGGCAGACATCTTTATATTTTTTATATTTTTTTGCTTCTTTATCTTTTCTTCAGTCCGAAAAACAAACGAGTCTTGGCATAACGGCTATGCCTATTCTGTTATTTCCAGGTTAAATCCCACAGGCAGAACGGTGGAGCATAGCTCCTATAGAGAGTATAGCTTGAGTCTGTTTGGATGGAGTTTTCACAATTATCTAGCCATGTTAGATTTAGTACAATTTCAGCCAGACTTTCATGTTTACATTTATTTTGAAAGTTCAGTTATAGTCAGGCCAACCCAATAATTCGATTTATTCAAAAGTCGTGATAATGTCCTGGTTGATTCCTGACATTTGTTTTACTGTACATTTCTTACGTTAAAGGCTTTGTATCTTCTATCCTGACACTTTGACATCTTCCTTGTTCTACCTGTGCGTTATCCTTTTATATCCTTCCTATTTTGTTTATACTTGCAGCACAGCTAACTGATAATCACCATCTTTTGCCACACTCATTGTTAGATTTCTTTCCTGGAGATTCATAAACCCTTCCATTTATTTTCAGTTGACAGCTCTCTTGCTGAGGCCATGTTTCCTTTAAGTTATCCAAGGTCAACCACTTGTCAAGGACTGCAGGCGCTCTCTTTAACAGCAGACTCATTTGCATTTTTAGACTTGTGCGGTTATTTGTTTCAGAAACGCAAATTATAAGCTGGCGCCATAAGTTGTTCTCTTGAAATTGAGTGATTTCATTATTTCTCTCCTCTAATAATGTAGAAAAATATATGTCATTTATTAAATTAATTTGTTTGAGGTATGTTTTATGAAACCAGTATGTTCAATTATTGAACCAAAATTGTTTTGTGTCATTGTTTTGTTTATTTGATATAAAGAAATAAAACAAAAAATGGGTAAAAATCATCTAAGTGGTGTGAGTCACAATATGGGTTATAGTTATAATTATAATTATATATATATATATATATATATATATATATATATATATATATAATATAAAATAATATAAACATATAAATCT
>JAQMYF010000023.1:32306601-32325860 GCA_030014195.1 Neosilurus mollespiculum | reverse complement strand
GGAGGCTGGTGCCCATCTCAGCCGACTCTGGGCGAGGGCAGAGTACACCCTGGACAGCTCGCCAGGCCATCGCAGGGGCTCAATGTGAAGTTTGCATGTTCTTCCTGTGATTGCATGGGTTTCCTCTGGATACTCCGGCTTCCTACACCAGTCCAAAGACATGCACATTAGGCTAACTGGCTGTTCCAAATTGCCTGTAGGTGTGGATGCGAGTGACTTGGAAAGATACATCCATCAGGAAACAAACTAAACTTCGAATTATCAAATCTTTCGTCTTTCCAATAGCAACGTACAGCTGTGAATGTTTGACTCTGAAGGAAATTGATCATAAACTAATTATGTTGTTATAGACGGATGCTACGAATAAGATGGACAGATAAATGAATAAGCGAATGTGTCCAACATCGAAAGATTGCTGAACTCCTAAGTAAAGAGATACTTTGGACATGGGTTATTAAAGGATATACTAACTGGAATGGTATTAGGCAAAAGATCCAGGGGAAGACAAAAGACTCGATACACTGACAGTGTGAAAAATACTAACTGGTGTGACACTCCATGAAACAATTCAAGCTGCACAAGATTGTAGTTGTTGGCGCCAGTTCACCAGTCAAAGAACCATGGTGTATCAGCCATGATACCTCTGCATAAAGAAGAAGAAGAAGTGGATGTGAGTGTGAATGGTTGTATGTGTGTTGCCCTGAGATGGTCTGGCGAGCCGTTCAGGGTGTACTTCGCCTTCTTCCAGTGTCAGCTGAGATAGGCTCTAGCCTCCACGTGACCCTAGTAGAGGATTAAGTGAGTGAGTGAGTGAGTTCAGAAAGCAGGCGTTAGTTTAATTAATTTAATCCTCTTTGTATCTCTCATTTGTATTCAGTCTTGACTTGGACTCAAATCTCTTTAGTCTTAGTCTTGACTTATTTCTGACCAGTTCTGGTCGTGGACTTTTCTTGAACCCGAAAAAGCTGGTCTTGACCACAGTTCTGTCAATGTCAATTTTCCCTGACATTTGGGTTCCCTCTGAAATCCATTTTGTGTGTGTTTGTATTCTGTATCCCTCAGACTACAGTGATGAGTCGCACAGAGATTGAACAGGAATATGAAAACTTGGTGAAGTGTTCGGAGCACCTGCTGTCCTCTATGCAGAAGAAGAAGCAGGAAGAGGAAGAGATGGAGCGGCTGAAGCGCATCCAGGAGGAAATGGAGGGAGAGAGAAAGAGACGTGAAGAAGAGGCACAGTTACGCAAACAGGAGGAAGAAGAACGTCGCATGTGAGTCTCACTGAACTGTTGGGGAGATTCGGGGTTGACTTGTCTTATATCATCAGTGTTCTAATGCTTATTTTATTTTATGTTTACTTTTCAGTGATCTGTCTCTCTTTTATATTCTCCTGTCACTTGAAGCAAGTGATCACATGTCCTTGATTATTCTGTGAATCTGATGGGACATGTTTTTCTTACTGACGAATTCATGTTGGTGATTTAAAGTAGTGCGCTGGCAACATCTATCTCTATGCTCTGTTAGCTTCTTTCTGACCACTGTTCCCAAGTGTAGAGACATGACATTTTCATGTGAAAGAATGTGTAACACTACATTACTTAACATTTTTTTTAGGAAACCAAAATTTAAATTAAGATTTTAAATAAGTAAATTAAATGATATAAGTTACTTTTGTGGCAAGAGTAGATTTTCCTACTGGTCAAGATTATTATAATAAACTAAAATGAAATGATTTCCTTGACCTGGCAAACAAAATAAGCTGGCATTAAAAATACTGAGGAAAAGCTCATTTATCCAGTAGAAATGAAAGACTTAAAATTGTATAGAAATGTTAAATAAAAGTCTTATCCTGTATATTATTATATGTAAGGCTGGATAATAATAAAAAAAAAAAACAAAGATATAAGCTTGGTATAGACTAAGTCTGGTGGGATGGATCAGGGCTGCTTTTGAGAGCACATTTTAAGGATATGGCTTACGAAACCAATAAATATGGTGGACATAACCCTAAACTCAGATCCCCTCCTCTACAAACAACGCACCTATAATAATATGCATAGATCACATTGCAAACCATTTTACTGAAGGCAAAATATTCAGTGTGTACTCAAGGCGTTCCCAGACCAGCCAAGAGACATAGTCCCTCCAGTGTGTTCTGGGTCGGCCCCGGGGTCTCTTTCCAGTTGGACACGCCCCAAACACCACACCAGGGAGGCGTTCGGGAGGCATTCTAATCAGATGCCCGAGCCACCTCAACTGGCTCCTCCCAAAGCAAAGGAGCAGCGGTTCCACTCTGAGTTCCTCCCGGATGACAGAACTTCTCACCCTATCTCTAAGGGAGAGATCTGCCACCCTGCGGAGGAAACTCATTTCCACCGCTTGTATTCGCGATCTTGTTCTTTCAGTCACTACCCAAAGCTCGTAACTATAGGTGAGGGTAGGAATGTAAATTGACTGGTTAATTGAGACCTTTGCCTTCTGGCTCAGCTCCCTCTTCACCTCGACGGACCGGTACAAGCTCCGCTTTACAGCAGAGGCTGCACCGATCTGCCTGTCAATCTCTCGCTCCATCCTTCCCTCATATATATTCCCTTATAATCTTTTAGCCTGCAAATCAAAAGAGAGTTTTTGAGCCCAATATGGAGCAGATGGAAATGGATTGCAACATGGACTGACCAGTTTTCAAAGAAATGTTGCAAATCCCTAACAAACTTAACGTCTCGTATCCTTCCTAAGCCAAATTTCCATCTTTATGAATGATTTTGTCTTGTTTATCAACACCGTTCATGATATTTTGGCTATTTTCTTCAGATAACCACAACACTGCCCCTTTAAATACCTGGTGATTAACCAGTCCTAGTAGGGAATTTGTCAAGCAAGATTGCAATAAAAACATTTCTGGCTGCCATTTTCAAAATGCTATTCACTAATGGTCCATTCAGTATAATCCAATTCCTGCGAATAGCCATTTGTGAAAAGTGCTTGCCTTACTGATCCCAGCCCAGGTGTGCTGGAAATAGCAAAACATTACCGGATAAGATGAGAGGAATATGTTTTGCATTGTGCTTTTTTATCGATATAATATCCATCCTTATTCTGCTTAACCGCAGGAAAGCAGAGATAGAACAGAAGAGGAAGCAGGAAGAGGAGGAGAGGAAGAACCGGGAAGAGGATGAAAGAATCCTACAGGTATTTACATATTTACTTTTTTTTTACTACACGGATTTCTTTTCTTTTCTGGCCATTATTGACTTCCCTTCTCCGTTCAGCATTGATTTTAAGTCCCACAGCAAGTCAGTCTGCCAGTCAGTCATGTGGAGTGTACACTTCAGTAAATTGCATTATATTTTAATCTAGCTGTTTATTCTAACGGCTTCCTTGGTCATGGATGACAAACAGTTTCTTTGCTCTGGCAGCAGCAGTGGGGTTGAAGACAAGGATTTGATAAAATGCTGAAAGTATTTGAAAATGGTTACAAGTTCAGTGTCCACGTGAGGTCTAAATCTCATTAACCCCTGAGTCAGCTCTCAATAAAGCAGTCATTTCTTCTAAAACTAAAAGCCCTTCTTTTAAAGTACAGCAGTGTGTTGCTGAAATGTTCTGTTTGATGGATCCCACTGCATATCTCCTACTCCTTTGGTGAGATGTTATCGGAGACGTTCAGAAAAGGCTCAGGGAAGGCCAAGATTGAAAGAGGAACATAAAAGGACAGTCAGATTCACACAAGACGAATTGGCAAAAATAATTTACATTACACACAATAATCAATTTAATTGAGTTCAGCAGAAATGAAAAAAATCTATAAAAATAAAAAAATAGAAATAAAAAACATTTAAATAAGCACTGCAAACCTCTGTCACACTGTAAAATATTCATTAGTGTTGTTAAAAATTCAAGTTTATACCTGGCAATAGATTAATGTTTTAAAGTGAAATGAAATTAAAGACTTCCCAACTCTCCTGTTACACATGAACATATGCATATTTTCATAATCAGGTTTTTTAAACATACAGTTTCAAAGTTAAAATCTGCTAAAATCCGTTTGATAGCTTGCATTAGCCAGTTTGAAAAGAATGTTCTTTCACAATGCTCTTCTACTGGGCAGAATCGCAAGAATTAGGCGTGAATCCTCCTGTTGATATAATGCAAGGTAACGGCAATAATAACAGTATACGTATATTAAACTAACAAATCAGATATAAACTAGTAAACTTCTGAATAAAATAAAACAAGGCACTTTTATGGTTCTGTCGCGAGTCTGTTTAAAACAAGTGTGCGCTCGTACATATAAAAGAAAGAATAAGTATTTGCATATTAGTTCTGAGTTGTTCGGCAGAGACGGGAGATTATCTCATGACTTCGCTACTTTTAGCAAATCAGAGTTGCATGCAGTCCTGTGTGCAGAGAAATTGCTCAGTTTTATACTCTACACAAAAAAAGATTTATGAAACAAGAGTTAATAGAAACAGACATAAACTATGCATGCAAGCTTTAATTAAGTTGATTTTCTTTTTAACAAGTAATGACTCTACTGTTATCTTTCTCATCATTGGAATTTAAACCATTTTGATAATAGGAATTATGATAATAAGACACTTGGACTTAACGATAGTTCACATGTCCAACTTTTTGGGACATCACACACAGTGAGTTTGACAGTGCGTGAGAGTGTTTGATGGTGCATGTGAGAGCGTTTGATGGCAAATGTGAAGAGGATAGCTGAGATATATTGCCCCCCAGCACAGACACGTACACACACACACACACACACACACACACACACACATACACACACACACACACACACACACCCTAATCAGACATTAAAACCATTAAGGTGCAATCTGCTGTGTTCTAACTCCTTTCTATCTTAACACGCATTAACAGTTTCAGCAGTTTTTGCTACAGTGCCTCTATAGTGGGATCAGACCAGACGTACTAGCCTTCACTCCCCACACACATCAATGTACCGTGGGCAATCTATGACACACTTGCCAGTTCACTGGTTGTCCTTCCTTGGACTACCTTTGGTAGGTACTTACCATTGCATACCAGGAACACCCTACACCTGTCTCGTTTTGGATGAATAAACCCTGATCACTAATAAAATTAAAAACATGATCACTGACAGGGAAAACGAATAACATTGATGAGAATATACTATACAGGAATGGCATGATCTGATCGGTCTGCTATCTCGGGATCATAAATCATTATTCCGAGTGGATAATGCTTCACTGGAAAGGCAGACGTACACTTAAGCTTTGTGGTCACTGAGACTGGTGTCCTGGAAATTCAACAATATTCCATATCAGAAAATACAAAGAAAGCATGTTTTTAATGTTAAAAAAGCACTTTATTCAAACTGTAAATGAGTTTAAAAAAAAAATCAGTGTCAAAGGAAAAACTGTAGAAGAGTTAAACAAGTGTTTAGGGAAATTCTACCTTTGTGAAAAGGCACAGCGGTGCTTCAAGCTAGCTTTGAGATGAGCCAGACACCACCCGTTTTCCGTCACAGGCAGTCTGGAAATCCCTGAAGACAATAAAGCACTAAAGTTATTTTTGAAAGCATTAAGCAAGTCTGGAGAAATTCAGCCAACAGTCCATAAAATTCCCCTGAGCCGTGAATTTTCGGAAAATCAGCCTGGACATGATCTTGAATATGGACTGGAGGTACCGTGAAAATCAGTGGAAAGTTCACTAGGACACAAGGACCAACCATGGAGGGCTAAAAATCAACTAGGGCTGGATTACGCAGGTGCTTCAGTGGATGCTTTTTTGGATAGCATTTGAAAAACCTCACCACAAGTGCCGCTTGAAGTTTTGTTAAAGTTATTCATTAGCTCGAGAACATCAGTGAGTTTCTTGCCTCGGCTCCACGCACATGCATGCTAACCTCATCTTTTTCTGTAAAAAAAAAAAAGTAAAAATGAATAAAATAAATTTAATTAAATAGCGTTTTTTTATACACTCTTACAGTTATGCACCTCAGGCTCAGGAAATACAAACTGCAAAAATGGATATTCAGTATCATCCCCTCGCCTTCGGGGCATGATTGCTAATGATTTGGTTACAGTGGTAGCCGCCAGGGAGTGGGATGTATTAGTCAGAAAATGAACAGTAAGCTCTCAAAGTTGTTTTCTTGAAAGCAGGAAAAAATGAGCAAGCGTAAGGATCTGAGTGACTTTGATTAGCGCCACACTGTTATGGCCGAGTGTATGTCACTGAGCTCTATTTCTATAAATAGCTCAAAAGCTGAAGTCATCAGGCACCGTATAGTTACTCCCTGTTCGCTGTGTGTTGCAATATTTAATAATGAAAAACACAGTTAAAGCTCACTGGTTTTCTGATTATTTTTTGTGTCTGAAATACATTAAACATTTGCTACTTGCTCATTTGTGATATGAAGGGTGTAACCTGTTTGAATAAAGGTATTTTATAAGTGTTTGGGTCTTGGGCAAAAGAGACCTTAAAAGTTTCATGTGCATGCCTAACTTCTCTTTAGTCGTGTACCACTGATAAATAAAGACTTGTCTGATTATACAGTTCTTTATGTTAGCATACAGCTTGTTTTTGTTTGGTAAGTACATGAGTAGGAAGGACAAATATGGCAGGCTTTGATATTGTTGGTGGTTTTATTAGTGAATTCAGTGAATACCTTTGCTAGGCATAGTTTAACAGCTACTAGAAAGTACCAATATGGTGGCCGTCATACAGCTTGGTGGTGCTTACTTTCAAATACTTTAATGCTATATTTTATTGCTTTTTGTGGAATTAGTCTAGACTGAAAATCTGGCTTTAGATTTGAATTGACTTCCAGCATGCTGGTGTAACTAGTGGCACTTCTGGTTTGGTCGGCCTGACTCAGATGCTTTCTGTGGACATTGGCATTAGGGTATAATGAGGTTGTGCTTGGTGGGAAAGAGCTGTCTAATTCCTGAAAAAAAAGTTCTATCATGAAGTACTTATAGCATCTAGGGATTTATTGACATTATTATTACATTTGAAATATTTTCTTATTTCTGATTTGGTGAAAAGCCATCAATTAATTCTTGGTATTCTTCTACGAGCCGACTTGAATAAGAGGAAAATATTTTGAATGAATAATTAAACAGTCGTAGTGTTTGGCTTTTGTGTGATATGGCGAATTATTCAGATTTCAGAGGGTGTTATTTGCTTAGGCCTTTGGTTTCGGCACATAAAAGCTTGATCTGAATAATTCTCCATATCATGCATTGCCTGAGACAGTTATTGCTTATTATACCAAATGGATGATGGAAACTTACGGATTGTCACGGGCACTTAGAGCAGACGGCGTCGTCATTATCATGCTATAAAAATGGAAAAATAATCCATAAAAATCTCATTTTAATTTGCTTTTCTTGTGTTTTCATGTAGTATATACTAAAACTTTGAAAACAAGCCATTACCTTATGCTTTTATACTTTGCCTGCAGAACAGCAGAGCTCACTGGCCTCTGTCATACTCTACTTGAAATATGTAAAAAATAAACTATAAAAACTCTTGACTTAATTTGCATTTCATGTTTTGATGTATTATTCTTTTTTTTTTTTTGTATATTGTGTATTTGTTTTATACTGAGCATAAAAAGCAATTGCTATTAATTGGGATTAATATTGTTGGATGGTCATCAATATACCTGGATGCACAAACAAAATATCATTGATGTGTGGTAATTATCATGTAAACTTCATTCAAGTTACCTAAAATGTAAGGCAAAATATAATCCAGGCATATAGCTACAGTGAGGGCCTTGCTCAGTCTCTCTGGTATAACTCTGTGACTGTGACAGGGCTTTTATCACTGAGATACCAATGGCCACTACAGTGTGTGTGTGTGTGTGTGTGTGTGTGTGTGTGTGTGTTATGTGGTGCAGATGGAACTGGACATTCAGTTGGCTCAAGAACGAGAGGAGGAGGTTCAGAGGCAAGCAGTACTGGAGCAGGAAAAGAGGGACAGAGAACTGGCCATGAGGATAGCTCAGAATGAAACTGAACTCATCCAGGATGAGGCTCAGATGGACCTCAGCCTACGCAGGTACAAACACACCCACACAAAGCAGCACCTTCACGTCACTGCTGAAGGTAGAGTCAGGTAATATTGGATCCAAAGATTCCACCGATCACAGATGTTCTCACACCGAGATTTCCATATGAAAAAAGGCCTGCTGTCTTGCTGCTTTTGTGAAATAGCATTAAAAAAAAATCCAGTCTGCAGCCAAGTAAACAGCATTGTGACAGGAAAGTGGCTTTGTGATTCAAATGAACATTGTGTCCACCCCAGAGATTCTATTGCCAGCTCAATTGCCACATGGACCTACAGAGTATGTATTCATTGTGAAGGCATGCGATGAATGAAGCTAAACATGCTGCACAGACAGCTTCATCTTTAATCTTCTATTAAATTAATGAGAGAGACGGTACTCAGTACTTTCTCATAATGATCACAATTAACCAGACATCTTTTTTTTTTTTTTTTCATTCTTTTTTCCATTGTTAGTTTGACAGGCAGTGCTTTTGCAACAACATGATAAATAGGATAAACGGTAGAATCCTCTGTTTCCCGATCCGGCTCACTCTGATAAAGCCTATTTACAAGTCTCTGCTAAAGCTGAGTTTACACTGAGACACGATGTCCATGATTTCGTTGATCCAAAAAAACGTGGAGCTCCATGATTTATGAGCATGCTTGGAGCACGATTGGGGTATAAAAGGAGGCAGCATGCATCCAAGATTTTCAAGTTCATTAAGATCCCCTACAATGGCGCATCAAGGTCTGTAACAGTCTGTGAAGGTCTGTTAAACTCTACTATGATTCCCACGTTCTATCACGATTGCTGTAAAATCCTAATAAATGGTAATAATCGTGGCAAAAATTTTTGACAGTCAAAAAATTTTGTCCCAATCATTACTCTTCCATCAAGTTCCCTCAAGATCATCACGATTCGATCCCTCAAACACACCCCCCACATGCTCATCACGATTCTCTCAAATCATTGAGATTGTGCACATCGTGGCCTCAGTGTATCATACTACTACTAGCCTTCTAGCCTTCTGCTACAAAGCATAAATAATGGGAAAACTCTGGGTTAATATGAACATAAAAAAAGTAATTTCTTCATTAATTCTTCGTTGTATTCCTCATTATATTAAATGCACCATTAAAAAAGATTTCCTGGGGACAGATTATTTTACTTACAAATAATTTGTTTAAAGTTTCAAGGTCTAGTTCAACTATTTGATCACTTGATTTGCAACACTGTCAATGCAAAGTAAGCCACTATATAAATATACATCCACATGGACACTGCTACTGAGCCGAACTCTTCATTTTTAATTCTAAACTGGATCAGATTGTTAAGAAGCCAAAATTTTGTAGAGCATCACAACTCATACGATTACGTCAGCTACATTAAAACTCTTGAATCTGGTATGTGAACTGCTTTTTCAGACCTGGAGCATGAGTTGCTTAGTCATCCACTGATGAATTTGTTTGTTCGTGTGCAGTTGTGCATGACACTTTCTGACATCTGTGTGGGTTAAGCAGTAGGAGAGACTGGACTAAGCAGCTTTGCTATTATCAGCTGTCAAGAATCAAATGGAGTGTGTATATGTGTATGTGCCCTGTTCGCATTAACCAGCAGTCAACCATAGACTACGACTGTACTACTCTTTGTATTTCGCTTAATTTTGACTTTTATGAATGTTCTAAATCGACATAAATTGCTAGGTATCATTCTTATAAATTGGTATCACTCTAAAATGTAATCCTCATTATAAAATGTTGTTTCTGCTCAATTAAAAATGGGTTCCACCAAAGATTCTGAGGAATTACAATGATTACGGTGAACTTTACCAGAGCGGCACGGTGGTGCAGTGGTTAGCACGTCTGCCTTAGTGCAGCAAGGTCCTGTGTTTGAGTCCCATGCTGACTGACGGCATTTCTGTGTGGAGTATTCATGTTCATCCTGTACTTGTCAGGGTTTCCTCTGGGTTTCCTCCCACAGTCCAAAGACATGCACATTAGGCTAATTGGCTGCTCCACATTGCCCCTAGGTGTGAGGGTGTGTGAATGGTTGTGTGTGTTGGCACTGCAATTGTCTGGTGAGCTGTTCAGGGTGTACCCTGCCTTCACCCAGTGTTGGCTGAGATAGGCTCCAGCCTCCTTGAGTGAGCGAGGGAGTGAGTGAACTTTCTTGCTGAGACTGCAGGAATAGTGAATGTCTCTGTAAATTGTAACCAGTCTCTACTCGTTTCTCAAAAAATAATTCATAACATAAACATTTTCACCTCCAGGTGCTTGTATACATTGTTCTAACTCATAGAAGCATACTGGTAGGATGCCAACTGAAAGCACAACCGCAGCAACTTTCTGGTCTATACCACAGAAATGATCAGAGCACAGCGCCAAGAACAACACTCAGTGCCTTATTATATGGCTATCTGTTTTGTTTTTGCTTACTGACCTAGAACTATACTGTAGAACTTGTTTGAAGCAAGATTAGCTCCAGGTAATAAGCGGTGTGTATATATAAGCTGTCAGAAAGGACTGGCATGATCCTTGCCTGATTGGCAAATCCCATATTCATTCATGTTTGTTCTTGCAGCAGTGTTTCCACTGCCTGAACTAGCTACCCACCGATGTTTTGTTTTTTTGTTCAGTTCTACAGTGATTTGGTCTGTAATTATTAAAATCAGTATATTGTAGCTTTATTGTTAGGCTCCAAATTGAGGCCTGTTTTTTTTTTCTACACATACTCTAATTAAACCGATCAATGTCTCTTTATACATTTCCTGTGAAAAGCAGCTAATTTGCCGGTTGTACTGTGTAAATGGGTTTGATTCTGTGCTCTCAGGGGTCCACAAGTACTAGCCAGCAAAGCAGCAGTCGGGATAAAGAAGTATGATCTGAGCAAATGGAAATATGCAGAGCTCCGAGATGCTATCAACACCTCCTGTGGTAAGAGTATGGATTCTTTCTGATTGCTTCTCTCATATTTTACAGCGAGCAGAGATTTTATTTGGGAGGGGAAAAAAAGCATTTTGATACAGTGTGTGACCTGTATTCCTGAAAATGTGTATTCCTGTTCAACATAAGGGAATAACCATATGGTGCAATCATTTATTAGTTAGTTCTTCTTTATTGTCAGAATTAGATATTATAAATGTATACTGTACTTCTATGTCGTTTTGTTAATCCTAAATATTGTTATACTCTTGTAGATATAGAACTACTGGCAGCATGCAGAGAGGAGTTTCATCGTCGTTTAAAAGTTTACCATGCCTGGAAGTCAAAGAACAAGAAGCGCAACACTGAGACTGAGCAGAGGGCTCCTAAATCTGTCACTGACTATGGTAATATAAAACTGTTGCACACAATGGATACATTATGTACATCGAGGTTCTCGGAATGGTACTATTGTACTGTTCATGCTTTTAGAATTTCCTTTCTGAAAGCATAATGTCATTCTTGTAGTGCACAGCAATAGAGGGGGCATATTCTGCCATACAGTGTTGTGTGTGTATGTATGCATAGTGCTTGACACATTTTCTTCCTCGAAAATTGCTTTCTACTGTTGACAAGTGCTCACCTGCATAAAAGAACTGCTTTATTAGAGCCATTGTGGTGTTTTTCGAGCCTACATGTCATCACATTCTCAGGCAAACTCTTACCTCAACCAGATGAGATTTTCCGTCAGATATTGAGCTAATATTATTTCTTTGATTGAATCAGGTGCTGGCTTGCCATTGGTCATTACTCTTTCTTAAATCTTTTATTCATAAAGGACGCTTCGAATAAATATCGGAACCAATAGTTTAATTGTTTTTTTTTATGGCAGCCTGCTTCATCTTGCTTGTATACGCTTTGTAATTCATTGTTAATGTCATTCCAGCCCAGCAGAACCCAGCTCCTCCTGTTCCTGCCCGGCATCAGGAGATTGCGGCGAATAGGCAACAACGCTACTTTCGCATTCCTTTCATCCGCCCTGCTGATCAGTATAAAGACCCACAGAATAAGAAGAGGGGCTGGTGGTATGCTCATTTTGACGGCTCCTGGATTGCCAGGCAAATGGAGCTCCACCCAGACAAGCAGCCTATTCTACTGGTCGCAGGTAGTAAAAGTTTGCAGTGGTTAGAGGAATAATGGGGCATTTTCAATCCGTTTTCATCACCACATAATGGGTTTTGAAATAACTGAAAATTGTGAGAAAGAACATGCCTGAAAATGCATCTTCCTCCTAGTTAGCATTGTATAAATTGCCATCTCTATTTTTTTCGACATGTGATGGAGTTTCTGTGTCTACCACCTCCCTGTGACTATTCAACAATTCTCACTCGGCGCAATGTATATCTCACCAGACACTCCTTTAATACCACTTTTACCACACAGAATAACAGTTCCACAATCATTCTTTATGCCTTTTTTGAAGGCGTAGCCTGCACTTACAAATCTTATTGGAAATCTATTAGTAATCTAATATCTTCACATCTGTAGTGATTACCACAGACAAGACTTTTGGTACGTGTGTTTTCCTGTGCTAAGAAAAGAATGGAAAAGCTCAAAACACTGTTACATGTTTACTCAAAACACTGTTACAGTTGGAGTCAGGGTGGTGTTGAGTTATATTAATAAAACAGTAATATTGGTGTCTGCTCCAAAACAAATCTCAGCCTTTTTAAAGATTTTTTTATTTAAATAAAAACAAAACCAACAAAAAAAAAACCTGTCTGTGGTTAATTGACATTATCCATCACTTAAAATATGAGTGAAACCACATCTGTCACAATTAATGGCACCACTAGAAATTCTTGTAAATGAAATGTAACTGAAGTGTTTTACAATTTAAATTAACTTGATTTGTTAATAATATATTACCACTTATTTGAAAGAACCTGATTGGCTAGGTAACCTTAAACAAATATTCAATTAGACATCACTTTCATGCCAATACATTGTTTTTGAAGGAATGCTAGAAAAAGCCACTTTGGTGAACCACTTAATCCTACTAGGGTCGCAGGATGGCTGGAGCCTATCTCAGCCGACTCTGGCCGAAGGCGGGATGCACTCTGAACAGCTTGCCAGTCCAACGCAGGGCCAACACTCACACACACAACCATTCACGCTTACAACTAGGGGCAATTTGGAATAGCCAATTCCCCTAATGTGCATATCTATGGACTGTGGGAGGAAACCGGACTACCCGGAGGAAACCCACACAAGCTCAGGAAGAACATGCAAACTCCACACAGAAACGCCCTCGCCAAGCCCAGGACTCAAACCCAGGACCTTCTTCGCCACAGTGCTGCCCCCTTTTGATCCATCTAACCATAAACATACTCAGTGTGTTACATATGATAGTGGGTTATTTTACTTCCATAGGTCATTGAAAGTAGTGTTAGCATGTGATGTTAGTTGGCGTCAGAGACATGACATGAAATAGCAGTAGTTTTTCAATGAAATAAATAAATTGCAGAGTCACGAAAAAAGGATCCAGGACTCTGGAGGATGTGGAGCTATTCTTTACTGAGGACTGGTCTCCTCCTGCTCTGTGTTCTTTAGTCTCATTAAGAAAAAGGTGCTTTGGTGTTGAACAAACTACTAAATCCAGGGGTGTTAATAATTGACACATTCAGAAGATCAGTATATGATATAGACTGATAGGAATGGAATGATTTTGGAGTTGGTTGTGTTGATAAACACTAAAGATAAAAGGCTCAGAGTGGCATAGACATAGTGTCTACACTATTTGACATGAAATAGTGTCTCACCAAAACTGTAGTTTTGTAGTTTTATCTAATTTTTAAACAAGAACAATGCAGTAAAAACTCATTTCTGTGTAGTTTTGAGGTATTCATGTGAGATCAGGCAGAACCTGCGGCACTGCTGTGTCTTTTTGTCTCTCCACTGATTAGCCATAAATGCACAAATGCTGTGGTAAAAGAAGTCTTACCTCTAAAAGGATGAATGATACAAATGAAGGGCTTCATTTACATCTACCTCACAATAAAGAATTTGTAAAAGGGCTCTACAAATGTGTTTTGCATTAATGTTTACTGATTGATTTCAATGCACACACTGATTGCATTGAGCTTTGGAGCAATATTACAAATGAGGTTTGAGGAAATGGGAAACACATTTGTTGTGTGGTAATCATATACCGTCCCTTCCAAAAGTATTGGAGCATATTAGACATTTGGGTTTGAGATGATGTTGAAAATTTCAGGTTTAATTTCCTGACTTTCCATCTAGATCTGATAAACAACTTTGTATATATGGTGGTAGACCACCCAATTTTTGGTGACTATAAGTACAGGAACAGATAGTTTGGAGTTAAATTAGTCTAATGCTCTTTGGATAAGATATTTGGTTGCACATCCTATGTTTGCAATAACTGCATCAAGTTGGCATCTAACTGACATCCCAATCTTTTTCATTCTTAATTTCTGCTGCTTTTCCAGACATCTTTTGTGATGTCTTTTGCAGCATCTTTTAGTTTGTGAATCGTTTTGGGGTTTTTCCTACCAGGGAGTGAAATGCATTCTCAATTGGGGTAAGGCCTGGGAATTGACTTGGCCCCGTCTCAAACCTTAAATTAGGTTAGCCTTTCCATCACTTTGTTAGAGGTTAATCTTGGCTCCAGAATATTTGTGGCTCATCTCTCCATATTTACTTTGTAAATTTCAGTCTGGCTTCTTGAGTCTTTCTGCTGATTTGTTGAGTCTGTTTGCAAATCTGTTTCCGCTGTTGAGGTTTTCTTATGTTCTGATAATTTTCATCACGTCTTTGTGTTCAAACAAATGGTGCCATGTTCTGAGCTGTCTAGATGTAAATATCAGGAAATGACAGGTAAAATTCTGGTCTTTCGTCTCATATTCATCTTTTGATCTCAAATCCAAATGCCTTGATGCATAACAAAAAGATCATATCTGTTTGGTGTTATTTCTAAAACGTTCAGAGGAAAATGTGCATGATACAGATGACAAATATAAAGATTGTAAAATGCTGATTCAAAAGATTGTAACAATCTGAATGGTTCCTATTTTAAGATATGGACATTTAGTACATACTACACAGGAATGGCATGATCTAATTGGTCCACTATACTATGATTCTAAATGTTTATTCCGACTGAATAATGCCTGAATCAAGATGACGAACACTCGCGGCTTGTCACAATCAAGCAGCGTCATCGTTATCATGCATTAAAATGCAAAAATAAACCATAAACATTTTTTATTAGCTTTCTTACCCTTCTATTTCTTTGTAGTATTTACTAAAATAGTGAATTAGTGTGCAAACACACCTTGACAGAACTGGTCGTCTTCTGTGTTCATGTAGTATGTAGACTAACCTCCAAATGAGAATGCTAAAGCTCCACAGCACATAAAGAGCTGTGCTCTGTTAGCGCCTCTCAAAGTGCACAGCCCACCTGAACAGTCTTTGTCATGGTTAATAGATGTATATATGAACTATAAACATCCTGTTTTAGTCTGTTTTTCTTGCAAATCTTTGTAGTTTACACCAAAACATTGAATTAATGTGTGAATACACCGTTTCTGGTTTTCTCATTATTAACTCCTCTTAAAGCACAATGCCTAGTTTCTCTTATGGTTAAAATCTGTAAATATAAAGTATAGAAATCTTGTTTAAGTTTGCTTTTCATTATCTTTCCACAACGTACTAAAACTCTTAAAAGGGCTTAAAAAGACACCATTACTTAGCTCTTAGGCGCTGTACCTACACTGGGAGTTCACCTGTGTCAGTCCTGATTAAAAAATAATAATGCAAATAATTCATTTTATTTTTCTCTTCGTTATTTTTCTGCACAGTACTACCAAATCTTTGAAAAGGGTTTCAAGAGGCACCATTACGCAGCTCTGCACCTGTCTGCACTAAAAGATTTAAAAAAAAAAATAAAAAATGACGCATTAAAACAATTATGCACCTCAGGCTTGGTGGATTTCAGTAAAATGAATGTTCAGTGACCTCCATCTCTCCTCTGGTGAATAATTCTTAATTACCTCACACACTTGGAATAAGGCTTGACGTTTTGTCCTGGAGACTATTCAGCAATATCCCCTTAGCATTTGGTGAATAATTTTTATGCATTGACCAGTTCAGTGCCTGGCTGAAACTTTTTCTAGAATGAGTGTTCAAGAATGTGTATTTTGCTGTGATGGTAGGAAAGGATGATATGGAGATGTGTGAGCTGAGTCTGGAGGAGACTGGACTGACGCGGAAACGTGGAGGAGAGATTCTACCACGCCAGTTTGAGGAGCTTTGGGAGCGCTGTGGAGGGATCCAGTATCTAAGGAACGCCATTGAGAGCAAGCAGGCTCGGCCCACATACGCCACAGCCATGCTGCAGAACCTGCTTAAATGATGAGCTACTTCAGTTCTGTGTAGCACTCTAACGGTCCTTGCTGTCTGTACTGACACGTTAGTGCACCCGAGCTTAAACACAGGGACCAGCATCTCTCAGTCTCAGTGAGTGTCTGCATACTCATGTGAGTAAAAGTTTATGAAACAATGTAGATTTTTTTTCCCCCTTTCTTTTTTGACAAGATGTTCTTTTTGTCAAAACTTTCGCTTTTGGTTGATAGTAATTTTGCTGTGATAATTAGCAATTTGCTTGCAGGATCATATAAATATGAGCTGTGCAATTCCTTAAAGTTCTGTCCATTATTTTAAGGAGAATTCTGTTGGACGTTGAGTTTGATCTTTTTCATTTACCTCAGTTATTTACATCACTGTGTCTTTTTCATTGTTAGAAAAGATTGTGGGTGTTATCATTTTACTCTGTACTTTCTGTTGTTCTTGTAAAATCTTTTCTCATCCCTGGGGTACATTTTCAGAACATTCATTTTGTACATCTGTTAAAATTACAGTAATATCAATACTAGAACCATTCCACACTGGAGAATAACATAGTGATTCATGTATTAGAGTGCATTTAGAAATGACCTTAGAAATGATTCCAGTATGCTTTAGGGAATATTTGTGAGTTATTAACATGTTATTCTCAATACAAATCATTTATTGCAAAATCTTTGCTGTTGGTAGACATATTTGTTAATATCCACATTAATGAATCCTTTAGTGTCTACTAGTCATCTCGTTACATTTTTAATCACAAAACTGCTTTCATTAAAGTGGATTTCAAAAACATTCATAATGTGGAAGTGACAGACGTCCATTACCATCTAAAGAAGATACAGTCTTTACACAGGCCCGATGTGTTGCTGCCCCTAATTTGTGATTACTGATAAATTTTCTGTCTGACTGGTGTTTCCTCTGTTAGAATGTTTTCATTGACGCAGTAGATTTATAATACTTGACTCCAGGGTTTTTGTTGGACTTGAATCCATCCATTCCCTACTAACATGTTTGTACTGTGCGTGCATAATTTACACCTGCTGGTTGGTGGAAATGTGATGATTTAAAGGAGAAAAAAATTCATGAGGTACATTAAACACATTTTTTGTTCTTTTTTTTGTTCAGTTCTCTGTAAAAGTGAATAAAAAAAGATACTCCTTATTCTGAGTGTATTTTTAGAGCTTTATTATTTATTATTTAAGATAATTATGAGAAGCTAACTAAAAATACAGAAGCTGATGTGTTTTTTTTTTTCCTTTCTTTTTTTTTTTAATAACAAAAACACTGTTTGGACACGATGTATATTAGTGTCTAAACAATATAATCTAATATTTAAAAAAATAAATTATACCACCAAAAGTATCCATCTGTAAACAAATACCTCATTGTGAGGGGGGAAAAACCTTTAACAAGGGTACATCCTGACACATCACAAGTCACAAACAATGCTTTCTCTGCTTCTTATTGCTCTTGGAGTGACCTTTGCTCCCAATTTGACCTCAGGTGTTGTGAATGGCCATGAAATTGGCATCATAACACAGTCACTTCAAACCCATCACTGTCAGATCCTCTCAGAAGACAGCATGATGGCCTGTGTTCATTAGACAGCCTCCATGTCTGAGGGGAAATAATAAAGATTTAAAATAACATTTGCACAATTCAGATTTCCTTATGAATTGAAACCGGAGATTATGTGCTTAACAGCATCATCTCATCGATTTGTATTATACAGTCAAAACTGCAGACAGCTCAGCATCTCCACTCACAGCTATGAGAACTTTTGTTGGACTCTTTGGGTAGGATCTGCATTTTTTTCTGAACCCTGAATTTCTGAATATTTATTAATATGAAACTGTAGATGAGATCTGATCACATTTTAGTAACATTCTTGCAGAAAAGCAGTCAGCACTTCTTTCTCGGGAAGGTCTCCTTGATTGATTGTCCAGCATCTGATGACCAATGAACATGGCGCTTATATCATTAACAGTAAACCAAGTAACATTTATTTAACTTTAAATTAGGTATGTTCTATATATTGTACAGTTAGTTACCCTGGGTTTACACTAGGACACGATGTCCGCGATTCAATAAAGCATGGAGCTCCATGATTTATGAGCATGCCTGGAGCACGACTGGGGTATAAAAGGGACTGCCGCCTAGAGATGAAACTTGAAGGAATCATGCTGCCAGGTTCATCAAGATCCCCTACGATAGTGCATCAGGGTCTGTTATGCTCTGTCAAGGTCTGTTAAGCTCTACTGCACTCTACCACGCTTCTCATGTTCTATCACAATTTGCATCAAATCGTAATACGTCGTAATAATTGCAGCAAAGTTTTTGACTGTCATAAATTTTGCTGCGATCATCACGGATCCACCAAGTTCCCTCAAGATCATCACGGATCCACCAAGTTCCCTCAAATCCACCAAGTTCCCTCAAGATCATCACAGATCCACCAAGTTCCCTCAAGACCATCACGTTTTCACCAAGTTCCCTCAAGATCATCACATTTTCAGCAAGTTCCCTCAAGACCATCACAATTTCACCAAGTTCCCTCAAGATCATCATAGATCCACCAAGTTTTCTCAAGACCTTCATGGATCCACCAAGTCCCCTCAAGATCATCATAAATCCACCAAGTCCCCTCAAGACCATCACGATTTCAGCAAGTCCCCTCAAAACCATCACGATTTCACCAAGTTCCCTCAAGACCATCACAATTTCACCAAGTTCACTCAAGATCATCACAGATCCACCAAGTTCCCTCAAGACCATCACGATTTTACCAAGTTCCCTCAAGATCATCACATTTTCAGCAAGTTCCCTCAAGACCATCACAATTTCACCAAGTTCCCTCAAGA
>JAQMYF010000023.1:32292253-32306501 GCA_030014195.1 Neosilurus mollespiculum | reverse complement strand
TCATCATAGATCCACCAAGTTTTCTCAAGACCTTCATGGATCCACCAAGTCCCCTCAAGACCATCACGATTTCAGCAAGTCCCCTCAAGACCATCACAATTTCACCAAGTTCACTCAAGATCATCACAGATCCACCAAGTTCCCTCAAGATCATTACGAATCTACCAAGATTTGATCCCACGACCTACACGCTTATCACAATTCTCTCAAATCATGGAAATTGCCGACATCGGGCCCCAGTGTAAACCCAGGGTTAGCTAGCTTGTCGTCAAAAAAGACACATAAGGAGGTACAATTGTAATTTTCCGCTTCCGGGTTAAGCATTAATAGTGCATAGACATGCAGAGTAAACCTGAAATATTTCTATTTGAATAAACTATGATGGTAAAAATTTATTTCCTTGAATATATACTCATGTAACACTCTGTTTGAAACTCTATGATGACACCAGATGTATAGAGCATCAATTTGCTCTTAGAACGGCTTCAATTGAAAGATGTTGGAAACCCTGTTTTGAGATGCATAATATTGGGGAAATAGGATGACTTGGGAAGACCAATGAAGAACTCATTGCCATGTTTGTGAAGCCAGTTTGAGATGACTTTTGCTTTGTGATAATTTGGTTGTCATGTTAGATGTAGCCCACACCATTACACCGCCTCCACCAGCCTGGACTGTTGACACAAGGCAGGTTGTGATGATGGCTTCATACTGTTGCTACCAATTTCTGACCCAACTTCCTGTGTGTCTCAGTGGGAATTGAGATTCATCGGTAACCTATGCTTTTCCATTCTTTAACTGTCCAGGTTGATGAGCCTGTTTCCACTGCACCCACAGCCAGCACATGATTGGCTGGTTAGATAGTTGCATGCTTGTGTACATGTACAGGTATACCCAGTACAGTTCTCAGTGACGGTAAAAACCTTTCGTGGAGAATATTCTTTTAAATCATCAAGATAATTATTTAAGTTATTTCAACTCTTCAACTAATTTCATGTTACAATTTATCTGGATCTGAATAAATAGTCATGTTATAATTCTGGAATTTAAATTAGGGGCGGCACGGTGGCGCAGTGGTTAGCATGTCCGGTTCACTGGGTTTAATTCCCAGGCTCGGGCGTTTTTGTGTGGAGTTTACATGTTGTGTGGGATTCCTCCGGGTACTCCGGTTTCCTCCCATAGTCCAAAAACATGTACCTTAGGCTAACTGGCTGTCCCAAATCACCCCTACGTGTGAGAGTAAGTGTGAATAGTTGTGTGTGTGTGTTGGCCCTGCGATGGCCTGGCGAGCTGTCCAGGATGTACCACATTCTCGCCCATAGTCGGAGATCTGAGATGGGCGCCAGCCTCCCCGCGACCCTAATTAGGATTAAGCGGCTTAGAAAATGAATGAATGAACGATTTTAAATGATTGTGTAACAGTGGTTGGGGCAAGATCCAAAGGTATAATGAGATTCATTATAATCATTTTGAAATTACAGGAATTTAACAGGCATTTAACAATTTAACCGATGTGCAAGATTGACAGCAGTGACATGACTGGACATGCGAGAAGTTGTTCACATCACTGTAAAGCGAAACAAGGTATTTCATTTAAAAATATATATTATCTTTAAGTAATAGTTGGAAGATCGGAGAAATGAGAATGTGTTGTTTTCAAAAGAGTTTGAGGAGCTGTGTGAAGTGACAGAACAAAGAGTGAGAGTAGTGGGGGTGAGGTGAGCATGCAGGAAAGCTTCCATGCATAACACCACTTCTCTTTGATGAGCACTGAGAGGAGCTGTGAACTTTCTGTGCTCCCACTCTCTCCAGGGCTAACACTCTGCTCAAATTAAATTGCTTTTCATTAAAATGTTGAACGGAAAATATTCAAGAATACAGCACAGGTAATATAATTAATGTAGGCTAGCTTATTTCTCACCAGTGTAACATTTATGCTAAATCCCGAACGGCTTTTTATTACCCATCTAAGAGTATTATATCAGGTATCAAGTAGCATCTCATACCACACTGTGTAGTGCATTAAGCTGACATGACATGGAGGTTGTTTTTTTTAAATGGTAAAGGGATTAATTTATATTCATTGAGGTGACACAAATAGTAGCTTGTGGTCACAAGATGCCAAAGTCATGGTCATTACGTGTAATCACTGGAGTCCACATCTTAATATGTTGAAGACACATTATGCATAAGACTTAGACTTTACTGCATTTGATCTAACAGAAAAAGTATGTATTTGTAGCCCATAGCCCAATAAAACCTCCCACATTTCAAAGGTTTAAAAAAAAAAAATCATTAAAGATATTCAAATTATTATTTGCACGCACACATGAAACTTCATTCAGTGCTGTTTTTATTCATCATGTATTAAAGATGGTGATCCTCCAAATGGCCGTTGTCTATACACTCTTGGAGGTGATTTCTGAAGGCTGTCACAGCTCAACTGGACACGTTGGGTGGAACAGCGGATATCTCCGGAAAAAAAATAATCACAAGGGGCGAGGTCAGGGGAACGAGCCGGCCAGCTGATATCACCACACAATAAGATTACCCAATCTGAAAAAAATTTCCTTCAGCACGTCCAGTGATCTTCGAGCTGTGTGTGCTGTAGCTCCATCCTGCTGAAACCACACATTGAGTTCTTCAAGCTCAAGGTGTTCAAGTTGGGGTTGGGTCACCAACAGACTCCAGCACTGCCTCTCCTGCCTTACTAAGTTTCATGTGTGCAAATAATGATGAATAAAAACTGTGTTGAATAAAGTTTCATATGTGCAATTGATAATTTGATTATCTATAACATTCTTTTCATTTAAATGTGAAATGCAGGAGGTTTTTTGTGCCACCCTGTATTTACCCAATGGCCACAAGATGCATTAATTAGCACAATAATTTATAGCCCCATTAAAAACTAACCACCATGTCAGCTTAGCAGCTCTGTAACACTGAATAATAACCAGGGACTTTTGAATCACTAATGAGCATGTAATGCTAATGTTTTGGAATCCCTAGTGAGTATTCATGCAAGAACAACCCAAGGTGGCAGTTCATCAGGACACCAGAAGCCAAGTGTAAATTGTGGAGTTCCTTTGCGCAACTGTTTTCTCAAGTGGTCACTGGATCGCTGGGCCGTGTTTAAAGTGAAAACCTCCTCCTACTGTAAGGACAGTCTGAGTACCCTTCATCAACATAGAAACTACTGGAAGTGTAGCTTTTTCTATGCCATTTTAATTTAAATATATACTTGACTTTTGCAATAAATAGTTTTTAGGGGTGGAACAGTGGTGTAGTGGGTTAGAACTGTTGCTTCAGAGCTAGAAGTCTCTGGATTCAAACCTGGTGTCTGACTTTAGCCTTCTGTGTGGGGTTTGCATGTTCTCTCCATGCCTGCATGGGTTTTCATTTATTGCTGAACCACTTAATCCTAATAGGGGAAGGCTGGAGCCTATCTCGGCTGACACCGGGCAAAGGCATGGCACACACTGAATAGCTTGCCAGTCCATCGCAGCACCAAAACACACAACCATTCACACACCTAGGGGCAATTTTGGAACAACCAGTTAATGAAACGTGCATGTCTTTGGACTGTGAGAGGAAACCCGAGTACCCAGAGAAAACTCACACAAGCACGATGCCCTCGTCAAGCCTAGGACTTGAACTCAGGATTTTCATGCTGTGATGCGGACATGCTAACCACTACGCCACCGTGCTTCTTGGCTTCTTGAGGTAATTTGGAGTTGCCTGGGAGTGTGAATGGTTATTTGTTACTGTGTTAGCCCTGGGATGGCTTGATCACTTGTTATACCCTGCCTTTCATTTGAAGTCAGCAGGGCTTGGTTCCAGCTTCTCTGGGACCCTGAATGCGAAATGGTATAGATAATGGATGGGTGATTTGGTAATGAGCCGTCAGGAATCAGATGTTTTAAAGGCATGAAACTATGCCACATGACTTCTCATGCAGTACGTCTCTAAAACAATCTTCTAACCCCCTTTGTTTTTATCTCCACAACTGTGTACAAGCATGTGTGTGTGTGTGTGTGTAAATGAGGAAAGTGTATGGGGGAGATCACACTAGAGGTGTGATAGAACAGTGATAGAACAGTGCGAATTGATCTAGATGTTTTGCAACTCCCCATGCAAGCAAATATTTTGCGGCTTAAATACATATATTTCGTGGAGGTTGCGAGAAAGTCGCGCAACAATTTGCAGCTGATTTGCGAGTAATTTGCAATTGGTTTGTGGATGTTTGGCAAAACAAAATGCGAATGTCTTTTTGTAAATCATTCGTGTTTTGTTCGCTTTTTTTTTTTTTGCAAACCATTTGCTTTTTATTCGTGCATTATTAGCACAAACAAAATTTGAATAAAATACAAATGAGGACAAAATATACAGAATATGGCACATGCCAGCAAGTCTCAAACTTTTCTCAAACTTTGTGTGGAAGTCTCCAGCTTCTTGCTTTTCATTGCGAATGAAAAACGAATAATTTGCGAGCAAAACAACTGTTTGAGTTTCAGACTACTTCGTGTCAGTGCCTCGTTTTGACATTCGCAGAAATTTCAAACGTTTGAATTTTTTTGCCGATAAGTTCACAATCCAGGTGACCAAAGTGCGACGCTGCGAATGTTGCGAGACAAATTTGAGAACATTTTAAGAATGAAAAGCGAAAGCTGCGAATTGCCATCGCACTTCTAGTGTGATCACTCCCTTTTTACTTAGGAAAACTGGTAGCTTACCTCGACATGTGGAATGCAGTGTTGGAAATCAACTATTTCTGATATTAACTTTTCTGACCTTGTTGTGTAAAGTTGCCTGGGAATCTGTGGACATAATTATAGGCTGCAGTGATTATATATTTTGGGTTTATCTTTTAAAAGACAAGATTCAAAGTAATTCAGCTGGGTATGAAAACCAGAAAGACATGAAATGCTGCGAACGAGCTGCAGGTTATCATTTATAGATTTAAGGTAGTGTTCTAAATGAACGCGCACATGCTGTACATGCACTTTAAATGTATTATGATACTAATGCCATGACAATAACATTCATGATATTAAATTTAGATTACAGGACAGTGATTTTATTGCTGAAAAATAATCACTTTAAAAGTGTGTTATAATCCTTCCTCGTAACCAACAGTGCTCATGATTTCACTAAAACAAATGTTAAGGATACAATGGAGTATATTAATGCTCCCGTAAACGCCTCTTCAGATAAGCAAGGACAGTCAAGAACTGGTAATATTTAATTTCCTGTTCTTCCTGTGTTATTTCTTTATTAGTCATCCTCTTACAAGCATTTTGATATCTAATAAGCTCACTTACCGTTCTGTTAGTGCTTGAACAAAGCAGCGCAGTCATATAAGAATATAAAAATATAGCCAAAAGAAATGTTTCTCTTTAGCCTAATGGCGTATTTCTTTATTTTCTATGTTTTAGTGACATTCACTATTATTCATCTATATCAGGGGTGTCAAACTCATTTTCACTGAGGGCCACATCACTGAATTCCGAGGTCATCGAGCGCTGAATAATCACTATCACAAATCTATGTTAAAAAGGCAACCATGAAATCTGCATGAAGTTTAGGCGTTTGTCCCTTTTTTCCTTTGATCACTTACCTTTTCTGACAACACTTCTAGTAAGTAGTGCAGCTCATGGGTTGTTTAAGGTGTGCTCACACGATACCGATCATGATCCCGATTTGAGCCGATGTTATGCCAAAGTTTTAGCCGATTTTGTACAGATATGTACCGATGTTCTCCTATTATTGCCCAGTGTAATTCTGATGTTATTCTGATGTTTCCTACAATGTTATCACAATCTATACTGATGTCACTCCAATTTGTACCGAGGTTGTTCCAATGTGTCTCTGATATTGTATCAAAGACTGTATGAATATACCGGAACACCAATGTTACACCGATCACAACCAACGTGTAGTGAATGTGTCCTCAGATCTTTTCCCTATGTTTCCCCGATGTACTCTGAACACACACACACACACACACACAAACACTCCCAATTTTTCAACACTATATTTTACTCTTCCGCAAAGTTTTCCTTGAAATTCCAGTGTCCTTCGATGTTCTCTGATGTTTCCCCATGTGGACTGACGTTCTCCGATTACCTGTGATGTAACATCAGATCATGATCCGTAATGTGTGAGCGCACCTTTAGCTATAAGATCTAGTTATGTAACTCTGAGCTTTACCTCAATGCTAAGTTGCATGTTTTCCAATGAGTAAAATGACCCTTGGTCAGACGGTTGAGATGAGCTAGAGTCAGTGATTGTGGGATAGCTGATGCTGGACACATGTGTCAAGGTACCATCATCATTCTCAAAGGCTGGATTCACTCTCATAATTCTTTCCATAGACAGGGGAGAGTCTGAATGCCTGAAATGCACATGAGAAGAAATTTAACATCACAATGAAAAAACAGGGACAGGCAATAACAGTGTATTGAAGATTATAGGCAGACAGAGAGACAGACAGATTGAACTTACACTAGTGTCACTTTCTTTCTGGTCTGTATACATTTCCTGTTAATGAGCACTAACATGCCGATCACAGAGCACACCACGGTGAGACTTCCCATCAGACAGACTACAAATATGAATGGGTTGACTGGCACAGACACCAGATCACTGCAGCGCTCTCCATCATAGTACCAGTATTTACCTGCAGGACATCTAGAAACAGTTTTAGTGTTAGACCTGGTAGTGTGGAAAAGTAAGCAGTAACAGTAAAGCTACATATGCATAATTTAGTGTCACTACTGCTTCTGATTGGATGTTAGGGGGTTGGGGGCTATAATCTCAGGGGGTGATCACACTAGGGGTGTGATAGAAAAGTGACTGATGCAAATGTCAATATGCGGTTTTCATTCTCAAATTTGTCTCGCAACATCGCATTTTGGTCGCCTGGTGTGTGAACTCATTGTAAAAAATTTCAAACATGTTTGAAATTTCTGCAAATGTCACAAAATGAGGCTCTGATATGGAGTAGTCTCAAACTCTTCTCAAACAGTCCACAAATGTTGTGAGAAGGTTGCAAAGCTGTTGTTTTGCTCGCCAATTATTTATTATTCGTTCGCAAGGAAAGGAGACGAGTTGGAGACTACCACGCAGGAAGTTTGAGACCTGCTTGCATCCGCCATATTCTGTATATTTTGTCATCGTTTGTATTTTATTTGCATTTCGTTTGCACTAATATCACACAAATAAAAATCGAATGGTTTGTGAATAAAAATCTAACAAACTGATTTCATGACAGGTTTGCTTTTTTTTCACCAAACATCAGCAAACCAATCGCAAATTACTCTCAAATGAGTCGCAAAAATTGTTGCATAACATTCTTGTGACTTTTGCGCGATAAACGTATTTAAGATGCAAAATATTTGCTTGCATGTGGAGTCACAAAACATCAAATCAAAAAATCTATTTGTGTCAATCGCTTTACTATCACACTATCTCGAGTGTGATCACCCCCTTACACTCGTAAAAATACTCTTATTTAATTATCTAATGACTGAAGTATACGCAATATATATGTAGGTATTGTATTAAGTTAATTCAAACCTACTCAAATACT
The DNA here is from genome assembly GCA_030014195.1 of Neosilurus mollespiculum. Classification (NCBI taxonomy): domain Eukaryota; kingdom Metazoa; phylum Chordata; class Actinopteri; order Siluriformes; family Plotosidae; genus Neosilurus; species Neosilurus mollespiculum. The sequence goes on along the minus strand of JAQMYF010000023.1, from coordinate 32,298,910 downwards.
AAAAGTACTCAAATAGAACATTGCTTGTTAAACAGAATTTAAATTTCATACGAAGCAGTGATGAATTTCAACATTAAAAAATGCAAAAATACACTAAAATATGTTGTACATACAACTGTATATAACTGCAAACATCAGAAAATTCTAATGCATATAAAATCATGCTGGAGGTTAAAAAAATTTTCTAATCCATCTTATACACAGCACAAAAAATTTACAAGTGTTTTCTCTGCACTACATATAATCTGTCCTAGAGAGAGTTCTTGAACCTGTCTGGTGATCTACATTTTTAACAGAAGAATATTTGGGAAGGGCGGCACAGTTGTGTAGTGGCTAGCACGTTCGCCTCACAGCAAGACAAGCACATTAGGCTAACTGGTGTGTTGGCCCTGTGACGGACTGGCGAGCTGCTCAAGGTGTACTCTTCTTTGCCCAGAGTTGGCTGAGATAGGTTCTAGCCTCCTCATGACCAGAATTAAAAGGTTCATCAAATGAAAAAATGAATAAGTGAATATACTAATAATTTATACAGTTTTGAAGGTAAACTTTTTTTTTCTCAACCATTTACTTGCAGTGAATAACCAAATATTTCAGGCTAATACTTAATCAGAAATTGTCATTTTATTATATTAGATTACAAACTTAAGAGGATTTTATATGACCACATGTATAATCCGATTGCTGCTGAATAATAATGGATTTTACTCTTACTAGAAAAATACTTTATGATGATCACTAATCTAATGTTATTTTTCCTCAGATAGTAACTACTGCATGGTTAGTAGAACTACTTTATGAACTTAAATGCAGCAGACATACTTTATGCAGTAAAATAAATATATTACATAAATTGAAAAATGAATTTTTAGAAACTTAATTGGAGATTTGTGGTACCTGCAGCTGGCTCCATATCCTGGTATGTTCTCACATAACCCACCATTAAAACAGTAGTTGGGCTGGAGGTTACAGATGCTCTGACAGGGCAGACCATCCACTGAGCTGTAGCCAGGATCACACCAACACTCAGCTTCAGAGGTCAGTGTGTTCACCACACAGTGAGAAAACTCATTACAATTCATGTACTTGCATGGATCTCCGTGATCAGCTGGAGAGGACCAAGAAGGTGGATTATTGCCTTTGTTTTGTTACCTATAGCCAAATGTTCTATGATATACAGATATATCCTGCCTCCTTACCTGACTGAATGTCAGTTTCATAATCCATTTTCTTTGAGGCAGCACTACTAACATTCACTAAAGAGCAGTGCACAGCCTTAGTAATATTGTCCACCACTGGCTTGGCTAACGTGATCTTGTTGTATACCACACTGCCATTTCTGAAGTTGAGGACATGTAGCTCCTTAAATCCTGTCAGATTGGATTGTAGAAAGTGAAGCAGCTGAAGAAATGAATGTAGCAAATCAGTAAGTAACATCATGGATCAGCTATATGTACAGTATATTCAAATATAATACAGTCTATCATCTTCCTTATTTTTAAATTTTAAGGTATAGTCTAGGGTCAAGTTCTTATCCATATTTGCACATTTCCATCATAAAGTACATTATGCAGCATGAGAAAGTAGGAGCAGATGACTAATTGGCAGGATTTGTTATACATTTTTTCTAGATTGATGGACTTGGTTCGATTCTAAGACTGAAATATAAAGTAAAAGCACAGTGTCCCATACTACTGTATTACATACACTGGCTGGCTGATAAATGAATTTATATAAAATAATACTAATCAATCACTCATTTTACTTATTTGCCAAAACGCTTAATCCTACTAGAATCACAGGGAGGCTGGTGCTGACACTGGGTGAAGGCAGGGTACACCCTGACCAGCTCACCAGACCATAGCAAGGCAACACACACAACCATTCATACACATATTCACACCCAGGGGCAATTTCCACAGTCCACATCTCTGCTGACTTCACCTGCACCACAAACATCTCTCACCAGGTGGGGAAGGCACAACAAAGGATGTACTTCCTCTGATAGCTCTGACAAGCCCGCCTACCCCGACCCCTACTGACAAACTTTTACTGCTCCACCATCGAGAGCCTCCTGACCTACTGCTGTACAGTGTGGTTCAACAGCTGTACTGCAGAGGAGAGGAAGGCCCTGCAGCAGGAGATGAGGACGGCAGGGTGGGTAATTGGAACTACGCTAGCCCCCCCAGTGACATTTACACTGGCAGACTTCAGAGGCGAGCCAGTGGAATTATCAGACACTCACACACACCCTGGACACCCCCTTTTCTCCCCTCTCCTCTCTGGTAAAAGGTACAGGACACTAAAAACAAAAACTAACAGACTCCATAACAGCTTTTACCCACAAGCTGTTAAACGTGCAACCCCACCACCACCACAGTCACCACCTTGACAGTGCAATATCTTTAAAAATCTTTATGTGCAATACTCTTGTTTAAGTGCAATACTCATGTTTAGAGCAGGTCTTGGACATCATATAACATTTTAGCATACCTTATGAATAAAAAGCTCTACCTCTCACCCTGTGTATATCACGCACCTTTGACAAATCATGCACCCTTCTGTGTATGTGTATATGTGTGAATATGTGTGTTAGATGTATATGTCTCTAAATGTGTGAATATGTGGATAGATGTATATGTGTTTGCATATACAGGATATATACATGTATATGTGTCTATATGTGTAGATGTGGGTATGTGTATGTAGGTATATGCACATATATAGCTTAGTGTAGTTACCTTAGTTGTCTTTGATGCATTTTTTTTTATAATTGCTGCTAAAACAGAGAGCTGTTATTAAACAACTTAAACTTTAAACTTCTTGTTGTGAGACAGAAATTCTAACCACTACGCCACAGCGCCACCCGCAACAAACTGTTGAATGTCTAAATAAAATTGCGAATTCTTTTTCTTGGAAATGTAATTAAGTAACCCTGGGTTTACACTGGGGCATGATGTCGCGATCTCTGAGATTCAAAAAAGCATGGAGCTCTGAGATTTATGAACATGCTTGGAGCATGATTGGGGTATAAAAAGGAGGCAGGCTGCATCCTGTTGCTGAAACTTGAAGGAATCGTGTTTCCAAGTTCATTAAGATGGTGCATCAAGGTCTGTTATGCTCTGTTAAGGTCTGTTAAGGTCAACTGTGCTCTACCACGATTCCCAAATTGTAATACATCGTAAAAGTTTACAAAAATACAAAACTTTTGCCATAATCAGCGCTATCATCACGAATCCACCAAGGTCCCTCAAGTTCGTCATGAATCCACCAAGGTCCCTCAGGATCCTCATGAATCCACCAAGGTCCCTCAAGTTCGTCATGAATCCACCAAGGTCCCTCAAGATCATCATGATTCAATCCCACGCTCATCATAATACTCTCAAATCATGGAGATCGCAGACATTGTGCCCCAGGGTAAACCCAGGGTATGAGTACTTTTTGAAAGTCTGCAATGGTTCTTTTACATCCCTTTCATTACTGACAGTGAGATACATGGCTGGCCTTTGATAACCCAGTTAGCTACACTGGAGAGATTACAAGTAGTCCCTTTTAATTAAACCTAAACTATAAATACTATAATTCTTGACTATAGTAAGGGACTACAATTTTGTGCAAATATTTTCCACCCATGCATGCAGTGTGATTTTCAGTAATGTCCGTGATTCCCAATTAATGAAGAGAACTAGAGACTGGACTTCACCTGGCACATACAAAATCGAAGAGATCAGCATCAGCCAACAAATATTTCTAAGTAAGCTAATAGATTTTAAAAATAAAATCACCTTATAATAATAAGCTAATGAGTAAACCAATATTATCAGTCTGTGAGAAAAGAAGGGGAGATTTCATTGTCTTTACTCAGCAGGTCCCTATATACCATACAAATCAGCTTTGTGGATTATAACAATTTTTCCTCTCTAGATAAGGCTTTCGAAAGTAAAGAGCCATGCTGCACAGGAGTAGCTCTCCCATACAGAGCAACATATGCTTCATAACCTGCCTGGATTATTTATGTATTCTAGTCTCTCAAAAAACTTTCTTCTGAAGTTGATTTAAAAAAAATCCTACCAACAGAGTTTTGACTGATGGTATGCTTATCCTGTGTCCTAGTAAACCAGAGTGTATTTACTGATAGTGACTTTAAAGCACTTATGTAAGTGGCTCTGGATAAGGGCGGCTGCCAAATGCCATAAATAAAAATGTATTTATTTATTTATTTATTTCCCCCCTACCTTGTAATGCACTTTTGTTCAGTAAGACTGGATATACTCAAACACGATAATTAATATTATTTCATTTTCTTAACTGCTTTGTCCTTTTTTAGGGTTGCAGGGAGGATGAAGCAGTATACACCCTGAACAGCTCACCAGACCATTACAGGGCCAACACAGACACACAGCCATTTACAGTCACATTCACAACTGGGGCAATCGAGAGTATCCATTTAGCCTAATGTACTGTGGACTGTAGGAAGAGACTGGAGTACCTTTGTGACCATTTTCGAGTACCATTCTGACCACTATGGTGTGCATACATCCTCGGACATCTAGAGCCATCACAGACCAGTTATTGTTTCATCTCACATGGCTGAACGTCACTGGTCCCTCTAAGAAAACCCACACAAGCGTGAGGCGAACATGCACACACCCTTGTCTGGGCGCCTGGGACTTAAACACAGGACCTTCTTGGTGTGGGGCGGACATGGTAACCTCTAAAACACTGTCCCACCCTTTATAATTTCAAGGGACATCATATCTGTTTACAGTATCATGCATAGTCCAATTAGAGTCCCTGAGCAAGGTTATCTTTAACAGGAGGTGAATGTCCAAAGTATACATAAAATTATTCAATTTCAGTAACTAATGTTCTAGTGGCAACTGCAAAGGCAAAGTATTTTTCTTTTATTTAGTGCATGCTGAATAACCATTTGATAGACAGGTGAAATTGTGAAACAAAAAAATAAATTGATTTACGATTTATAAGAGAAAATATTGCCATATGATTAGAATGTCAGTCAATCAGTCAGATAATTGACCTCGGGTGTAATTCTATTAGCTACACTAGTAGTAAGTACTAGCAAGTAGTAGCTCTGTGGTCTGCTTTTTGACTGTTCCACTGTTTATCAGATCATAGTTTCTCTTTAAATGTACAGTGGCACTGCACTTAGGCCAAAATCTGATGGATGGATTCTCTGAAGAAGAAATCCACAAGAGGTGAAATATTTCCTTGAAAACAATATGGAAAAACATAAAATAAATAAATAAACAAATAAAGCATAATAGAGGTTAGTGAAATGGAAATATTAGATGATAATTATTATTATTATTATTATTATTATTATTATTATTATTATGATGTTGATGATTATTATTATAATTATTTCATAATTATATTTATAATTTGTGGTAACATTAATTATTCTGAAATAAGGTTAGGTCACTTAAAATGGTTAGCGATAGAAATTACGAGAAACAGTTCGTAAAGTTTACTGATACCGGAATTGAGGTTAATGTCCGCTGTTCCTTCTCAGCTTGTTTACTGGAAAACTCCGGGTTTAGCAAGTTGCTGGCTTCAGAAATGTGTCTCTGAAAATGTAATAAAATATGAATGTAATCTTTGCAGAAAAATGTGACTTGGCCATGATAGACCCTCAATTAATCCACATGTTTGTTCTATTAAATCACTCACCAGTTCTGCAATGAAACCAAATCTAGCCTGTTTGTTTTGGGATAAAAAATATATTGGGCTGAGAAACCCTATTGGAACAACATGAAGACATAGCCTTAGATTGTTTGTTTTGAAATATAACTCTTCAGAAGATACAATATTCTAAATTAATTACTGGGAAACAAACCTGAACTTGGTAAAAAAGAAAGAAACTATGTGACCCATCACATTGTATTAACTTGCATGGGCCAGTTAGAGTTATAAAAAAGAAAATAAAGAAATCGACTCGGTTAGCTTGCAAGGAGATAAAGTTTTCCATGTATGGTTTGAGTGAGCGTCGCCGCCTTTATAAATCCTGACCACACCCACTCTTGTTTTTATCAGTGTCGGTTATCTGGAGAAAACAATAGGAATATAATTCTTACACCAGTTCATCACATGCACAACCATTCACACTCACACCTAGGGGTGATTTGGATCAGCCAATTAGCCTACTATGTATGTTTTTGGACTGTGGCAGGAAACCAGAGTACCTGGAGAAAACCCACACAAGCATGGGGATAATATACAAACTCCACACGGAAACGCCTGAACCTGGGAATTCAACCCAGGACCATCTTGCTGTGAGGACGTGCTAACTACTAAGCCACTGTGCCGCCCTTATTCCACCCATTCATGAACCATTTGAAATCATTTGGTCAGTTTAGGATGAATTTCACCAGTTTGGAAAATGTGTAGATTTTTTTTTTTTTTTGTACATTAACCTTTTTATAGTTTTTGGTACTAGAAATTTCATACATAATAAATATGAAATGCATAAATAATAACAAATAATTGTTAGTATAATTAAATAATAATTATAATTTCATGGTGTAATGTTTAATATAGATATCCATTTAAAAACCCCTAAATTTTTTTGCTACATGAATGATTTTGGTAAGAAAATGTAGCTTACTTAGTCAGGTATATGGAAATTTGCTTAACGCACAT
>JAQMYF010000023.1:32273530-32291888 GCA_030014195.1 Neosilurus mollespiculum | reverse complement strand
TATATATATTGCAGAAGGCATGTAAATAAATTAAATAAATAAGACAAAGATGTCTTATATTTCCATATAAATATTTAAATTAAATGTTTCTACATAAAAAAAAATTCTATAAGGCACAGTAAACAGAAATAAATGAAACAGAGTTAATATTTGGTGTGATGACCATTTGCTGTTAAAATATTGCAGTCTCAGGTGCAGTGTGTGCAGTTTTACAGGGAGATGAGCCAGTTTTCTAAGCATCTTGCAGAGTGTGAGTAGTTTTCCTGGAGCTGTTTACTTTCACACTTGCTTCATAATTTGCATGTAAAATCCAACAGCCTTCATTATGTTTTTGTCTGAACAGTGACCTCTCACCAAATATGCTGCCTTCTTTACTGACATACAAACAATTTTTTCTGTAACATTTAATTTGGAACTGACAAAGTAATTTAAATGTAAAATGTTTTTGCATTTATTCACTAATGTACAGGTTATAAAATAAAATTCTATAGCAAAGTTTATACTAAAACAATTAGAGTGTCTGAGACTTTTGCACAGTACTAAATATAATGGAAACTGTAAAAGTGAAACTACCTACTAGTTCAAGGAATGTGTTCTCCAGAAACTTGTATCCAGGTGAGCTCCTATTTAGATCCTCTGAAATGATCATGTTCGTCAAGTGTAAACTAAAGAATACTCCAACGTCTTTGTCTAGAAAGGGGTTTGAGGATTTTGGTTCATCAGTCTCAGATTCTTGATTATCACATGCTTTAATATCATGAGAGGAATAGCTTTGGATAGACCCATCTTCCTTATTGAGGAAATTTCCAGGTAGGGTTGAGGGCAAAGATGCTAAGTCTACAGACGACAGAGATTGAGGGATTGAGACCGACTGCATGTGCTGGATGGTACCTTCAGTTTTGGGCTCTAAAGAGAACCTTTTCAATTCTAAGTGTTCATTTCTGCTAGATACTTCAGAGGTCCCTGTGAAACTGTTGGTCTCATGGTAACTGGAATCGACATCCAGACCCCCAGCATCTGTCTTGTCATCTTCTTTCGGCACCTTAGTTGGGATAAAGTATGGCATGATTGATATTTTGTCTTTTAATGAAGCTTTTGATACAGCAACTATACTCTCTGAATCCTGATTTGAAGTAGATGCTCTTACAGCTTTAAAGGAGTTTAAGATAAATGATGAGCTGGACATGGCGGCAATTTCACTTCCAAGAGCCTGTTCCACTTCAGACACATTTGATGGAGAATCCAAAGTAGCGTTTTTCTCATATCCTTCAAAAGAATGGTATAAAAGAGTGGCTTTCAGCATGTACCACATTAATCACACTAAAGTGTATTTGTTTCATATTACATTTTATGATTTGTTTGATGCTGTAAAAGACAGATGACTGCATTCTTCATATTGTACTATTGTTTTATTTTAGACATAAACAGGGCATTACCTTCAACCTTAGTGATTGGATCTTGTTTCTTAGTTTTCTTTAGCTTGGAGCCATCACTTGGTTCAGGTGGAGATGATTCTGTAATGGTCACCAATGATGTTACAGTAGGCAAATGCTTACTTGTTTCCTGTGCAGGAAATGTGCCCTTTATTGCCTCCTCATCGTTCCCTTGAGCTCCATTAGAAGATGCTTTTTCCTCTGAGCTGTTAATTGACTCAGTAGTTTCCTCAGAGATCGCCACAGCTGCTTGCTTACTAATAACCCCAGGTATATATTGTGGTATGGCTGTTGGTGAGTCTTTTATATTATTTTGTGAAGTTGGTTCAAAGCTGATAAAACGAATTTCCAAAAGCAGAGATGTTTCCTCCCTCAGGGCCTTTAATACCATGTCCTTCAAGGCTATTTCTGTGCCAGATTCTCCAGGGGTCCCTGAGGGCTGTATTCCTGTAGAGTTTACTTCTGTTTCAAACACCACAGCATAGCGGGCTGCAACACTTCCAGGACTGCTCATTTTTAAAAGGAAAAATTGTTGGGTCATTCATTCATTTATTCATTTATTCATTTATTAGAGGCAGCGATGAAGATATACTATGGGAGTACATTTACAGTACATGTCATTTAGAAAAAGAAATGCATTTGAAATTACATTTTTTCATTTAGAATGTCTTAACACGCTATTTACAGGAACATCTTCAAAATGGCATATTGCAAAAATTATGTTTTTTAATGTTGACATGTTGCCATTAGAGAATATGTTTGCACTTGACTGTATATTTACTACAATGACAAGTCTGCTAACTTTGACTCCACAATAACCATCCCTACACACTGCACATTGCTTTACTGTAATTTAAGGAGTCATTATTGCCGAGTTAGCAGGCATGCTGTAATAACAAGTCCAGAATTAACTGTCTGTCATTTTTGTCACTCAGTCCAGCACAATTCGCTGTGTACTTAATATCGCTATCAAAAAAAAAGAGAAAAGAAAGAGCATGATTTATCCAAAAGTACAATTTTTATATTCATTAAAAAAAAAAGTTTTCCATAAATCCTACTTACTGAATTCCAAGCAGTCGAATCTCCTTAAACCCAGCAAGTTTGGTCAAAATTTGCAGCATCTGCAAAGTTACAAACAATTATGTCTCATCAAGCTTCAGTTACAGTAACACAACCATAAACTTTAAAATAATATTTATACCATAAGCATAACCGTAAGCTAAGCTAGGAGGCTAGATCTATTGCACTGTATGTATTCTTTTACAATGTGTTGCTTTTTTAGATGATGTGCTAGCTAGAAAAAAAGTTAAATGTAATAACCGAATTATATTTATTTCTACAAATCTCTAGTTTGCTTATTTTCCTGAAGGTTTTTGACCTCTTTACTGTGAGCTCCATTCCAGCTGCAGGCTTGTTTTGAATTTAGCACTATCATGACTTTGAAATAAATCACAAGTGTTGTCTAATAAGCCATTAACTTTGTAAAAATGTGTTTGACAGAAATAAAACTTGTTGAATTATGAGCCAATTACTGTCAAATAACAGAGATGACTGGAGGACGTTATCTATAAAAAACACAACTCACTGTGTGAGACACAGGAAATAGATGCAGAATACTAAAAGTCTGACCTCACCTGCTCATTAAGTCTGTGGGGGGTGTCCTGATATTGCAGCCTTTCAGGGTCCCTCTGTGGCGTGGTGTAGTCCGTGTCTTTCAGAGTCACGCTAAACTCTATTATGTGCTGCACAGCTGAAGGCACCTTGGTCTTCAGGCAATCAAAAATCAGACTAGTTTGGTTAAAATTCATGCTAGCCAGTGGTTATACTTATAAAGTGCAATAGTGTAGTTTATACCTTTTCTGAATCCATGGCAATTTTTTCATGAGGAATTTTTGAACCTAAAATGTCCATTATTTAATTAATACTATTAACAGACATGAATTGTTAGAATATGTTCCATTAATGTGTGGGGCATACATTTCTTGCCTGGTACAGAAGTGGCCATGACACTGGAAAATAACAACAACAAACACAACAATATAAACAACAATAATATAGTTATCAGGATTTCATTTTGTTAAACTTGACAAGAATCGAGGGCAGCATAGTGGCACAGTGGTAAGCATGCCTGCCTCACATCAGTAAGGTCCTGGGCGTTTCTGTGTGGAGTTTGCATGTTCTCCCCGTGCTTGTGTGGGTTTCCTCCCGGTACTCCCATTTCCTCCCAAAGTCCAAAAACATGCACAGTAGGCTAATTGGCTGTTCCAAATCACACCTAGGTGTGAGTGTAAATGGTTGTGTGTGCGTGTTGTCCCCGGGAATCTGTTCAGGGTGTACTCTGCTCTCGCCCAGAGTTGGCTGAGATGGGCGTCAGCCTCCCTGCAACTCTAATTAGGATTAATCGGTTTATAAAATGAATGAATGACAAGAATAGACTTGGCAAAGATGGCAAAGAAACTCTTCTAGCTCCCTGGCTACAAACATTATACCCTTGAAAGCTTACAAATGACATACACTGTACTCTACATGTGACCTTCCAGCAAAACTGGTAATTTTATCCTGTGGATTACTACTGGGAGCTGAGCTGTGGGCTGAGTGGCGTTTTTCCTCAGAAGTGACATCAAAGCGTTGGGCAGGGTTGATGTCTCTAGTGGAGACAGTGAGACGTTACGTTCTAGTGACTCTGAGGACGAGAACGCTGCCAGAGATGAGCATGACGGTAAATCCAAAGTTGCTTATGCAGCCAACTCAGCTTTCCTGTCATCAGTTGGTTTAGGAACAAAAATAAAGGTTTTCCACGATTTCTGCACTTGTTGTTTGTGCAGCTCAGCACTGGGTGCTCCTGTGTTATGCTACACTGGTCAGTGACATAGCCCAGCCAATCCAACGAGTTCTTGTCACTACCAGGTTGGAACAGCCAATCAGAAAGTAAACATGTCTCTGAGCATGCCTAGAGTCGTAACACTTGCGCACACTTTGAAAATGGGCATGGACTGATGTTGCCAAAAGAAACCACTGATGTCATACGTGATCATTTTAAATAAATAGTAACACTAATTCACCGCAGGTAGCCTTTAATCTGTTGAATCTGCTGCATTTCAATTGAGTAATCTCATAACAGGCCCTCATGTAAAAGGAAGCTTTCTACGTGTGTGCTGTGGGATAGAGGGTTTGCTTTGATTGTAATTCCATTGATTGAAAACACCTGACACTAATTTCACCTTACAAATTACCTGGTAATCCTAGCAGTTCATATACTTTTAGAACTTGTGTGAAAATCTGATGATGTTTTAGGACATAGTCAAAATGTTAGTATATACTACAAGGAAATAGAAGAAAAACAATCCATTTTATTGTGTGCTAATTATGCTGAAGTGCCCAGTGTGTGCCTGTCATTTTGATTCAAGCACTATCCACTCGGAATACTGAGTTTTAATCCTAAGACAACAGACAAATCAGATCATGCCATTTCTTCTGTAGTATATACTAATGTCTGTTAACTCTGAAATAGCAAAGAATTCAGATTGGGCTCTTGCCATGCATTACATCTATTTAAACATTTTTAAAATGTGTTGTATCCCAAGAAATCAATCAGATTGCACCATTCCGTTGTGAAACAGGGTAGACACCCCCCCTGGACACCCCAACAACTCTTCAACAGTTCAAAGGTGAATAAGAAAAACAATAATTTGATTATCTTTAACCATTTTTTCCCCAGTTACTTTTATAATTTTGAAGTTTTTTTTGGGGTCATCTATATTTTGGGTCACCCTTTATATACTTAAATTAAATCATCACCTATGCATCCCTCATGATTCTGGGTCATGCGTATTGTCAGCGATGTGTACAGCTGCACCCATGGGCCAAGGAGCAACTGAGGCTGTCAGTTTTAAAATACGATTGAAACTTAATAGGGGTTTGCTTTTTTGAGTTAGGGGAATGACCACACAACCCCCTCATTTCCTTTCCCCACCTGGCTACACCTGTAACCTTTATTATTTATCTGTTTTAATGAAAATTTCATAAGCATGTTTATATAGAATTGTCACCCAATTCGTTGAGGTGTTTAAGAACAATGCTACATGTCCGGTAGGTATAAATGTTGGATACTTACTAATCTTGGTTATCTTGAATACTCGCTCTCTGTGGATAACACAAAGAACTAATACAGTACATGCATATCATGTGTTTGTATGATAGCAAATATATTTAGGTGTTAATTCATGTATGTTATACAGTAGAATATCCTCACCCCAGACACCATTTCAAGGTGTTCCTGGGTGCTGCTGAAATTATGCGCCAAGTCCTCCACACACAGTGAGTTTGTCTGGCAGGCATGTACCCACTGCTGGAACTCCGTAGTGTCAGGTACTCTGTCCAGGAATATTTGGAAGGCTTCCCACACAGCTTCCTGGCAGACTATTTATTATCAAAGACATGGTATGAAGTACCATCAACATAAGCTATAACTTTAATATAACACTAGCATACAAAACTATAAAAATAAACTTCTATAAAATTATTATTGTGAGGTTTTGTATATTTGCTTAATAATAACAATACCATCATCATTTAAGATCTTTTAACTTCCCTTTGTTATTCTCCAGCAGTTGTTTCTAATCTTAAAAAAAATAAAATAAATCCAAAAGTCAAAAAGTGACAAAAATCAATTCATTAAAAATGTACTTTTTTTTTTCAGTTTTGGCTTTTGTTAATGCAGCTTCATTTCCCAGAAGGCTTCTGATGACAGGCACACTAAATATGATTTATAAAGGGACATTTTAGTGGAGACAACTTTTGCATTAATGTTTGGTTTTGTGCCTCTCATAGCAATGTGTGATGTCCAACCTCTCAGTTTGTAATATGATTTGTGGCTGGCGATGACCTCTGCCATGTTCTCCTGAGGACATGCTTTGACCCCTGTATTAAATAGTGCTGATCTCTTCACTCGAAGTCTATTCAGGATAAATGATTCTCGGACAGCTGACACATGCCGGGCTGGTTGTGAGGCCTCATAGAAATGCTTGTATTTGACATTTCTGTTCCTTGATATGTGGTCCCTACTGAGGCCTGAAAACAAGAAAAAAAACTTTTTTCATTTAATTTAATAATTTTTTATTTGTGAACAGCTATTAATAATAGACACAGGCTTAAAGGGGCTGTACAGAAAGATTTATATTTTGATTCCTAATGAGCAAGCTAGAGGCGATAATAGTGAGAAAATTCTCTTTGATGACATAAAAAAAGGAATCTTGATAGGAAACAGAGTCAAAAATGAAACCTTCCTCTTCTGGGTGACACCAATCAGTCATTTGCCAAATTGTTTACTCTTACTGGGGTGACAGGGAGACTGGAGCCTATCTCAGCTTACAGCGGGCAAAGGCAGGGTACACCCTGAACTGTTTTGCCAGACCATCGCAGGGCCAACGAGCACACACACACACACACACACACACACACACACACACACACACACACACATAACCATTCTCACTTACCCTCACACCTGGGGGCAGTTTTGAGCAGCCAGTTAGCCTAATGTGCATGTCTTTGGACTGTGGGAGGAAACTGGAGTACCCAGAAGAAGCACACACAAGCACAGGGAGAACAAGCAAACTCCACACAGAAAAGCCAGAGATAGATTCTTCTCCAAATTACCAAACTGTGACTTGCTGAGTTTTTCCAGACCAGGGCAGACTTGGACATACATGTGTGACCCATACACACACTTACAGTGCATCTTTCTATTATTATGGTTTATTCACATGAAACTTCTCGGATTAGCTGTAATTTCAGTTACTGTACTTACATTTATTTGAGTCTCATGATTATATTAATGATATTTTTATTTGATGAATAGTCGTTCTTGGGCTGCACTGCGGTTAGCACGTCTGCCTCACAGCAAGAAGGTCCTTGGTTTGAGTCCCGGGCTCAGGCATTTCTGTGTGGAGTTTGCATGTTTTCCCACTGCTTGCATGGGTTTACTCCAGGTACTCCGGTTTCCTCCCACAGTCCAAAGACATGCACATTAGGGTAATTGGCTGTTCCAGATTGCCCCAGGTGTAGGTGTGAGTGTGAATGGTTGTATGTGTGTTGGCCCTGCAATGTCCTAACAAGCTGTTTAGGGTGTACCCCTCCTTTGCCAGGTGTTGGCTGAGATAGGCTCCTGGCAACCCTAGTAGTCATTAATCATTTCGGCAAATGAGTGAGATGATTAAGTGCGAAAGAGGATGTGCTTGCTGTGTAACCAAAGCATGTCAACATGCTCAACAGAGATCAAGTACATTCAGTTAGAAGATGTAGTGCATAATTCTGGGTAAAATTCTGTGTTAGACTGGAAGTTGTTATGAAGTTATGATTGCTAGTGGACTGGAAAAATATTTTGTTGTGAACAAAAAATTGAAGACTGGTGATAATGATGAACAGTAGCATCGTATTGATTGATTGATTACTGATTTTGTCGAGTACACCCTGGACAGCTCGCCAGGCCATCGCAGGGCAAGAACCTGAGTTAAGATAAAGTGGTAGCCCACGCCACAAAATCACCACAAAGATCTTTTTCCCCATTTAATGTTTTTTTTTTTTTCCTGGTTGTGAATGGCTTGTGAAACACAGTATGCTTGTGGCTGTGACAGAAATAAAAAAAAATAAATAATCAAAACACAGCATACTCTCAAAGCTTAATCGAAGTGGAGTAAGCTCAGAGGTGAAGCCTGGCCAGTTAACTTATTTCATGACATTAATTTACTTCATGGGTGGCACGGTGGCATTGTAGTTAGCTCATCCACCCTCACTGCAAGAAGGTCCTGGGCTCGGGCATTTCTGTGTGGAGTTTGCATGGTCTCCCTGTGTTTCCTCCTGGTACTCCGGTTTCCTCCCATAGTCCAAAGACATACACACTAGGCTAACTGGCTGTTCCAGATTGCCCTTAGGTGTGGGTGTGAGTGTAAACGGTTGTGTGGGAGTTTTGTGTGATGGTCTGGAGAGCTGATCAGGGTGTACCCCGCCATTGCCCAATGTCGGCTGAAATAGGCACCAGCTTCCCAACGACCCTAATAAAATTAAGCAGTTTGGCAAATGAGTGCCTGAGTGATTTACAATATGTAATGTAAATAATTTTTCAGCCCCCATGTCTGCACTTAATGCTCATTTATTCAGAAAGCTAATCAGGTTTGAACCTGGACCACATCTGATTAAATATGTTATGGCCTCTCAAAACTAAAGACAAGTGGTCATCAACTGGTAAACTACTGGCTGGATGTGGAACCAGTAAGATCATCAAGATTTTCTAGTTTTCTAAACATGAGCCATTGTGAATTGTGTTGCTGATTCTCTGCCTGAGGTTGTCCAGTAACATTCATTTATGTAAATTCTTTACTCCAGAATTTAGACCAGCTACTTTACTGTAACTAGGCCAGAAAGAAGAGAGCTTTCACAAACAGTCATACCAGATTTTTCCATCTTATTTATCTTCTCAGGTGAATGTACAAGAAGCCTTGTTCAACAAAATCTAGTCCGAAGTATGGACTCAGAAACTCTGTTTCAAAAGAGTCTTAGGCTTCCAGTCAATGATGCTAAGTGGAGATGTGAAGCAGTACTATGAAGCAAAAGATAAACACTGCAAATCTTCTTACTGTATATAAACCTTTGCCATAGCTACACTCGCACTGAATGTCTTTAATCCCTGGGAATGCTGCTAAGGCCCCATTGTACAGCTACAAGCCAGAAAAGATTAGCATCTTACCCAGCTACAAACAAATAGTCTTTTGTTTTATTCTGCTGATGAATGGAATGCTCAGACATAACAGCAAAACAATGCGACCACAAGAAATTAGTCTAAAATGTTCTATAAACGTTCTCCATCATATTGTACCATATTTATTTACTTAAAGAATAACAAGATGCAAACATTAGTATTTAAATGTAAATTGTAAGTCTTATAACGTGTTTAAAAGTTAATACTTAGTACAAGGACTACTTCCATCAAGTGCATGTTGTATTACCGAAAGGTCTTTAATCAAGATCAAACGCATTTCTCAATTTCCTGAATATTTATGTATGTAAATAATAAGAACCCAGCTTATTATTAAATCATTCATTTTAAAGCACATTATACAGTAATATTTGAATTATTCAATAGGTGCAGTGACAATAGAAAGGTATGTAGGTAGAAGATGACTGAATGTCTGGTCAGGTTCTCTGGGGACAACTTATTACATTTACCATATGCCATGGTTTTCATTATGTAAGATGGATTGTCTGTGAAATAAGCCAAAACCACAGTTTAAATCATTTCAAAGATCACAGCATGCAATCAGAGTGTACCTTGGAAGAACACAGAAGGATATGGTTAGGCACAAGAAGAGCGATAATAGTAGGATATGTAATAAATGTTTTAAAACTCAACACTATATTTTATGGACTGGGAACACACTTCCCAAGCTTCTATTAATATTTGCGACAGGGTGCAAACAAACCAAGCAAACACTATTCTGCAAACAGCTTTACACCTTCCTCCCAACTGCTATCTTACCTTTAAATCTGCTGGCTTGGAGGGTAAACAAGAACAAGGTGAGGAATAGTCCTCTTTTCAAGACCATTGTTCAGCTCAATATTCTTTTAGAGTCAAAGCCTGTTATATTAAAAAATGAGGAATGTAATAACTTATCTTAAATCCACTGCGAGCAAAAGTAACATTTCCACAAACACTGTGCTGGTTCAGGGTTTTTCATAGAAGGTGTTGATTGAGGGAAAGCTGATCGACGAGTACAGATTCCTGGATGAAGATGTTTGATCACTGAAGGCAGTAGTGTGTGTATGTCCTAACACACCTTGCATGAAGACTGGGTGTAAATGCATCCATTTGTGTTAGGACAATGGATGAGAAGATTAAAAATGTTGACTCTTGTTTGGAAGTGTACCACCCACTTGCTCCTAATCATGCTGGCTTGCATGTGGCTGACTATCTTCATCCTCTTAGTTGCCTTCTCAAACACCTACAAGCAAGGCCATTTCAGTCCTATCATCCAGACTAGTGCACGTTTTCCTGCCTCTCTTGTTTTGTCTCTTTTCAGTGCTCACTTCAATGCAGTCCATTCAACAAACACTCTGCTGTATGCCAAACCCTGCTGGCTGGGAGGTGAGATTTCAATGTCATGTGACAGTGTGCTGTTTCTCTGATAGAAACTGGACATTATGTGTGTGTGTGTGTATGTGTGTGTGTGCTGTTTTCTTTTTGCTTCTCTTATCAACATTCAAACAAGCCTTTGCTGCATCATTCTCACTCAGCTGGCTATAAATCATGTTTAATGCTATGCTATTATGTATATTTTTGGTCATATTTGATTGACAATAACAGCATACTAATACTTTATTAGTCTATTTTTTACATTAATGCATTTACATTGTACATTTTATATTAGACATCATTACAGCCCCCAATTAATATAGGTTGAATATATACATGAACTTGATGGATCTGGACATGTGATTAGTGATGTTTCCTGGGGTCATTGGATGCTTTGGCTCTTTCAAAAATCAGACACCCTTACCTGGGTAACCCAGCTGGGGTTGATCAAGCCCCAATTTGTGTCCAGATAGCACTATCCTATCCATGCTTCTCCGAGCCTATCCGCATTGCACTTTGATGCAATTTCTGCTTCCTCTGTGACCACCTTGATGGCCTACTGTTTGCTCACACCTGTGATGCCATGACCAATATGAATCCTCTGCACCCCATCTCAATGGGTTCCCACCTTGCTCTCCACTCACTGCTTTGGCAATCTTTCATCAGCTCAGTGTGTCCTGTCCTCTTCCTTTCAAGTAAGCTTTAGGAGGATAAATTGCCTGGAGGCTTTAGAGATCAGCAGCATTAGAATTCATTCATTCATTTTCTGAACCACTTAATCCTAATTTGGGTTGCAGGGATGCTGGCGCCCATCTCAGCCGACTCTGGGCGAGGGCAGAGTACACCCTGGACAGCTCGCCAGGCCATTGCAGAGCATTAAATTTGTTTTTGTAATAGTTTCTGAAAACTTTAGTTACGTCACTTCTGTTCCCAGTCTTGGCTGTTGCTAGTAGGCCAGAGGTGGTGGTCTTGACTGCTGCAGTGGGCCTCTCTCCAGCCTTGTTCAGGTAATGGTCCTATTTTCTGGGTGGAGGCACTTGCAGTGGCTAATTCCACTGCAGATAGTGTTCCCTATGGCCTTTGGCACTTGCTCATGGTACTAGCATCCCTCAGCCAGCAGCTGAGAATATACTCAAGAGTTCCTCTCACTGAGCACAGTTTGCAGGCAGATGACTCCACATTTCCCAGTCGAACAGGTTAGATGAGCTTAGTAGAATGTTGTAGATGTTTTCAGTAATTTATGGTATCTGTGTGCTGCTTAGTGTCAGTGGTCTTGCCTGTCTTCAGCGCCAAGAATCTGGGTTTTGACTGTTTGAAACTCATGCAGGTCAGGGGACCTCTACACTTAACCTCAGCTGACTTCACCAGCATGTTCATTGCAAGAGAGAAAAGTATCACTGAGATAATACACTTAATGATAATACCCTTCTCAAGCTTGTGCCATATCAAGTTTGTAGTCTGGTGGAAACCCTCAAATTAAAGCTGCTGTCGTAATCCAGAATGAGGTTTCTCAACTTGTTTGGATGATGGTGCTGGTTCAGTACCTCTTTAACAAGCTTATGTGCTATTGACCCATTGGTGTTTGTGAAGAGTAGACATAGCATGACCAGGTCCCCTTGTTCTGCCAGGCTTCCCTGATCAGCTAGTTTGCCATGCTTGTGCATTCCAGACACCCTAGCACCTTAGGGATTCCTCCTTTCTGGACTGAGGTATCAGAGTTGTTTAGGAAGTAGTCTGGCAGCAACGCTAAAGAAAATCTTTCCCTCAATACTGAGCAGTGAATTGGCTCTGAATGGCTTGAAGTTCTTTAACTTCTCCTCCTTTTGAATTCACAACAACTCCACAAACCTCCACTGGTGACCTACCTTTTCCCTCCTGCAAATCACTTTTAGGATCCTCCAAAGCTTCTGTAGTATCCTCGGACTGTTCTTATAAACCTTTTATGGAACTCCCTTCAGTCCTGTGGCTTCCCCTTGCTTTCTTGTCCACCTCCTGGACCTCCTTCCAGCTGGTCTCCTTTCAATCTAGGTCCTGGATTGGTGCAGATTTGTTTATTAAGGAGTTGCAGTGGTGCTGGTGTTTATTCTTGAGATTATCTCCATAAGTGGTTCAGTGGTGGTTGTCTATCTCAACTGTAGAGTAAGTGAGCTGGCCCCTGCACTTCTGTCCCAGCAGCTGTTTAGTGAACCCAAATGGGTTTGCTAAAAGGGCATCCTCCCTCATGGCCCTCTCCTTCCTCCATCTTGTATGTCACCCAGCCCTCCTCAAGGTCAAGAGCTTCTTCTAGAGTATGCTGTGCTGAGTGAGGTGACATTTCTCCCCCTACCCTGATACCTTGTAGTGTTGTCTCAAGCTCTTAAGGTCCTGCCTTAACTGGTGAATCTTGTTGTTCTTTGTGTAAGGGGGTTTTGCTGCTCTCTTCTCCTCTACTCCAAACCACTCAGATGCTAGGCTAATGACAATGGTCGTCATTGTTTGAAGGTGACAGACCGCTTCCCTATTGGCTATTGCTTCCAAGATGGCATTGATATCATTGTCACCTGGAGGTTCCTGGCACTATGTGGTGACTCCAAGCCTGGCTTCTCCTGCATCTTGCCTTTGCTAGATCCTGAGTGCTGTGGTACTTAAATCATCTGCACACATCTCATCTTGGCCTGAGGCATGTTCTTACAGACCTGGCTGTGAATACATTTGATATTCCTTATTGTTTTTAGGTTATTTTGTGTCAGTGTCATCTGATCTCTCTGAATGGGATTCTTTGTTTGGGTTGCTAACCTTCTCTGCCCCACTGCTGCCTCTCTAGCTGTCACCACTCTATTCTTGGTAGTCTACCAGTCTCCTCCTGGTAGTTACTGGTTGCTCCATGAAAAGAGCTTGAAACATACATCAACCTGATTCATCTGGACATGTCATCATTGATGTTTGCTCTGGTCATTGGTTGTTTTGGTCTTTTAGAATAATGAGAGCATATGTGAAATATGTAGTATGTGGGGTAACGCTGTGGTAAAATGTACCTGAGCATTAATTTAACAGAGCAATTTGGACAACAATTTAATATTTAAAGTCATATTATTTAGTACTTTATATGACTACATATATAACTACAGTGAAATATTTGGAAAATGTAGTTACAAGAGTACAGAGTATATTGATGTCCTGCCAGCAAATCCTAACTAAAGTTAATTTAAAGTTAAGCTAATTTGCAATCAAGGTCTTCTCTATTTATTAAAAGCAGCCGACTAGATCTTATATTTCACCAATGGCTGTGATTTCACAAAGCAAATGAAGGCAAGCATTATAGTGTGCTTACCCTGGCATGCTGCCCAGCATGTAGGTGTACCATGCGTGCTTTTCTTCCTGTTGTTTCCAGTGCTCATTAGGTAGCATTACTGAATGGAGTTTAAGACCTTAACCAACCTAAAAAAAAAAAAGCAGCTCTAACTGAGTGAGCATCATGCACAAAAACCCATGACAACACGAAGTGCATGAGCTCATTCGCAAATCCCTCCATCCAACACAAGACTGCTTGAATTCCACTACACAGTAGGAGGTTCAAAACCTCTGTGTAGAATGGCAAGAGTCCCCGTGGGCCTAATTTGCTCATCAAAATGGCATAGACTATTAGGACATCTCTCTACAATTCATTGTTTATAATGTCAGCTTTGGTGATTTTTCTTTCTAGCTATCTGGCACAATTATGAAACAGTCTGTAACACATCAAGCACAGCTTATATAGTGGGAGTGGGGTTTTTTTTTGCATTCAGTATTTATGAAAAGCCTCTTCATTGACCTTAAATTGTTTTGCTGCTGTTGAGATTTGATGTTAGATCTCTTCTTCAATACCAAGGCACTGGCCAATGAAAGGGTCAGCAACACAACAGGGTGAATGATTCTGAAGCTCCTGAGAGAAAGAGAAAGAGAACTGTATAAGCTGATGAGGTTAGAAAATCTAAAAATGGACCTTATAGTAAGTGCAATGTGTAATGTTTTACTAAAGTTTGTTCCTATGCATGTAACCTTACACACTTTAAGACTAACCTTAATAGACCCCCATTAATCTAAAAGTGGTTTTATATAATAGATTCAAAAAAGTACATACCAGTTTTTCTATAGTTCACTAAAGATCACATGGACAAGCAAACAGACTATTTAAAAAATATGAACAGAGAGGATTAAAATTGTTCTAAAAATACTTTATTTCATGGTAGTGGTATCATGATTTGGGCCTATTTTGCTGCATCTTGGCCAGGATTGCTTGCCACCAATAACGGAACAATTACACAAACAAATTGTAAATTAAAAAAATGTCAGGACATCTGTCTGTAAATTGAATCTCAAGAGAGTGTTTGCTATGCAGTGGGGCAATGGCTCTATAGGCACAAAAATTATTATTATTATAGTTCTACTCATCAGTGTTTTGGAATGGCCAATGTCCCGACCTAATAGTCTAGCTCATGTGCAGTGATTGACGTGCAGTTTAAACTGTTCTGTGTGGAATAGTGGGATAAAATTCATTCAAGCCTGTGTGCAGAAATCATCAACAACTGGAAACATTTAGTAAACAATTTTTATATTATAGTGTCATTTGTTGCCAGGTTAAGCAGTAGATTCGTTTTTAATTAAATACTAGGTAAAAATGATTAAAGAAAGAAAAGGAAAGAGTTGAAATATTGCAGCTGAAGAGTGGAAGACTTTGCTGATTCACAAATTGGATGCTCTGAAAGCACCAAGGGGTGAAGTAAATTACATTACAAAACTTTGCTTGTCTTCCAAGATTAAAAAAGTTGTAACAAACCTGTTCCTTTAGTGCATAACAAAAACTGTACAGGACAGGTGAGCTAGTCTAGAGAGACCCTAAAGAGGATTATGCAACAACAATTACAATTTTCAGTCAGAACTCAGTAATTTTAAGGACTTGTTCCAGTTTCTACCAGTTAGAAGTTAGTTTTAATTAACTCTGAAGATTATACGTCACCATTTTTGTCTAAAATGGCTTGTAAATGAAAAGAAGTAAAAAATTACTTCTCTATAATATTTTGGTGAAAATGTATTGAACAATGCTACTGTAGGTAATAAGAACCAAAAAATAATTCTGAGTATATTGAGGTAAAAGTTCCAATTTTTCAGAAAAATTGAAAGGTGTCGCAAATTTTATTTGTTTGACTTTTGCATGAGTGAACTATTGAACCATATGGAAATGGTTTAGCGAGTGAAGAAGTTAAAAAATACAGTACACTTACACAACTTAACAAAATGAAGATAAATCAGAAACCATGTACTATTCAAGTATATATTTCATGTAATATTGGGTCATATTGATGAGAATAAGTAAACAAACAACAATATATAATAATAACCAAAATAACAGTCTCTTTTTTTGAGGAAAAAAAAAGTCAATATTTAGTGTGGCCAATATTTAGCGTGGCGTAGCGTTTACTTTATTAACAGCATTTACCCTTTCAGGCATAGTGTTCACATATTTTTTAATTTCTTAATTTTTCTGAAAAATTGCCATTTGCAGTGTTTTTGTTTATTAGCCATACTTTTACCTCAGTATGCCAGAATTTTTTTTTTTGGTTCTCATTGCCTACAATAGCTTCGTTCAATACATTTTCACCAAAAAATTATAGAGAAGGAATTTTTAATTAAAATTCAAAAAAAAAAAAACATTTAATAGGAGATTTTAGATAAAAGTGGTGGTGTATAATCTTTACTGCACACTACTGTATGATACAGCAGGAACAGTGCAAAACCAAGCATTTGTTGTATTGCTAGTGATACTTAAACTACAACAGTATTGTGTGAAAATGTTTACTCTGCCCAACAGATACCCTTATTTCCCTGTCCTCAGGAGTGTGTTATGGTCAAGCAGCCTGTAGCTCACACTCACAGCACTGGACAGTATTTGTGTAAGCCACTGTGGCTCAATTTAATTAAACAACTAAATGGGATTGGACTAAATTATTTTCCGCTAATAATATACTTGCAGTGATAAACACAGTGATAAATGTAGCCAGTCTGCTTAATGCTTCAAAGTCTTGCTAGCTAAGTGTAATTTGAGAGTAATTTGATCAAGCTTTTGGATAGCTATATCTATAACATGTATTATCCAATGTATTATGTAACTCCTCTTCATTGATGCTTGCATGATTGAAAATGTTTATTTGTATTTATATATTTGAACAAATTAATTAACAGAAATTCTCACTGAATTAATTTGTGACAAATAAGGTTGTCTTTTCTTTTTCTGTGGGAGGTCCTTTCAAAATCAAAATAAAAGGCATGTAATTTTTTTGCTTTCAACTTTTATTTACTACAGTTGTATGAAAAAGTGTTTGCCCCTTCCTGATTTCTTATTTTTTGTCACACTTAAATGTGTCAGACCATATAGTCAAAGACAACACAAGTAAACACAAAATGCAGTTTTTAAATAAAGGTTTTTATTATTAAAGGAGAAAAAAAAAATCCAAACTTGCAATAAGTCTTTTACTCACTGTGGAGGAATTTTGGCCCACTCATCTTTGTGCAGAAAACTTGTGGTTTTTGAGCATGAACCACCTTTTTAAGGTCATGCCACAACATCTCAATTAGATTCAGGTCAGGACTTTAACTAGGCCACTCCAAAGTCTTCATTTTGTTTTTCTTTAACCATTCAGAGGCAGACTTGCCCTGCTGCAGAACCCAAGTTTGTTTCAGCTTGAGGTCACGAACAGATGGCCGGACATTCTCCTTGAGGATTTTTTGGTAGACAGCAGAATTCATGGTTCCATTTATCACAGCAAGTCTTCCAGGTCCTGAAGCAGCAAAACAGCCCCAGACCATCATACTACCACCACCATATTTTACTGTTGGTATGATGTTCTTTTTCTGAAATGCAGTGTTACTTTTATGCCAGATGTAATGGGACACACACCTTCCAAAAAGTTCTTTTGTCTCATCAGTCCACAGAGTGTTGTCCCAGAAGTCTTGGGGATCATCAAGATGTTTTCTGGCAAAATTGAGATGAGCCTTTATGTTCTTTTTTGCTCAGCATTGGTTTTGGAACACTGCCATGCAGGCCCAGTCTCTTTCTTATGGTGGAGTCATGAACATTGACCTTAACTGAGGCAAGTGAGGCCTGCAGTTCTTTGGATGTTGTTGTGGGGTTTTTTGTGACCTCTTGGATGAGTCATTGCTGTGCTCTTGGAGTAATTTTGGTCAGCCGGCCACTCCTGGGAAGGTTCACCACTGTCCCATGTTTTCACCAATTGAGGATAATGGCTCTCACTTTGGTTCACTGGAGTCCCAAAGCTTTCGAAATGGCTTTATAACCTTTTCCACACTGATAGATCTCAATTACTCTCTTTCTCATTTATTCCTAAATTTCTTTGGATCCCGTCATGATGTCTACATTTTGAGGATCATTTGGTCTACTTCAGTCGGGCAGGTCCTATTCTTGATTGAGAACAGGTGCGGCATTAATCAGGCCTGGGTGTGGCTAGAGAAATTGAACTGAGGTGTAATAAACCACAGTTATGTTTTAATGGGTGGGGGCGGTGTGTGTGTGTGTGTGTGTGTGTGTGTGTGTGTGTGTGTGTGTGTCACTTTTTCACACAGGACCATGTAGATTTGGATTGTTTTTCTCCCTTAAAAATAAAAACCTCCATTTAAAAACTGCACTTTGTGTTTACTTGTGTTGTTTTTGACTAATATTAAAATTTGTTTGATGATCTGAAATATTTAAGTGTAACAAACATGCAAAAAAAATAAGAAATCAGGAAGGGGCTAACACTGTGTGTGTGTGTGTGTGTGTGTGTGT
>JAQMYF010000023.1:32254513-32265662 GCA_030014195.1 Neosilurus mollespiculum | reverse complement strand
TCGTACTAAGCATTTCACTACATATTGTACTGTGTATAATTTGTATGTGATGAATAAATTTGAATTTGAATTTGATTCCTTTTCCACTGGTTCACAGTTGAAACAGATGAGCTACAGACAGTAATGGTATACCTACAAAGTGCACCTCCACACACCATATACTGTGTGTGTTGAAATGTATCTTTGAAAAGAAAAAAATCCTAATTCATGCATGGCTCTAATGGCTTTACTGGAAATATTATTGATAATGGTTAGGCAGTGTCAGTACATCATCAGTATATCCTTTTACAGGCTAAATGTCAATGCTCCTAAAGAACTATCCCCATGTCCTCAAGCACATCATTACCCTTACAATTTTGGGTAATCTGATATATTTGTGAAAAAAAAAAAATAAAAAATAGGAGTCAGCAACCACAGATAAATGGCTTTGACTCTTGATTGTTTCTCTTTTCGAGTTCTCTTACAGAAGAAAGCTTAATAGAGCTCTTTAGATCTATGTGTGATACTGAAAGCAGAACTGCTTGCATTATCGCAGTGCACTGAATTTTACTTTGCCTATATTTGTGACAGCATGAGGCTGAAACTTGAGCTTTGTAACCTTTTGTTTCATCTACATTTTAAAAGCTTTAAGGAATATTTTAAATAACAACTATTTCACCAAGAGATTTCAGTTTGGCAGGCCTGCAACTTGACTGAACCCGTGGTATCACTTGCCAAGTAAAATTTCACAGCCAGCTAACTAAATCTAAATAAATGCAGTTTATCCAACTGCACGTTTCGCAAACAGTATAAACACTGATTTTTACCCCATTACTGCGGGTCTCATTTTCTGAGCGCATAATGATCAATCATTTTTATAAGCAGTAATTATGGACAACTTCCCTGGAGCTGATATCATCTACAATTTGCATCTGTTTTGTAGAACCTCTTGTTTGACGCCAGTGATTTTGATATTACATTGTAGAGGACTATTAAGAATAATATGATTTCTCATAGAATTAAGCCGATTTGCTGTAATTTTAATTCAATACACACACAGGCCAAATTAGATCCAGGCATGTATGACAAACACTGTTTACTGATAGATAAGCAGTTTACTTGAATTAGGAATTAATTTTTTCCCCTCTGTCTTGTTTGTAAGCCGTCTGAGAAAAAGGCTGCCGCATGGTGAAAAGTGCATTCGTTCCTGATGTGAATTCTCTAATATTGCCCTATGGCCACTAGATGTATGTGGTGGTGTAGTGGTTAGAATATTAGCCTCACAGCAAGAAGGTCCTGGGTTCGAGTCCCAGGCTATGGAGTTTGCATGTTGTCCCTGTGCTTGCATAATTTTCCTCCAGGTGCTCCAGTTTCCTCCAACAGTCCAAAGATATGCACATGAGGCTAAGTACCAAATTGCCTTTAAGTGTGAGTGTGAATGTGAATGGTTTTGTGTGTGTGTGTGTGTGTGTGTGTCAGTCACTCTACGATGGTCTGGCGAGCTGTTCAGGGTGCACCCCATCTTCCCCTAATGTTGGCTGAGATAGGCACCAGCCCCCTCCTGCGACCCTAGTACGAGTAAGCGGTTTGGCAAATGAGTGAGTGAGGGAGTGAGTGCTCACAGTCATGCCACTGGGATACAAAGATGAGAGGATGAGATGGTGGAAGAAAATAATACATTTCATTAAAGCCGCACCACTGATTCAGCACTCATTGATTTATTTCATTTCAAGACCGTATTTAACATATTGCTGGGCAGCAATGATATAATAATTGTTTACTGTGAA
This sequence comes from Neosilurus mollespiculum, assembly GCA_030014195.1. NCBI lineage: Eukaryota > Metazoa > Chordata > Actinopteri > Siluriformes > Plotosidae > Neosilurus > Neosilurus mollespiculum. Next base: position 32,263,896 of record JAQMYF010000023.1, on the reverse strand, counting down.
TGTTTTTCTTTCTTTCTTTCTTTTTTTTTTTTGAATGCAAAATAACCACAATGCAACACTGACACACACGATACTGCTGCATGCTTTGTTGGCTACTATTGCGCAGGATAATTATATTAAAGCAGGACATGATGAAGACTGACCCACTGACTATGTAAATGCTTATTTACTCCTGCATTCGAGTCCCCCCCCCCTTTTTTTTTTTTTTCAGGTCAGGACATGCAAAATCGAAAGCTCACGAGCTTTTGGAAAGCCCTTTTAAAATCCTCATTCGCCATTGTGTATATAATGGGATTGATGAGGGAGTTGAAGTAACCGAGCCAGGTGAAGAAGACAAATAACTCTGGGTACGCATGGAACGAAGGGCACAGGGGAGCCAGCAGGGTGTAGATAAAGAACGGCAGCCAGCACACTATATACGCTCCTAGTATGATGCCCAGCGTTTTCGTGGCTTTTCTTTCTCTGGCTGCAGAAATCCTCTTTTTCTCCAAAAGCGAGTCGGAGACAGTGATTTTCACCTGGCTGTCGCTGATCGCCGAGCTTGCATCGTCCTGCCGAGACGAGGTCAAAGACGCCGATCCTGGCGAGTTCGAGACTAACTGCGCCGACGTGAGTCTCTTCCCAAACTTTTTCGGCGTCTGTCTTAAGATCCGCCGCCTGGCCTCCACGTAGATCCTCCCGTAAAGGGCGATGAGTAAAAGCGTCGGGATGTAGAAAGCGCCGAAGGTGGAGTAGATGGTGTAAAAGATGTGGTCCGTGTTCACCTCGCAGCTCGTCACCTCTCCAGCTTTCACCTGACGCCAAAAAAACGGAGGCAGACTGATGGAGATGGCAATCACCCAGGCTGTAGCCACCATGGCAGCCGCTCGGTTCGTCGTGCGTCTTTTGGCGTACTCCACCGCATCCGTGATGGCCCAGTAGCGATCCAGAGCGATGACGCACAGGTGAAGTATGGATGCCGTGCAACAGGTGATGTCCGACAACAGCCAGATGTCACACACCACTTGGCCCAGCGGCCACGTGTGGCTCACCGTGTAGAGCGCGCTCACAGGCATCACAAGCACGGACACGAGGAGGTCGGTGAGCGCAAGGGACGCGATCAGGAAGTTGGCCGGCGTGTGCAGTTTCCTCGAGCGAGAAATGGTGGCGATCACGAACGCGTTGCAGAGGGTCGTGGCGAGCGTAATGGCACCTAGGACCGAGCCGACAGTCGCCTGGAAAGCCACACTTGCCTCTTTGGCAGCAGGTTTTGAAGCATTGGTGGAGTCATTCGTTTCCAAGTCATAATTTGTTGGAGGCTGGCTGAAGTGCTCCATAGCAGGCAGCAAATGCGCACGGATTGTGTTTTCCTACCAGCGCAGAACTCTTTCCTTCACGGTGCCACTTCAGCAAAGCATGCCTGCGTGATGCGTCCATGGTCCAACCATTTCTAAACATATGGTGAGACACTTTTTTTTTTTTTTTTTATTTGGGTCAGATCTTCTTTTTCTATAAATTAGGTATAGAAGACAAAAGATCACGCAAGTCCAAAGAACCTGGTTGCTGTAAAAATAACCAGTAAAACACCCCAAAGTTGCGCAAATACGCGTTCAGCATCCATGGTCAGTGTTCCTCTTGATCCACTTTCAGAATATTTGTGTTTTCTTGGAGTATGTGTACTGATGTCTATGAGAAACCTGTGCGTCCGCGTCCTGCCTCTTTACAGTCGCCTCTGATGGAAAACTTAGAACTGATGATGACTGGAGACCTCAGTGAGGGAGAAGAGGCACTGCTGGGTCTTAGCGTCCCTACAGCTGGATAATAAACGGCAAGAGAAGTTGATTCTCACTGCAGCATTTAATGCTTTTCTGCTCTAATACAAGTGTGGCACAGTGGCGTTGTGGTTAGCTCGTCTGCCTTACAGCAAGATCCTGGGTTTGAAGGCGTTTGCATTTTTCTCCTGTGCTTGATTGAGCTTCCTCTGGATGGCCACCGTCCAAAGACTTGCACATCAGGCTAACTGGCTCTTCCAAATTGCCCCTAGGTGTGTGTGTGTGTGTGTGTGTGTGTGGGTGTGCTGGCCCTGCAGTGGTCTGGCAAGCAGTTCAGGGTGTACTGAACAGGTGGCTGAGATAGGCTCCAGCCTTCCTGTGACCCTAGTAGGATTAAGCGGTTTAGCAAATGAATGAATGCTCCAAAACAGCAGCTCATTAGTGACTTTGCAACATAGCAAACTACAAATGGTTTTTTTAGTTCAGAGCTACATTTAAAAACAAACAACAACAACAACAACAACCAAACATACAGGAAATGTCATATTTTGTAGAATAATTTGGGCCATGTCAAAAGGAAATGTAATGAAGCTGCAGTGGATACTAATGAATGTATAAAAATTTCCAAAAGAAAGTGGAAAAACGACTCAAGTGGATTGAACTGACATCTAGAAGATGAACTTGTTCATTCATGTAATATCCTTTCATCCAAAACAACCATGTGTAAAACATCTCTTTTTCACTCCTGCTCCTTCAAACGCCCTTCAAGTAAAAACAAGCATTTGAGTTTATTGTTGAAGACAATATTCACTGCTTCAGTACATTCTGGGGCATGTAATAAAATCTTTTACAGCTATTTATTTAGTCATTTGTAGGTTCATTGGCTTGCAAGCCATATGTTAATTTCAAATAGAAGCTCACTCTGTGTCAGCTCAAGTCATAAAACAGAAACTCATTTTTAATAGTTGGCATTCATCTGCTTGTGCAATCTTATGCAATATGCAAACCTGTAAAAGACATACCCAGATGTATACATTAAAATGTACTATTACGTTGTAGCTGTCCTGGTTTACAGTTGATGAGCGTTTGTATGGAAACGTTTTATCTTACTGTTCACAAGGATTTTTGACATAATGTGATTTAGAACACAGTGTTTTTGTACCCATGTTTACGAAGTTGATTCTTCATTCATTTTTGCAATTCCTGCTTTTTGCTTCTTGGTTTTATAGATACTTTTGGAGCATGAGGTATAGAGAATGGGATGGAGATCGTTATTACTGGTCAATATTTAAAGTCAAGGAAACGCAGGACTGTTTTTATTATCATCTGAATATTTCAGATGATTATTTTCTTTGTCAGTGGAAAAAAAAGTTTAAAAAAAAAAAAATACAGATCCAATGGCAAGTGTCTTCTGGAATACTAAACACATGACTGGTGGATTGAGCACATGCGCTCACTGACCTTTCGTCACAAAATATCCAAAATACATTAGTCCTTTATTTGAATGTAAACTACTTGGAGTCATGTTTTAGGCTGTGGCTAAAACTTGTCCTGCCTAAATAAGTGGTAAATGGCTATAGGTTTTACTGTCCACTGTCATACACTTAAAAGGCAACACTGAATGTTAATAAAGCTCACCATCTGGGCTGAGTGAATGGTTCTCTCCTGAGAATGTCATGCGGGTCAGGGAATAAAGCTTGCAATCAGCATCCTGTTTAGTCTATTCGCAGACTTTATAAATTCTTTTATATGGTATTCTAAATCTGTTGATGTAGTTGGTCTGCCAAACAATTTTCAAACAATATACTTAAAAGTAAAATAAGCATGCAGCCTGCAGACAACATGTACAAAAGCCTCATGCACACAGTTATGAAATTTATCATCATAGAGTTAATGGGAACAGCACTGTCACAGACGCAATAACTCAAAATTAAATAGTTATTAATAAGCTGAATGAAAACGAACAGTTCAGTGACTCATCGCTAAATAATTTAGATAATAAAGATAATTTGATTAAATAGCTGAAAGAACTATAATTGACAAAGTATCCCGTGGTCCCTCATGGGCGGCAAGATGGCGCAGTGAATAGCATGTCCACCTCACAGCAAGGAGGTCCTAGGTTCGAGTCCCTGGCTCAGCCTTTCTGTGCGGAGTTTGCATGTTCTCCCCATGCTAGCGTGGGTTTCCTCCCACAGTCCAACGACGTGCACATTAGGGTAATTGGCTAGTACAAATTGCCCATAGATCTAAATGTGAGAGTGAATGATTGTGTGTGTGTGTGTGTGTGTGTGAGCGTGTGAGTGTGTTGGCCTTGTGATGGACTGGCGAGCTGTTCAGGGTGTACCCTGCCTTTGCCCACTGTTGGCTGAGATTGGATCCAGCCTCCCTGCGACATTAATAGGAATAAACGATTTGACAAATGAGTGTGTGAGTGGTTCCTCATGTTATCCATTAATGTCTGTGGTTTGTCTAACTATGCCAGTGTAATTTAAAAGGGTTTAAATAGCAATTTGAAGGTGAGATGACCTTCATAAAGCAGGTTTATTACATGCAATTTAAAATTAGAAAATGATGTTTGCTCAGTTGTCTTTTTTAATGCTGTTGCGTCTACATGGTAGATAGAGCTGAATAATGGCTAAACAGCAAGCTGTTTGCTCTCTGTCTGCCAGGACAATGAATTTTAAAGACTCTTCCCTCACTGTGTGCTGTTTTGCTCTGAATGTGTGAAACTTATTAGAGTAGCTCCAAAGTACGTTCTGTGAATGACCATTGTAAAGGGCCGGTCTAACCTGAGCATGCAGCGGGCTGTCAGAGTATCTGTGTATGAATGTATTTCTGATTCAGAGAAATAAAACTGGTTGGTTTCAACAAAACAGAGGCACTTGATTTAATAAACTGTGTAGAAAGTAAGCACTCCTTAGAAAGTAAGCACTTTCTCATAGAGTTTTTTTTTCATTTTAACATATCACATTGTGGCTCTAGAGCTTTTCATTATGAATATAATCATTTTTGGTGTTGATTGTTAATTTGAAGTAGATTAATCCCAGTGAATTTTGAACTGGGGTATGACTCACTGCATTTTATGTATTTAAACACATAATTTACAGTTATATAAAACATTGTAATCACATCCCACTAATAACAGTCTTAATAAAGAAATCTGATATGAATTCTGTGTGAAGAATACCGCTACCTTAGAGGCCACAAAGAGACACAAATATCTTTTTAGTGTAAAAGCAACTCTTGAACTATTGGCAAACATTTAGTATAATTCATAGACATGATGAAATTAAAGAAAAAATAATTAAATTAAGTAATTCTCACTTACTACCTCACTCACTCACTCAGTTGAACCGTTTAATCCTATTTGGGTCACGGGAAGGTTGGCGCCTATATCAGCCGACTCTTGGTGAAGGCAGGGTACACCCTAAAGAGCTCACCAGGCCATTGCAGGGCCAACACACATACAACCATTCACACACTCACACCTAGGGTCAATTTGGAACAACCAAATAGCCAACTCTGCATGTTTTTAGACTGTGGGAGGAAAATGGAGTACCCAGAGGAAAACCATGCAAGCATGAGGAGAACATGCAAACTCCACACAGAAACGCCCAAGCCAGGGAATCGAACCCGGACCTTCTTGCTGTGAGGCGAACATGCTAACCACTGCGCCACCGTGCTGCCCTAAAAACATTCTAACTTAAAATATTTGGCCAAATTATTAACACTGTTTATATGTTTACAATCAGTTAAAAACAGAAATTGTCAGCTTAAAATGTCTTGCATGGAGGAATGTATCTAAGGCTCCAGCACTTGAGGAAGAACCAGAATCATGGAGTATTCTCTCTAGGGGAGAATTCATCAACTATTAATTGTGGGGTACTAGTGATTTCTAAGTGTTTCTGCACATATTTAAGATGAAACCATCACTCACTAGCTGTTGTTCCTTTTATGAAGAATGTAAAAAATTCTGAAGTTGAATAAGGTATATAATTTTGTAACAGCCTTAAAAATAGCTGTTCCATAGAACGTCGCATCCCCTCAGCCAGGACGCCTCAAGCACAAGGAGTACAAAAGCCACCCCCCATACGAACAGTTTTAAACAATCAACATTTTATTAGTTACCCTATGCAGAGGTTTAGGTAGGGTGGTATAGGGAGTGGCTATGCAAAATTTCGGAAAGCTCTCATGCATATGAGCCGAGCAGTGGCCGGGACAAACTTTATATGCTCAAGGTCAAAGGACACATATGCAAATTAGCTAGCCCACACACAGGTTTGGGTCACAGGGAAAGTCTGTGCAAAAGTTCAGAAAGCTGGCATGCGCACGAGCCCGGACAAACTTATTCTCACGCCACCCGCCTGCCTGCCTGTCCGCCTGGTCGCCAAGCCAACGACAGTAAAAAACGGCGTTATGGCAAGAGGTGTAAAAATGTACCCACATAAGCTGATCCTTAATTAAAAACTAGTTGTTTTGGAGTTTATGTACTTTCCCTTCATTAAAACAATTTTTCGGTTCATGCATCTTTGATGGTTTTAGAAATAAATGTTCCATTTGAATGTATTCAGGATTATAAAAAACACAGTTATTATGGTATGCTTAAGTTCAGAATCTTCCACAGCATGGTGCTTAACAATCTATAAGGTTCAACACAAGGTAATAATGGAAATATTATTTAAGGTATTTGGATTAGATCAGCTGGCTCCCCTAAATTGCCCAGAGATGTAAATGTACCATGAGTGTGAATGGCTGTCTCTGTGTTAACCACAGAAACCACATGACCAAAGGGATGATCTTGCTCATGCTCAATAACTAAGCAGTGCAATACTGATTTGTACAAAGAGAAAAAAAATCTGAGATCAAGTATTAAGAAAGAGAAAAAGGTATACGATTTCAAGAAAAACTAAAAAAAAGATGGCAATGTTAACAAATATCATGGTGCCTATTGCGGGGGTCATTGATTCTTGTATACAAGAGTAAGCATATGGTTTCAGGAAGACAGATAGAGAGATAACACGGTATTCATGTTTATTTAATATTCCAGGTATGAGAATGGGCTCCTTTAAGGGATAAGTATAATGAATGAATGAACGTACAGGTTTTTACCCAATTATTACAATACAGTGTTCATTTGTCAAAGAGATGCTTGGTTGCTAAGTTTGCGATGAGCTGATTTGTTGCCACCTCACAGCAAAAAGATCCTGGGTTTGAGTCCTGGGCTCAACTAGGGTGTTTCTATGTGGAGTTTGTATGTTCTCTCCATGCTTGTGTGGGTTTTCACCCACAGTCCAACGACATGTACATTAGACTACATAGCTGTTTTAAATTGCCCCTAGATGTGAGTGTGAATGATTGTGTGTTTTCAAGGTGCACTCCACCTTCATCCAGAGTTGGCTGAAATAGTCTCCAGCCTCCCTGCGACCCTAGGAGGATTAAATGGTTTGGCAAATAAATGAATGAATAAAACATCTATGATATTCCAACAATAGTTTCAAAGAAAGTAAAGTAAATTCTGTAATCATTCAGATGACAGCCTGAGGGAAAAAAAATAATTTTTTTATAAGGCTTCAGCCTGCAATAGCTCTATTCAGATGCCCATAATGTCTGGATATATCGAGTAGATACAAATATTCCAATATATGAAAGCAGCAAATAATATCATGCAGCAGAGAGGCTGTAATTGCACTAACTCAATAAATTCACTTGGACAATGCTGTACTACTGTATATTCAGCAATAAAACAGCAATGAAGCTTACTTATTTTCCTCATTCTCTGATGCTATACATCCACATATACAAAAAGACTGACGTTAATTTCCTGTGAGTAATATTTTTACATTTGACTCAATAGAGTACTCCATCAGTAAAGTCATGATCCATCAACATTTAATCCTCTTATGACTGAGGTAATGGGAGGAGAGTACTTTATGTTCTGTGAGCAAAACTCCCAACCATGAGAGAGCTGTAACTGATTTATCCTTTACTGATGAGATGGAGCTCTGATCTGTTCCTAGTTTGAACATTATTCAGAGATTGGAATTATATTACAGCAGATATGCTCATTCGTGAACTCATATTTCAGTTTAATTTTATTTGTGTGGCACTTTTTACAGTTGACATTGTCGCAGAGCAGCTTTACATAGTAAAAACAAATTTGGTCAAGAATTTAAACTTATTATTTTAAACATTTATTATTTAAACATTTATTGACAGATCCTGATGATATCTGATAAATCTGTTGTTGAAGCACCAAAGAGACATTTGATGATCAGTTACTCCTCATATTGCTGGAAGAAATCTTTTTTTCTCTCTAGTAAGCAGTGGTTATGACAAACATATGTTAGTATTCTTTTGTTTCCACCCAGTCTTTTTGTAGCCAATTCCCACCTGTCAAATGATGCCTCCCTTACAGCCACCACTATCTAGGTAAGGGCTTGAGCAAGCATGTGCCCCCTCCATGATACTTGATGCTGCCACCCACATCTTTACGAACTGCTGCGCATTTGTACTCAGGAGGTAGTCTAACAAACTTGGAGCGGAAGCGCTATCCTTTTAAGGTGAAAGGGAAAATGTAAAAGCTCCTTTTGTACAGATGGGCTCACAGACGCCCATGATTGGCTGGTTATTTCTGGTAGTCAAACGGAGGTGAGCATATGCTATATCTTCCTCCCGTGAAAGCTCAGCCAATGGACGCCTGGCCATTGATTGTCGCAACCTAGATTCAAACCTGCAGTCTCCATCATTCCACTGGTGATGTTTTCCAAGTGGAATGCTGCCTTTTAGAACCTATTTTGTCCTCAACTCTAAGAGTGTCCAATTCTAAAAAAACACTCACATAAACCCCTTCTTTTTTACTCTCTTGGGAAGACACTGTAAATCCTCATTATAATGCAGGGGTACCTTTCAATCTCAGTTGAATTCAGTAGCAATCCTGAGGGCCAGACGCTGCCCCAAGCCCAGAAGTCAAGTGTGTGGAACTGCTTGTGGTCTTTGAACGCCCCACTAGACTTGTGCTTGAGAGAAAAATCCCATAACTATGCAGACCATTCAGCATACTCCCAAGTCCATTCACCCCCTTATAAACTTCTCTTCCTTTCACTTGGGAGCAAGCCAAGCAGAATGGCAGAGCACATACAGTATCATCTACACCCAGTTTAAGTGTTTGGCTGGAACTTCTTAAACAAAAGTAACAGATATTTAGTGTTTCGCACTTTAGTGTACGGTCATGGTGTTTTACTATTAATAAAATATATTTTTAGTTTGTAAAACTGTGTCATAATATAGCATAATATTTTTACTTACATAATATTTGTTTTCAGTACCCTGAATATTAGTTTGTCCTCATGTGATTGTAAAAGCAGACCTAAGGGAAGTGACCTACATAACTTAAGTGTCTCTTTATGGGTTCCATTAGTGTCTCTTGTTCCCTGCTGCTCTTTTGGCGAAACTACACTGGACAACTATCAAAACTAGATCTCAATACTTTCATCTCAGATGTTTCCCTATATATCACGGAATTCTTAAACTATTAAATGATGGATAACATCTTAATTGCATTATATTTTATAAGCGCTTTTGGATAAAAGTGTCCAAAAAATGTATATATATATATATATATATATATATATA
>JAQMYF010000023.1:32238722-32254503 GCA_030014195.1 Neosilurus mollespiculum | reverse complement strand
GGGTCAAGCACACAGAGTGACTCACTCATACACACATGCACACAAATACACACACCCACACACAAAATCAGTCAGATTAATATAATTTTATAAACTCAAGCTTTCAGTTGGACATTTGAATGTTTTGACACTTAAATCAGAGCAGATGATTCTAGGTCAGTTGCTCAGGTCCAATCCCCCATGCTAAAATTATCACTTCTGAAAAAGCAGACGGGACATTTTAGATGTGAAAGATGGAGTTTGAGAGTTTATAGCACAAGAAGTTGCTGCTTATCTAATTGTGTACGGGAGGGATTGTATATTGATCTGGCAGCCCTTATCTTCCATTAATGCTTTATGTGGAGAATAAATGAAAACCCTCTATATCCACCTTGGCCTTTTCGTGTAAACTTCATTGATGCATTTTCTGAACCGCTTAATGCTAATTAGGGTCGCGGGGAGGCTGGCGCCCATCTCAGCCAACTCTGGGCAAGGGCAGAGTACACCCTGGACAGCTCACCAGGCCATTGCAGGGCAGAAACACACTGACGGCTATGCAGCGTACTCTTGATGCTTTTCGTGTAAACTTAAATTTTTTTTTTTTTTGGTTAACATATGCAAGAAATGTGAAGCTTAGTAAATTATTTTCTGTGGGATTTTGTGGGTTTTGCATCCGAATGATTTTATTGTCTGGTTCTAGATGGTGCAAGGTCAATTTATCCACTAGTTATCTCTCTCTCTTTTCCTCTTTCTCAGATCCCCCCCCCCCGGATGATTACCAGTAGAGCACAGCATCGATTCATGTTACTGGTTTTCCAGCACCATCTCTATCAGAGACAACTGTTCATCTTTATCAATGCATCATCACGAGTCACATGTAATTGTTCAGGAGTTCAAAGTGATGCTGGAGTCATTATGAGAGACAATAGTCTGCTTTGTCTCTGTTTTGGGTTTCCCTGTTTTGTCAGTTTCTTTAACCCACAAATCAGTTGTTCCACTAGACTTTTATGGTGGGTCACAAGAGTACAGGTTTGTTTGTAGCTCTTTTCAGAACCGATGGAGATGTATTACCTCAGAGCCCTTCCTCTCGCTCTTTTCTGCTTTCTCACACAGGTGTGTTTTGTGTATGCTGCAAAGTAATTAGTGTTTATTCATCAGAGTCTGCACAGTAGGGAAATACAACCCTCCTTTTGCAAAAGGTTCATTAATGTACAAAATAATGAGTCTTTATCAGACTTGTTAGAACAGATTCCAAAAATGAAATGATGCATGAAAATGCAGGGGTTTGTGAAATGAGGGTTTCTCCCCTCAAAAGAAATTACACTGTGTATTAACATGGCTAATAGTATGCAGTGCTATTTGTTATTGGGACAAGCATTTAGGTGGTATCAGTCTCTCACTGAACGTGCTCCTGTGACTGATCAGCAGGTTGTGAAGTGGGTCGGAAGTATTGTTCAGTATCGTCTTTATTTTGGACAAAACTCGCTTTTCCGACACTACCGTCAGAGAGTCTAGCTCCACAATGTGAACCATATAAAAATCCATCCTGTGTATAATCACATCCACGTGCATAGAAACAAACAAGTAGAACATGCACACATCCAACAACCCATTAGAAATATATTAACAATTTGATAATTGTTGAGTGGAATGAAGCTTAATCACAGACATATGCAAGGAATATATGCAGTAGCTTGGCACTTATGTGAAGTGGGAAAAATAAGAGATCTACTTAATATAGCAATTCAGGTTAAACTACATAAACCAAGCCAATGCTGAAGAAGGATAAGTGGATTAAAGGAAAATTAAAACAAAACTTAATAAAAGCTTTGCATACAACATAAAGGTCTTTGCACATCAAAAGGTGATATTGTTATTATGAGCTTCTTTGTTAAAACAAACAAACAAACAAACAAACAAAAAAACCCTGAGTAATAAATCCACACACGTCACACTTGATTCAGGTGTATGCAATGGTAGATACAGCAATTTGCATATGAACAAATGGCAGAACATACCATTTGTTCCTATAAAGTGGTGCCCGCTTGTCTGATGTATGTGAATGTAAGGTCATATTATGTGTAGATCTGCATTAGATTTACTTTATACAAAATTTTAGTAGTTTATATCTGAATTGTTAGTTTGATGTCTATGGTACTGCTTTAATTTGCTTTAAATGAACAGACAAATCTACATCCTATTCTTGTGATTTCGCACACTCGCAAAAGCCTTTTCAAACTGCCTAATGTAAACTTTTAAACAGAATTTAACAGATTCAGCTTCCTGATTGTGGCCATTGCAATCCACACACACACACACACACACACACACACACACACACACACACACACACGTATATCCTAAATCCAGAACACAACATTTTGGTAATGATTAAGTAAAACAAACAAACAGATAGATTGGAGAATTATCCCTCTCCCTATCATCACTCACTGTGATTATGTGCTGAGTTAAATGCAGTGGTAATGCTTGACATTAAGGTTTCCTTACATACAAAAAACAAACAAACAAACAAACAAACAAAAAACATCAAACAGTGGGAAAATTACTTAATGGGTAAAATTCAAAGAGCCTAAATGCCTGGTTCCAATATTTACAAGAAATATTTATGTAAGTTTATGCAAATTTAAATGGATTTTTTTTTAATTTATAAATATTGGTCTCCCCATGGCACTAATATGATTAAACAGTTTGGCAAATGAGTAAGTGAGTGATGTATACAGTACTAAATAATGTACACATGCACTAAATATTTTTTAAAAAAAAGAAAGCTAATACAAAGCATAACCAGTACGCTCAATTCTGCAAATAATTAATTAATTGCAGTGCTGACTGCAGATCCTAAATATCTTTAAACACTCTCAGTCAGAGCCATTCTGTGGTATAAACAAAATGAAAACACATGACCCTGACACTGTGAAGCTATAATTGCCAGACTGGGACTTTGCTTGGAGCTAATTTTTGTGCAGAATTATTGTGTAATTGGACCAGAAGTTTTCATGTTTTTTTGTAACTGTTACATAATAATTCACATTTTCTTCAGACCTATAAGAGTATTGTTTAGTGTAATAGCTTTTATCTATCTCATTAGTTTATGATGTAACTGACATGGCATTATTTAACACATCTGCTTATCACAGTGAGTTTAATGAAACATGATTGCTTGGTTTAATTTCAAGAGTATAAATATGGCTGATTACCTAGTAATCCTGTCACTTCTCTACAAAGATGCCTTTGGACAGGCAGAAGTCATTTGATTTAAGACTTGAGTAAACAGGCTTTTCATGACAGGGTGCTGGATTTATGCAATAAAAGAGGTACCACTTATAATCTTTGCTATAAACACCTTCTTAGTACTTTCCCCACTTTGCACTAAATGAAATTTATTTGATTTGCTAAAAGTTTGCAACTTTGCATTCTGAACACATTAAAAGTGTAATGCTTTCTTGATTAAAGTCACATAAAGCTTGTTTCAAAGTATTTTCCCCTATTTTCTTCATTGGCAGCTACATTTCTTGTTGTGGTACACTGAATCATGGGAATTATTCTAACCCTTACCAAGCTCCTATAACCATTTTATAGATCCTATAAGCATTCAATATTGTAAATACCACCAGTACTTTGATCTAATCATCTGAATGGTTAAAGGTTCAGACAGTAAGCTTACTGATGTCTCACCCAATTCCAGATAATATCACGTTTACAAGAAGCCTGTGTCTGTGATGTAACAGAACATCAGCATCTATCAGGATGTTTTTAATAACCAATGATAAATACACCATAGAGCATGCCTGGTTTTAATAGGGCATCAACACAAATGAGTTCCACCTGCACATAATAGGCCTCATTTATCAATACTTTCCATGTAAAGGTTTGCACAAGTTGAAGTAAAACTAAAAATGTCTGCCAGGCCTGAAACTGTGGTTTTCTTTGTACTTGTGTGACACCTTCCTGACACAAATTATTTTCATTTTTTGACATCCACAAAATTACATAAAAGTTAACTCCATATAAGCACTTAAAAGGCTTCAACACACACACACACACACACACACACACACACACACACACACACACACACACACACACACACACACACACACAAAATGACTACTATGTGATAAAACAAAAATTAGACAGGCAAAAGTGAAAAGTATTTTGACTCACTTTTATGCTACTATTAAATAGTTAGCAGTGTTATGTCAAAATCACAAAAAACAAGAAAAGGTTTGTGAACTCACTCATTTTTCTAACTGCTTAATCCTCTGACTAGGGTTGCAGGGAGGCTGAAGCTTATCCCATCTGACACTGGGCGAAGACAGGGTACACCCTGAACAGCCTGCCAGACCATTGCAGGGTGATGAACACAACCATTCACACTCTCACTCACACCTGGGGGCAATTTGGAACAGCCAATGAGGTTAATGTGCATGTCTTTGGACTGTGGGATTAAGTGGAGTACATGGAAGAAACCCATGCAAGCATGGGGAGAACATGCTGACCAATTAGAAACGCCCCGAGGGCGGGTATTGAACCTGGTACCTGCTTGGTGTGAGGAAACATGCTAACCTCTGCATCGCCGTTCAACAGAGAATATCAAGCTCAAATTTTATCTTGCATGCATATGTCAAATTTATTGCTGCTTTAAAAAACAACAACTTTGCTCTAATACATCTGTAGAAAATTACTGCTGTATTTCATCATATGTTTCCATTAACATTATTATGATGTCATGCTGTGTGTTGATGCTGTAGGCGACATGTGATTTGGCCAGGTACTTCATCAAAGTGTTCCTAAAATGACCCCAGACCGCACTCTAAGAAACTCAGAGATGTGAGAGCATTCAGTGCATGCAAACACATTTTTCACTATGTGGATATGAGGGATTAGAGAATGGAATATACGGAGCATGTGATTCACTGTGGATCTTTGGAAAGTGTAAAGATACAGTGATTCTTCTTCATATATTTGGTGTCACTCTGCGGAAGACAGCATGAACTGCAGCCTGTTTTCAATCAGCAGTCGTTTGTAGTAGATGGATATTAAATCCCTTACAGCTCTGCTTTCTTTTCCATTAACAACAAGGCATCTCATACATGAATAAGCATTAATTAGTATGCATGCATAAATTATAGTAATGCTTTACATTAATGTTCCATTAACCAACATTATTTACTGCATTAGCTAACATGAACGAAATATAAAGATCAGCATTAATAAATTATAAGTGATGCATTAGTTGAAGTTTGTTTAAATGTTAATGATTATGTTAATAATGTTTATTCAGGCCATGACCACAAATCTACATGATGATATTGTATTGAAAATCAGCTTGTTAACACTTGCTGTGAGGCGGACGTGCTAACCACTGCGCCACCGTGCCGCCCTCATTGCAGACTTCATTTTAGTCAATGCTGGAATGAACAATAGTTTGTGAAGGTGGCGATGATTAACACTTATTTGTCGATTGTAGATGTTAGTGAATTCCCTGAGACAGAACATGGAGGGGACTATTCAATTTCAATATTTTTATATATCATGACAGGTGCACATACTCCGAGTGTACATGTGAGCTGGTGCATAAGAGCTGTGTAACATCATCTCTTTAACTTCCTTTAAGAGAGTTAACATATCACTCATTTGCTGAAATGCCTAATTCTATTAGGGTCAGAGGGAGGCTGGAGCCTATCTCAGCCAACACTGGCCAAAGTCAGGGTACACCCAGAACAGCTCGCCATATCATTGCAGAGCAACATACACTCAACTATTAACACTCACATCCACACTGAGGTGCAATTTGGAACAGCCAAATAGAATAATGTGCATGTCTTTGGACAATGAAAGGAAACTAGCATACCCAGAGGAAACCTACGCAAGCATGTAGAGAATGTGTTCACTCTACACAGAAACGCCTGAGCCCAGAACTTGGACCCAGGACCTTCTTGCTGTGAGGCGGACATGCTGACCACTACACCATTGTGCCACCTGAGTATTAGTATGTATTACATCGAAACATGAAGGAAAAAAAAAAATTTAAAAAGTTTTTTTTTGTTTTTGTGTTTTTTGCTTTTTACATATTTTAATGGTGGTGCAGTGGTTAACACGTCTGCCTCACAGCAAGAAGGCCTGGGTTCAATTCCTGGGCACGGGCGTTTCTGTGTAGAGTTTGCATGTTCTCCCTGTGCTTGTGTGGGTTTCCTCCGGGTACTCCAGTTTCCTCCCACAGTCCAAAAACATCTACAGTAAGCTGTTCCAAATTGCCCCTAGGTGTGAGTGAGAGTGGGAATGGTTGTGTGTGTGTTGGCCCTGCGATGGCCTGGCGAGCTGTTGAGGATGTGCCCCGCCCGCTCCCAGAGTCGGCTAAGATGGGCGTCAGCCTCCTAATTAGGATTAAATGGCTTGGAAAATGAATGAATGAATATTTTAATCATGTGTAACAGGCAGGTCAGGTCAGCTCTGCGATCCATGAGCCAAACTAAGCCCTGCGTAGTGAACGGTGTCTGTTTGGTATTGAGAGTTACTACATACTACAAAGAAACCTAAACCATTCTCTGAAAAGGTTTTAGCATATACTACACAGAAACACAAGAAAAACTAATGAAAACAAGCCTTATATATGTTTTATTTTTCTATTTTTAAGCATGATAATGATGATGTTGCCTGCTCTAAACAACTGTGACAACCTGTAAGTGTCCATCATTTAGATTCAAGCATTCTTGACTCATTGTTGAATACTGTTTTTCAGTCCTGGGATAGCAGACCAATCCGTTCTCATGTAGTATATACGAATTTAGATTATTTTGTTTATTATTTATAAACACGTAAATGTCTTTAATGTCAGTTAAGGGGACGTTAATATAAAGCTTGACTGTTTATACCACTTGTATGTCCAGTTCCATGCTGGCACTGTGAAAGCTAATGAATTTAGAGAATGCTTTTGATGACTTTGTTTAAGTTGAGGGCTATCTGTCAAGACGAGCACTGCCAATGACCCCACTGCATTTGCATGCACTTATCAGAGAGAAGCGAAGCAGAGCTAGTCTTATCTCTGTGTTTATACACACACACTAGCTTTCTGGCTTATTTCTTACTGCAGACGTGAGAGACGAGACACGCCAAGCTGACCAGAAGCATCAAACAGGCTTCAGTCTGAAGTCAGCCGTGCTGTTCATACACCGGGAGTGAGTTTCTCACACATGGTAAGTCCTGCTGCTTTGGTCCAAGATATATATTTGTTTCGATTTATTGAATAGAGTTAATAAAACCTGTGGTGCCAGTAATTGCTTCATGTTAGAGATAATGGACCATCAGGTCCCGCCTTTTTATTTCATGAAGCCTTGATACCTGCTTTGCTAGTAAATGAGGGTGGATTACAAGATGAGGAATAGCAAAAGCTGTTGGGGTGCTTTAAATATTTGCCTGAAAACACAGAGTCCTTCTCTGTGACCAATCGGTGTGGGTGTTATTATAACTTCTATGGTCTTTTTTTGGCAAAATACAAGGCAAAAATATTATCTTTTAGTATAATCATTTACTTTCCCACTGCTGGCTGGGACACAAATCAATCATTCTGCCTTCTATGTAATAGAAATGATACGGAAAATATGCAACTTTGTGTATATTACATAGACCAAAGTAAATATTATCTGCTTTCATGGCCCAGTAAACCTTCTTTAAATCCAGTTGTTTGCTGAACACACAGGAAGTGGATTTAATTATGTATTATAGTGTCTGAATTTTACCACTGTGTGTACATTTTATAGCATTAGCAGTACTTCCAGTATGAGTGGAGAAAGCTTGGGGACATGTGGGTTGGCCACTCTGTTGGGTCTGATGTTATTGTGGTCAGCTCACTGTCAACATATAGCAGAGGAGCCCTGCTCAGTCCAAATCCTTGTCCCAGGACTTAAAGGTACATCACACTACACAGCTAAACATTGAAATGTTACCAGGAGCATGATTAAAGTTTTAGTTTTGTTTAAGACTACATTTTTTTCCATTTAGCTATTAAATATTTCAACAGGAGTACTGCCCACAGATAATATCAGTAGTTTTGGGAAAAAAATGTCAGATCATTGTAAATTATTCTAATGTAAATGGTTGGTCCAGTGGGGAAGAGGGGGTGTTGAGTAAATGGTTCGATTTCATTGACACAGTATGATGTGAAGAAGAGTGGGTGACAAATAAATATAATAGGATATTTTCAAGTGAAGCATTTGTGTTTTACAGGGGAAATAGGAGATAAGGGAGAGAAAGGGGCACCTGGGAGACCTGGCAGAGTGGGGCCACCTGGAGAGACAGGTACTGTACGCTTCACTGTTAGTATAAACATAAAATGTATGCAAATCATTAACTAACAGTGCAAATAGGACAGGAAGAATCCAGGATGCAATATGACTGATGGATCATGTGATCACAAGCTACCATGGTCTTTCATAACATTTAGGGAGTACAAAACTGCAGAATGTTCACTAAGTTCAAAGTTCATCTTACTGCAAAGGCTAGAACCCAGTAATGATGGCAAGTGTTTACCACAGCCTATAATGAAGCTTGAGTGTTTATTCATTGATAAATGGGGAATTCATAGCCATGAATCAAAGACAGACACCATTTCAGACACCATTAATCTTCTATGTTTTATGCCTTTTGATAAAGAAAGGCTTTATTTATTTTTTTAGGACCTCCTGGACCCAAAGGGCAAAAAGGCATCATGGGACGTTATGGAAAAATGGGCCCCCCTGGATTAAAAGGTGGCCTAGGAGAGCAAATTCAGATAATTATTCATCAATATATTTCTGTCTTAACAAATGCTTTCAACCTGTTTTTAGGGTTAAAAGGTGATATGGGCGAACAAGGTCCCAAAGGCGAAAATGGAGACCCAGGTAAAAAAATAAAATCAAACTGAAAAAAATAAAGTGAAAGAATAAAATCTAACTTAATACTAGAATGTTTACACATTGTATGTTACACAAGGGCTTCCCTGTGAGTGTACTCCCTTACGAAAGATGATTGGCGAAATGGATATTCAAGTCGCGCAATTAAGCAGTGAACTGAAGTTTATTAAAAAAGGTATGTCCTTGAAATGAGTCCTTTCCACCACATTCTGCAGAGCACAGATCTTCAAACCCTGCACTCAAGAAAAAAAAAAAATGCATTAAACATCTCATTCATAAAGGAAAATAATTTTGTTACCACAAGAATGGCTCACATGGTGCATATATCTTGAAAATACATTTCATGAACATTTTAAATGTTTTAAAAACATCAATCCCCTCCCCCTCACACACATTTTGTTAGTTATATAACTGCCCAACAAAATTATAAACTCAGATTCAGACTGACAAAAGAAACCAAGAACTGTTGTATCTTTAATTAAAACTAAGTAGGAGGGCTTCAGGCAGTCTCTTTGCAGGTAAATTCACAAAACAATCAGAAGGTGCTCTTTGGTAAAACCAAGGCACTCTTCGTGTGTGTGTGTGTGTGTGTGTGTGTGTCTATATATATATATATATATATATATATATATATTATATAACTAACAAAAGTGTGTGTGTGTGTGTGTGTGTGTGTGTGTGTGTGTGTGTGTCGGCTGAGATGGGCGCCATATATATATATACACACACACACACACACATATATACATTCATATATATATATGTATATATAATAAAAATTAAAAAATAAAGTAAAATAAATAATGAGGTCAAATCCTGGAAACAAATACCTATATAAAAAAAATAAACATTTATTAAATAAATAGTTTAAAGAAAGGCAGGCAGATCCACAGCATTATTAAGGCCTGGAAAAACCACAGCCTTAAGTATGTTATTCCAGCAGCTCTCTTTTTGACTAAGTGCTTTCTACAGTATTTGTTCCCTCTTCTAGGATTTAAAGAAACATGATCAATAGCAATTGGTGTAAACAAACAAACAAACAAACAAACAGACAGCAGCACTGTGAGTTTCGTTAAAATGTTATATAGCATAGTTTATTATCAGTTCTTCCTGAATATCTACGTTCAGCTAAACGATCCTGTAAGCATCGACTAGTACAGCTCATGTAAAAGGCATCACATAGGGAACAGGTAAGAATCTAAGTAACATATGTAATCTTACCATTAATGAAAAATTGAGTGTTAAACATTTCCTGTGTTACTGGGTGGGTAAAACATTTGGACCTTTTATGTATTCATTTAAATTTTAATTGATTTATTTATCTTTCTTCCTCCCAGGATTTGACTTTCTTTTTTAACTTACTTGCTTTTCTTTATTTAATAAATATCACTTTATTGCTGGTTAATTTTTAATGCTTATGGATATGATTTAATGTCTATATTGTTTGACTTATTGAGTTTTAATTTTACTCATGTGCTTACTCTTCACCTAGGCTGCTCCTCTTCCTTTTAGTGCTATGCATAAAGCATGCTGGCTTTTTTTCAGTTCCATTATTAAACTAAGAATTTACTAATAAAGCTTTTTTTTATATTAGAAGAGTGCCTTGGCTTAACTTTATGACTGTTATATCTTCCTTTGTACAAAGTATTTCTGTACATACTGGGTGTTGTAGTGTGATTACAGAAATGCCAGTGCTCACTTTTCAGCACTGCCCTCCCCTGCAGCTGTTGCTGGCATTAAAGAGACAGAGAGTAAGGTGTACCTGCTGGTGAAGGAGGAGAAGCGCTACCGAGATGCTGAGCTCTATTGCCAAGGCAGGGGTGGGCACCTGGCTATGCCTAAAGATGCCAGTTCAAACAGGGTCATTGCTGGTTACATAACAGAGGCTGGCCTTAGCAGAGTGTTTATCGGCATTAATGACCTGGAACGTGAGGGACAGTTTGTGTATGTGGAGCGCTCACCTATGAGCACTTTTACCAAATGGCGGGAAGGAGAGCCCAATAACGCCTATGAGGATGAGGACTGTGTGGAGCTTGTGTCATCTGGGGAGTGGGTTGATGTGACCTGCTCTCTAACCATGTACTTTGTGTGTGAGTTTGACAAAGACCAGATTTGAGCAACTTCACTTTTAAAAGGAGAAAAAAGGACTGGTTGTAACGCAAAAGTGGGATTATTCTGAGATGCCAATCGAGATGCATTGTGCTACAGTATGTCCCTTCGAAAGAGATGACTGAGGGAAGTGTGGCATATTGCTGTATTGTAGAGGTATACTGGTGTTTAGTAAACTGTGTGCTGTATTGTTATATATATTTAATATTCACATTTGTTCAACATGACTGTTGATGTCTCTATAGATTGTCCTTTAACATATAATTTGGATTTGTATGTGTAATACCATGAATAAAACTGTAACATTTAATACATTTTCAGTTGTATGAAACATTTACTGGAAATTTTCTTGGAAAGTACTGTGTTGCCCTCTAGCGGCCACCTACAATATTGGATGTACACCAGCCATTAAAGATGAAAATTCAATACCTTCAGTGTTATTTATAAAACAGTTTTTTTTATGTTTATGTAACATCTACTAGTACTTTAAAATGCTGCATTTATGACACATATCCCAATAAATACACTATGTTGTGCAAATTCCCCAGGTGATGCAGTGGTCAGCACTGTATTGCTTCACCGTAAAAAAAGGTTCTGGGTTTGAATCTCGAGAAGGGTATATCTGTGTGATGTCATGTACTCCATGTACTTGTGTGGATTTCCTCTTACAGCAGAAAGACATGCATATTAGGTTAACTTCCTACTCTATACTCTTATCACTGCAATAGACTGGTGACCTGTTTAGGGTGTACTCCATTTCTCACCCAATTTCAGCAGGGACTGACTCTGGCTTCCCCTGAAACCCTGAGAGACAAAATTAGCTTTTTTAAATAATTTAACAAAGGTTTCACAAAAAAATATCAATTGATGTAATATACTTCTGTGGATAAAGTGAATACATCAATCAAAAGCCGCTTTAACAGAAATAACTTTCTGTCAGTGTTGTACATAAACAAGCTGCCCGGTCCCTAAGGCAGTGAAGCAACCCCAAAACATAACGTTTCCAACACCTTGCTTCTTCACAGTTGGTATGAGGTTTTTCTCCTGTTTCACACACGTACTGTGATTGTGAACCGACCCCTTTTTCTTTGCTTCAGCAGCTCAGAGCACATTATTCCAAGCCTTCCTTTAAGGTCATTGACAAACTGTAGTCTTAATTTTATGTTCTTTATTAACAGCAAAGTTTTTTTATGGCTCACCTCCAATGCAGGTCGAATGTATCCAGTGTATTTCTGATTGTAGACATGCAGGCTTTCACGACAACAGTTGCAAGAGTCACCTGTAGATCCTGTAATAATGTTCGGGGTTCCTAAAGACTTGTTTTTGAACCAAACCAAGCCTCAACTGGCCTTTGAAGAGTCACATGTGGCTCATGAGCCACAGGATGAGTATCACTGATCCAGACCTGTGGGAGCTTCCATTAAGTCCAAAATCAGGCACTTGTTTCATTGTGTGGGAGCAGATGCATCCAGGCCCAGGCACAACACCATCGCATAGTCATCTTTGGTTTAATTGGGAATCATTTTGAGCATGCTTCTGTCGATGACAGCTTGATGGTTGAGAAGATCATCAAAATGTTCTCTCCATGTGGCACTTATCTCAGTGTAGCTCTTGAGGATGCTCGTTTAGTCCTTACTCTTGAAAGAAGCAAGCCCATGTGTGGATGGTTCATAGATTTCTCATGTGGCATTGAAGAATCCTCTGGTGTCATTGGCATCTGCTGGTTGTTCAATTTCCCAAGTTTTTTTCTTCCCACCACTTCTTCTTCAGGGTGTGGGTTGTTCTCTGAACTGCAGCTTTGCACTCCTTTTAAAGCTCTTATTTGGTGATAGACTGTGGATCTTTCTGGCAGATGATGAAAGCCTTTCATTTTTGATAGATCAGTTCTTTCAAAGCTTCATTCTCTTCAAACCAGTCCTGATGTTTCCTTTTCTTGTGACCAATGGTTTCTTTGCAAGTGGTAACGATGGCTTCCTTCAACTGGTTCCAGTCTTCCTGAAGAAGGTGTCTTGGAGTCACATTTTGGAGATTGACCTGGAGGTGCTACTGGAAAGCATCACAAGTTGAGGGTTTTTTCAGTGCTTCGACACTGAATTTCATGACAGTGTCTTCTTTGTTGTGATGTTTCACTTTTGATTGTAGATTAATCTTTATTACAAAAGCAGTGAGGTGATGCTCTGCCCAGCAGTTTTGTTCTCAGGATCATACGATTACATAGTCGATGAGATGCCAGTGTTTTGATCATGGGTGTTGCCAAGAGACCTTATACGAATTTTCTGGCTAAAAAGAGTGTTGGTTAGTTAAGCACACATACCTTGACAAGACATCAATGGCAAGTCGAGCCAAGACAATCGGAGTTGATGACATGCTGTAGCCTTTGTGCGCCTTCACAGTCATTTGGGTTTCTCTGGTTAGTTTTTACACTTGATTTGCCGTCTGGACCCTCATCCTTGACCTTTCAGTCAACCTTACCGCCTTGGTTGGCCCTACCAAAAGCTGGTGCTTCCGATGGGATCGTCCGATGATTCATTGGGACACACAAGCCCAGCCCACCTTGACAAGGACGATGCATCAGGGGGGTTCAGGAACATAATGTCTTATAACCCCAATTCCAAAAAAGTTGTGATGCTGTGCAAAATATAAATAAAAACACAATGCAATGATTTTCAATCTCATGTACACATTTTATTCAAAACAGAAAATGAAAAACATATCAAATGTTGAAAGTGAGACAGTTAACTGTTACTTGAAAAAAGTATTAATTCATTTTGAATTCAGTGACAATAATAAGTCTCAAATATATGGGACAGGGGCAATAAGAGACCTGAAATGGAAGTGGCAATAAATAGTGACAGAAATATAATTTTGCAACTGATTTGGTTAATTGGTAACAGGTCAGTAATAAAATAAACTAATTCACAGGTGAAATGCAATCACTCTAAAAGAAAGTTAATTCATTTTTCCTCAATCATTTTCTGCCATGCCATCATTAATGTGTATTTTGACTTCCGTCATGAGTTTGTACAGTTTTGTGCCATGCAATTGGTGGTTGTTCACTTGTGGGCCACTGTACTTCTCAGAGTTGCAGGCTTTTTATCTAAGCACTGATAAAAAGCTGGATGGTCCCTCTCCTCTTTAGGCAAGAGGACGTGGCATCCTGTGACCAGAGGAAATTTTCCCACTTTGCCTCAGTCCATTTTAAATTGGCTTTGACCCAGAGAAGCTGGTTTTTCTGGATCTTGTTCACATATAGTTTCTTCTTTGCATGATAAATCCTTTATCCTACACTTGTGGATGACACAGCAAGCTGTGTTTACAGACAAGGTTTTCTTTTTTTTTTAAATCATGTGCGTTCTTGGCTGGTTTTAAATAAAACAGCTGAAGTCTGCTAAATGCAAATGCCTAATTTAGCCTGTTCAACAAAGTGGTTATTAGGACGATGCCCATATAGTATGTGGCACTCTCCTTCTCTCCTACTTAAGACATTTCATGAATATTTAGTTTTTGGGAGCATAATGACTTAGTGGTTGGCACCACCACTACATAGCGAGATGTGTGGTGTAAATCTCGCCCAAGGGCCTTTCTGTGTACAGTTTGCATATTCTCCCCATGCTTGCATCGATTTAATTAAGTACTCTTGCAGCATGCATATTAGGTCTGACTGTATCAAAACTACAGCTTCAGGATTGTTTCAGATGTGAACGAAAGCGAGTCCTACAACCCGATCTGTGCAAAACTGATCACTTCAGAACTCTTCTGAAGTGAATTATATGTGGACAGGGCCTTGATCAACTGACTACTCTAAATTTCCCCTTTGGTGTGAATGTGTATATGAATGGTTGTTTGTTGCTGTGGTAGTATGGGGCGCCAAATGTAAAAATTTGATGCAAAGTTTTCGCGCACACTTTTTCCACATTTAGCTCATTTTTCCTCACATTTAACTTTGAGTCACATCTAAACAACATCTTACATTTAACTGTTAAAAAAATGTTTGCTTGTCCAACCTAAATGGTAAATCTAAATCTAAATGTTAAATGTTAAATCTAAATGTTAAATCTAAATCTAAATGCTAAATCTAAATCTAAATGCTAAATCTAAATGCTAAATCTAAATGCTAAATCAAAATGCTAAATCTAAAGTTAAATCTAAATCTAAATCGAAATGTTAAATCTAAATGCTAAATCTAAATGCTAAATCTAAATCTAAAAGTTAAATCTAAATCTAAAAGTTAAATCTAAATGCTAAATCTAGATCTAAAAGTTAAATCTAAATGTTAAATGTTAAATTTGAATGCCAAATCTAAATCTAAATGTTAAATCTAAATGCTAAATCTAAATCTAAAAGTTAAATCTAAATCTAAATGGTAAATTTGAATGCTAAATCTAAATCTAAATGGTAAATCTAAATCTGAATGTTAAATCTAAATGCTAAATCTAAATCTAAAGTTAAATCTAAATCTGAATGTTAAATCTAAATGCTAAATCTAAATGTTAAATTTTAAATCTAAATCTAAATGTTAAATCTAAATCTAAATGTTAAATGTTGCACCTAAATGTTTTGTGGAGATGCTAATTGACCACGCCCCCAGGCGGTACCTCAAGCATAACCACGTCCACAACCCAGGACCATGCAGGACAGATGAACATGGCCGCCAGCTCTCTCCAGGCAGGAGAGATGTCGATTATCTTAATAATACACACTCTTGAATTAATTAAAAAAGGTCAAATTCAAACTTCTTTACTTACCGTAGATGGCGTGAATGGTACCTGTGGAAGTGCACT
>JAQMYF010000023.1:32221386-32238622 GCA_030014195.1 Neosilurus mollespiculum | reverse complement strand
AAGTGTGCGCTAAAACTTTGCAGTCAAATTTTTACATGGGGAAAATGAGCTAAATGTGGAAAATGTGTGCGCGAAAATTTTGCGTCAAATTTTTACATTTGGCGCCCCATATGGTAGCCTTGCAATATATTGAAGACCTGTTCAGGGTGTATTTCGCCACTTTTCCAAAGTCAGCTGGGACCGGCTCCCCTGCAACCCTGATTGATAGGTGGTATAAATAATGGATGCATGAATGGATGGCTGAAGATCATGTTTTTGCCAGCATTTCCTGAGAATGTGCAAAATGAGTCAGTGACCATTTGTCCCCTCAGTCTCCATCAGAAATGGCGAGGCGATTATCTCACCTAGAAATCCCTTTTAAAAGTTGTTTAAACATAGTAACTCAGGGTATTGAAGTCGCCTTTGCTGCAGTGCCTGAAAAGGTACATAGGGAGAGAACCATCACATCTAGAAGTGAGCAACAAAAAAAATAGTCTGACTTCTCACTCTCAGTTGCCAAACCGTTTACTCCTAATAGGGTTGCAGGGAGTCTGGAGCCTATCTCAGTCGACACTGGACGAAGCGTGGGTTTTCTCCAGGTACTCCGGTTTCCTCCCACATTCCAAAAACATGCACAGTAGGCTAATTGACTGTTCCAAATCGCCCCTAGGTGTGAGTGTGAGTGTGAATGGTTGTGTGACTGTTGGCCTTGCGATGGTCTGGCTAGCTGTCCAGGGTGTACCCTGCCCTTGCCCAGAGTTAGCTGAGATAGGCACCAGCCTTGCTACGACCCTAATTAGGATTAAGCGGCTCAGAAAATGGATGAATGAATGCTCTAAACATAACTAACAGATTCCAGAGGCAGATAGCCACAACAGCGCTGCAACATGATTTGTCCTGTCAGAGCACTGTTAAATGAAGATTCATAGCTGCATTCATAAGTGACTTGCTTTCTCAAATCAATGTGCTCTTTAACGAATTACAGTGCTACATGTGACTATTATTCATTCATTTGCTGAGCCACTTAATCCTACTAGGGCCACGGGGAGGCTGAAGCCTATCTCAGCTGAATCTGGATGAAGAGAAGGTACACCATAAACAGCTCGCCAGTCCACCACAGGTCCAACACACGCAACCATTCACATTCACACCTAGGTCCAATACATCCAGTTAGCCTAATGTGTATGTCTTTGGACTGACGGAGGAAACTGGAGTACCCAGAGGAAGAATAGAGAAGCATGGGGAGAACATGCAAACTCCACATTGAAACGCCTTTGCCAAGCTCGGAACATAAGCCCAGGACCATCTTTCTTAGGTGGATGTGTTAACCACTACACCACCGTGCTGTACCCCTATGAGTTATAAATGCAAATTGGTTTTCTGTAGATGTCCATTGTCTTTCATGCTTCAGAGTATTTATTTATTTATTTTTTTTACCTGAGTTTACGTGGCCAGCATTAACTAGCATGGAATAATAATGATTGATTCTGCATGAAGGTTCAGTCTTACTCTTGGTCACCTTTCATATCTTTATAACTGCTTTATGCCTGAAACACAAATAACAAAGCCTGTTCATTAAAGCTTGGAAGTGGCAGAAATAAGTCAAATCTTTAAATGAATGACAGCTCAATATGTTCAACGGATGCTCAGCAGGGAGCTGTTCATTTTGTCGCCATCACAGATTCGACCTGTGGTTCACAGCAAAATAATTGTCCTGGAATGCTGGAGGAAATACATTAATGAGCCATGCACCATCAAGTGAGTTTTAATTTCAGGGTCTCCCTGTTGGAACGTTTTAATGGCAAACCCTAAGGCAAAACAGCAGTGTAGTTCAAATGAAAAACCCCACATCAGAACATCATTTTTCTGTTTTCCTTCTTGCAATAAGCACATAATTATTCACAGGGTGCTACCTATCAAGGGACATTGAGCTTTTTTATTAGTCAGCGTGGAGTTTATTAAGATTTTTTTTTTAAAATCACGTTTATTAAGTTTGTCACATTTTAATTCCATTTATACTTACTAAACAGACTTTCTGAATTTGGAATATGATCATATTTTGTAGTTTGTTTACCAATGGATTTACCAGCTCATTAAATTTACTCACTGTTGTAAGAAAGAAAGTTCAGCTTCATGCTGGAGTTACATGCAGGTAGAATATATACATCACCTGGGATTTAAAAGAGAACTGGAAGTAATTTTACAGCACTGGGAAATCTCTTGCTGGTTGTGTATGCTGGATGAGATGCTCTTACATGGAGCACCAGATCTTGACAACACAAAGATTCCTCTGTCTTATTTTTCAAGGAAAGATGTAGTCCTAGACCTTACTGATGCCTAAAATATGTCCATTATCAGAGATTTGCTAATTTATGTTAGAAGATACATATGTTTCTGTTTCCATTCAGACAGGTTTTCTCAATCCTGATCATGGATTACCACTACATTAGACATGTTTTTTTTTTTTTTTTTTGTGCTAATATTTACCAGAATAAACTGATCAGCTAATTACCAAACCTAAAACTAATAAGCTGGAAAAACCAGTAAAATGTGCAGGACAGGGATATACTAGAATGTTGGTTAAGATATGGCATTAAAGCATACTATAACTTTTAGAACTAACAAGTGTTGTTAGTAACATATGGTAATCTTCCTGTAGTCTTAGAATATGTGATACTACAATGATTGGCACCCAACATAAACAGGTTAAGGTTCAGTTTTGGGTAATAAATGTTAATACTAATATCGTTTCCTGAATGCTCTACTCTAAGAGGATGATGCTTAAAGAGGTTACTAGAAGCAGGGATCAATCCACTCACTCACAGACTTCCCGAGTCACTCAATCCTACTGTGGTCAAGGGCAGGCTGGAGCTGACACTGGGCAAAGGCAAGCCATTCATACTCACTTTCACATCTACGGGCAATTCGGAACCGAAACCGGAGTATCCAGAGGAAACCCACGCAAGCACAGGGAAAACATGCAAACTCCACACAGAAACACCTGAGCCCAGGACTTGAACCCAGAACTGCGGTAAGGCAGGGTACACCCTGAACAGCTCACCAGACCATTGGGACAATACACACATTTAGGGGCAACTTGGAACAGCCAATTAGCCCAATGTGCATGTCTTCTTGCTATGAGGCAGATGTGCTAACCACTACACCACTGTGCTGCCCTTGAGAAATTCATTTAAATTCAATTTTATTTCTGAAGCATCCTAGATCCATATTAAGCAAGCAAGAGTTAAAAATGTAAAGAAACAAAAACAAAACAAAAACAAACAAAAGTCCTTGAAGTGCCATGTAGAGGATCCCTAGGGACTAGGCAAGTAGATGAAAACATTGGCACCGAAGGAAACATCTTTAGATAAAGCCAAATTGTACAACACAAATTTATTTAAATAAATACAAATTGTACAGGAAAAACACAAGCAAGAAATATAGAATGGTGTCCAACAATGTTAGTTATCATATTCAGATCATGCTTAGAAATGTTACCTTTCTACTTGGAAGAAAAATCATGCATTGAGAAGATTTCTGTTCTGTTCATGTACTTATATAAAGCATCATTTAAATGTTAAAAACATATTTCTCTCACCGAGTCTAAACAACAATCAGTCCAATCCCTGTCAGTAGGAATTGTAGAGAGGGAGATTCCCTTCATCAATCACTGTCTCAAGGATGCATTGAGTTCCTCTCAGCTCCATCTCGATCAGACAGTCCCAAAGCTCCAAGCACGCTCCAGTTGATCAAGTGCAACCAGCCTTTTGGGCTGAGCACTCTCGTCAAGGGAACACACTGAAACCCTCCTTCACTCCCACACAATGAGGATAAATTGGTTTGTGATAGAGTTGTGGGTGTAAGTATGCACTCGGCACTGTGGGACAGTCCACAATAAGATAAGACCTCACAAATAAAAATTGGAGAAAAAGTGCTCCTTCAGCAGTGTGTGGTTTGGGACTGTTTCATAGAATGGTGTGTGCCATCTGTTTATTCTGAGCATAAAAAATGAAGGCATTTTGTGTGGCATTTGATGTGATGGTGAAAAAGCTCTTGTGGTTACTCTAAAGGAGTTGCTGGCTAATAGACTTTTCATGCATCATCAACTTGATTGAGAAGCGGACATAATTTGGAAATAGTGGCAAATTACCTTTGGTAGAATATAAAATGAAAGAGCCATCAGAGTCTTGTTAATAACTATAATTTTGCTCTTTAGAACCTTCTGATATTTGATTTGCAATTTACAAGATATTCATGTTTCAAATGAGTGGGTGGCATTGTTCCCGGTTTGATCCCGAGTTTGGAATGCTGTCTTAGTGTTCTTCTTCATGTCCATATGGGTTTCTTCTGTATTCTAAGATTCCAATTCTTATATACAAAACACCAATACATGCTCAAAAGGTGAATTGGCTATGAAAAAATGTCCTTTTGTATAAGTGTGTGTGTGTGTGTGTGTATACCATGCCCTAAAATGAACTTGTGTCTCATCCATGGTGTATTCTCTGAAAAGCCTATTCCCTATCATTCCTGCTATACATAAGGAACCACTCCAACTTTTGGACAGGCATATTCTCTGACTCAATCATGTAATTGCACTATAAGTCAATCTGTAACCACTTTATGACAGTGTTTCTGATTGCATTTTGATAACAGGTTAATAAGGTTCACACATTCTTTTATGTTCATTTTCTGAACTGCTTAATCCTAATTAGGGTCGCCTGGAGGCTGGCACCCATCTCAGCCGACTCTGGGCGAGGGCAGAGTACACCCTGGACAGCTTGCCAGAAACACGCTGATGGCTATGCTGCCTACTCAGCAATGGCAGCCTCTCACCATAGACAGTGGCCGGCATTTATTAAACAAAGTATATTGATAATAAAGTTAGCTGCATCGGGAGTACAGCAGTGACATCCCATTGATAGTGGGGCTTGAACCCCCGACCTTGGGATCAGTAATCCAGCACCGGGCCACTACTGCCCCTTAAATCAAGACGCTTAAGATAGATACTGTGATACTGTGTTCTGTAGGGCGGCATGATGGTGTAGTGTTTAGCACGTTCACCTCACAGAAAAAGACCTGGGTTTGGGCCCCGGGCTCAGCATGGGCATTCCTGTTTGGAGTTTGCATATTCTCCCTATGCTTGCGTGGGTTTCCTCCAGGTACTTCAGTTTCTTCCCACAGTCAAAAGATATGCACATTAGGCTAACTGCCTGTTTCAAATTGCCCCTAGGTGTGAGTGTGAATTGTTGTGTGTGTGTTGGATCTGTGATGGTCTGGCGAGCTGTTTAGGGTGTACCCTGCCTTCGCCCAGTGTCAGCTGAGATAAACTGTAGCCCTCTTGTGACAATAGTAGTAGGATTAAGTGGTTTAGCAAATGAGTGAGTGGGTGTCATACTATATCCAAGTTCTTTCCAATCCCCCATAAGATGCTCAACACCTTGTACATATTGACATGGTGGTGGAAATCCACCAGAGGGAGACTATGTTTCAGCTTTTTCTCCCCTTGTCTTTCCCTGCCTTTCACCTTCCATGCATTTCTCTCTTTCACCAGCCTCTTACATCATCCAATGATGTCATGTTCTAGGGAGATACTTGAGCTGTTATCAACAGTGTGCCACCTAGCTGTAATATTACTAAACGGATTTGTCTGCTTCTAAGTATAGTGAATGCAGTGCTTTTGCAGTACTAATAGAGTGGCTGTAAAAATTTGTGGATTCAGGTATTTGACACTTATTACTGCATAGTGCACAGCTGCAATGAAGTCACCACAGGTGGAAGTAAATGAAAACAGCAACACAATGTGTGTTTTCCCAATGCGGTAAAAAATGTTGAATGAATGAATCTGTGAAAATTGAACTAGTGGGAACCAGGGTAAAGTGCAGTGGAATTGTATTATCTAAAGCTCCCTGTTCCACAGTATTCATGACTTCAGCTCTCATTTTTGTAGGCCAAGCAAAATCATCAGCACTTCAGTATTAAAATATAGACTTATAGTACCTATCCCCTGCCCTTTTCAAACTTGTCAACACAAGTCTCAGGTATTTGGGAAGCAGCCAGTTTTTGACTGGGCTGATGATGCTGAGGCTCAGCTTTCTGTATTCTGCCAGACAGGTGCGGTTAAGCAGAGTGAATTGCACAGTGATACATTCAGAACAGTACTGTCATAAACTATTTTTTACATTACAGCCATCATAGTAAATAATAATAATAATAATAATAATAATAATAATAAATACCATAAATATAAAACATTGCTGAACTGCTTAATCCTTTTAGGGTCGTGTGGAGGTTGGCGCCTATCTCAGCTGACAGTGGGTGAAGGTGAAGTAAATCCTGAAAGTGTGTTTTCCAAAAATTCACAAACATCACAAAATTACTAATTACTAATAATAAATACTAAAAAAAAAAAGAAAAAAAAATATTATGTGACAAAGCATATCTACACACTAGTGATTAATGCACCTCTGGGGCTCCATACTACTCTGAGAACCCTCACAGTTTGGTGTGAGACCACAGGGTACCCAATTATTCATGGTGTGTCATGAGGAACCAGTGTGAGAATCTTGAAACCTATGGACGTCTGTATACTTATCAAGAGGAACTTACACACTTATTTCTTTTCACTCATGAGAGAAGCTGCAGGGGGTAAAGTACCTTGCACAAGGCTATAGAGTACAAGCCTTGTGCGACACTAGCTCTTCACTAGACTTCACTCCCAATAAGTGGCCATAATGTTTTTTTAGTTTGGCTCCCGAGTGGCGCATCGACAAGGTGAGTGACTATCAACCCGGAGATCGCAAGTTCGAATCCGAATTGATGCCACAGCTATCCATGACCAGGAGTCCATGGGAGCTAACTGGCCGAGCTCGCACGGGAGGGATGGCACACGCTCACTTCCCTGTCACTCACAGCGATCACCAGCCAATCATGGGCGTCTGTGAGCTCATTCTTACGAGGGGGCGGATAGCGTTTTCCCTCCGAGTGTGTTAGACCGCACCCAAAAAACGCAGGCGCAGCATGTGGGTGGCGGGTACTGCATGTCATGAAGGGGGCATGTGCATGTTTACGCCGCTCCCTGGTTGGTGGTGGTCGTGTGATAGGGAAGGCAATACTTGATGGGTGGGAATTGGATACGACTAAATTAGGGAGAAAAAAGGGGTAAAAAACAATAAAGGAATAAATAAATAATGTTTTTAAAGTTTAAGTCAGTGGTCATAATATTGTAAATATACACATCAATCAGCCATATCATTAACTCACTTGTGCATGTGTGTGTGCTTCTGACCCTGATTAAGACAAAGCTGGTATGGAAGATGAAAAATACAAAGTGCTTAATTGTTGGCGCAGATGAGTAAGAAATACATTGTGTTTTTGAGAAAGGTGGAAAACACTATAAACTTTCATTAAAGCCCCTTTCACATACATCAGGTATACAACACGGTCCATAACAAAGAAATTAGGCAAATTTATAGGACAGCTGTGGGTGCGTCGCACAAAACGTAGGAAATGCAGCTGTATACCTTTGCTATGGTTGAGCTTTGAACATGTTACATTATTTCATGTCTTATTGGTAATTCTTGACATCAGGTCCATTTCCAAGGTCTGTAATGCGATGCCCTGTGATGTCCTATGGCTGTGTTATGATAGGCTTACAAATTTAATATATTTTTTGTGTCATCTGATGCACTAAGAGTTATATTACTCTATGTTAAACCCTTGGGACTTCTATATACACCCACATGTATCATAGAACATTTTTACAAAAGTGTTAGGTTAAGAGTATGTGCTTCATCTTACATACATACAGCACTGTACGTCAGGCGAGTATCATAGTAATATAATACAAGGATTTTTTTTTAGTCTTGCAGTAATCTTATCATTTACATATGAACTTATGAACTACTGTAGTTCTCCCATGATAGACATACGATGCATATTTTATAAGTGAATGCAAGTACGCAACTTTCAGATCCACCTCACTAAAACATACATCAGTCCTGCTCGGGGCTCTGCTAAATTTGCATGAAAAAAAATATATATAGATTGTTGTTTGTCAAAGGGGCTGAACAGAAACCCATTTTAAGCCATCGATGGCCTAGTTTGCATGCTGTGAGTAAATTTTGTTGCATCATCCAGGTTGCCAGGAATTGTTCTGCTGTTGAAGCAGCATGGTTGATGCTCTGTCAGTGAGCCTCTCAGTGATGTGACAGTTTTGACAGGAACACACATGTAGGCTACGTGTCCCAGACTATATTTATTCTGCAACTTTGCATTATCGTAGATTTGCACAAGCTAGTGTAAATAAATAGGTAATTGTGAAAATAATCAATTGTTTATTAAATAAACTATTTGATATCACACTGTATATCACTTTGCTTTGTTAATGTGTGTGTTTGAAGACATTGAAGTCATGTATTTGTTCTGACAAAGGGTGTTTAATGAACTTTTGCTGAACTTAGATGGACCTGATATTTATGATATTTCTTTTTTTCTTGTCCACTAGTGGAGGGGGAAGCAAATATTCAGCTATTCCCCAGACCCTGTGTTAGTGGGTTTGCAAACTCCACAGCCTCGAGTGCATTCTAGTGGAAGCACAAAGATCAGTGAAGTGCCCCTGAGCAGCCTCTCTGTGGAGACAACTAACAGCAACCAAGCCACAGAAAAAAATACATTAAGTCTTCTCTTTCTCTCGCTCGGGACAAAAACAGCTCACCTTGCTACCTATGGTGGATATGCACTGCCAGCTGGAGGAAAATTGCCTTTTGTGGGAGTATTAATGCAGACATGCATCCTGCTGTCAAAGCATCATTCTCCCAATAACTTCTTTCCCTACTGAGCTCAGTCTCGCTTTCTTCATTCAAGTTCCCTAGTCTTTTCATTAATAACCTTCCACAGTGTGCCTACGAATAAGCTATTCGCTGCAGCCACCTCTCCTTTTAAACCTGTTTTGATTCCCATTGTTTGGTCTGGTATGATAAATAAGACGACTATATGAATGCAGTCAGAAATTCTTGTCAGATCATTTTCATAAATAAGTGAGAGGTTTGCAGGAGGCGCTGGTGATTGATAGCTGGCACACATGATGTAACTGAAATCGTACAGATTCAATATTACATCAATTATTGGGGAGCCACAAAAACATTCAACTTTTAAAATATTGAGGTCAACAGAAAATATAAATAAAGAGAAAAAAAGGATTGCTAGTTCCAAATGCAGTCTTTTTGTGAACTTGCAGTCTTTTTGGACCAACAATGGTTTGGTAATTCACAATATGTGTAAAAGTTATGGACGTGCCTGCTACAATTCCAGAATAAACCAAATAGCTGTCATGTGTAGACAAGCTGAGTTGGACCCAAATACAGGACATCAGAGGCAGAGTGGAGGTGAAGAAACTGAGGTCTTTATTTTGAGCTCCAAGGCAAACAGAAATTCAGAAAAGCAGATGAAGATTCAGTACTGGCAGTAGGTTGGTATCACTTGCTGGTGCAGGGCAGGCAGGTAGACAGATAACCATAGAGAACTCAGAGCTGGTAGTAGACAGATTCACACATAATCAATGAACCAACACTAGGGAGAGGATCTGCTGGAGAATAAATAGTAATCCAGATGAGCAACAGATGTGTAGAGATAATTGGAAGCAGGGGAGGAGGCAAGGCCATGCCTGTCAGCCTGGAGATACACATGGAAAAAAACAGGAGGCAAAACCCAGAGCAACAGCTCCCCTAATGGTGAGACATGCAAGATCATGACAGTACCCCCCCTCTCAATGACTGCCGCCTGGCAGACCACCAGGCTTGCCAGGATTTTCCTGATAGAAATCAGAGATGAGGGAGGGATCCATAATAAACTTGCGGGAAACCCAACAACGCTCCTCTGGACCGTATTCTTCCGAATCAACAAGGTATTGAAAACCTCACCACCAACGTCGACCATCCAGCAGGCAGGATGATCACCTATAAGACAAGCAGGTG
Source organism: Neosilurus mollespiculum (assembly GCA_030014195.1). NCBI lineage: Eukaryota > Metazoa > Chordata > Actinopteri > Siluriformes > Plotosidae > Neosilurus > Neosilurus mollespiculum. The sequence goes on along the minus strand of JAQMYF010000023.1, from coordinate 32,228,672 downwards.
GTGAGGGAGGAGCTGGAGGGTTCAGAGGGCTGGAGGACACTGGTTTGAGTTGGGAAACGTGAAAAGTGTGATGTGAGTCCTCATGGAGCTGGGGAGCTGGAGTCTTAGAGCAGAAGGGTTAATATTCTTTACCACTTTGCATGGGCCAATGTACCTGGGTGAGAGCTTACGTGACGCAATCCATAAGGAAATGTTCTTGGTAGATAGCCACACATGCTGACCAGGACGGAATTGTGGAGCAGTAGAAAAGGCTCTCCACACTTGAGAAGTAAACTGAATCTGAAACAATGTCACTAGGGAACAGTTTTCATCTTTTCTTGCTAGGGCCCCCGAATACGATTGTCCAGACAAATGGCCAGGTCAGTAAGCTCATTGAGGATTGTACACTCCTCCCGAGCCACCAGCATGTCCTTAACCTCACTTTTCAGGCTCCAGCAGAAAGCTTCACGGAGGAGGCTGTCACAAAAGTCAGTCAGGGCAGCTAAGGAGCAAAAGTCAACTGAATAATCAGCCACACTCTTCTTTTCCTGAGACAGGCTAAACAACTTAGCCCCTGCTTCCCAACCATCAACAGGATGGTCAAACATTCGCGTCTCAGAGACGAATTCAGCATAGGTCTTCCTGGCAAACAATGGATTCTCCCACTGAGCCCTTCCCGGTGTCCAAGCCAAACCTGCATTTTCCCATTTTGTTGCCTTAGTAAGTACTTTGAAGAACCACCTTTTGCAGCAATTACAGCTACAAGTCTCTTAGGTATGTCTCTATGCGCTTGGCACATCCAGCTATCCAGTCTTTTGCCTATTCTTAAGAGCAAAACTGTTCTAGCTATTTCAACAATTTCTCTTTCACAAAAATGTCATTCTATTTAGCATCATCCCTCATTCCCTCAGTCTTGACCAGTTTCACAGTCCTTGCTGATAAAAACAAACAAACTAACAAAAAAACATCCTGACAGCATTATACTGCCACCATGCTTCAGTGCAGGGATGGTATTATTGGAATGATTTGTGGTATTGGGTTTGCGTCAGACATAGTGTTTTGTTTGATGGCCAAAAATTTCAAGTTTGGTCTCATCGGACCAGAGAAGCTTCTTAAATTTTTTTGGGAGTCTTCCACATGCCTTTTGATGGACTTAAAACATGCATTCTTATTTTTTTCTTTGAGCGATGTAAAGCCCAGCTCTCTCAGCGTTATCTTTGGTCTCTTTTTTTTGCCTTTCGGATAAATACACTCCTTGCCTGGTATATAAGTTTTGGTGGACATCCTTTAGGCAGGTTTGTTCCTTAGGATTTTTAAGGTTTTGAATATTTTTAATAAGCCAACCTTTCCACAACTTTACCACTGAGATTTTTGGAGAGCTCCTTGGTCTTTATGATGGGGCTTGCTTTGTGGAGCCTTTTGATTGTTGTGTTGTGTTGAATGTGTGTGTGTGTGTGTGTGGGTGTGTGTGTGTATATGTATACATTCATCATTTTCTGAACCGCTTAATCCTAATTAGGGTCACGGGGAGGCTGGCACCCATCTCAGCCAACTCTAGAGGTCACCCTGGACAGCTCGCCAGGCCATCGCAGTGCAGAAACACACTGACACAATGGTTCTTGTACATGCCTCTCACCATAGACAGTGAGAGACATGGCTGGCCTTTGATAACCCAGTTAGCTGCACTGAGGGGACAGCAGTGACAACCTGGTGACAGTGGGGCCTGAACCCCCGCCCTCGGGATCAGTAAGCCAGCACCCTACCACCGGGCCACCACTGACCCTAATGTATTATTAGTAAGTAACATTTCTTAAAATGACGGGTGGCATGATGGCGCTTTGGTTAGCACGTACGCCTCACAGCAAGAAGGCCTGGGTTCGAGTCCCGGGCTCAAACGTTTCTGTGTGGAGTTTGCATGTTCTTCCCATGCTTGCGTTGGCTTCGTCCAGGTACTCCAGTTTCCTTCCACAGTCCAAAAACATGCCCAGTAGGGTAATTGGCTGTTCCAAATTGCTCCTAGGTGTGAGTGTGAATGGTTGTATGTGTATTGGCCCTGCCATGGCTGGTGAGCTGACCAGGGTGTATCCTGCACTATATATATATATATATATATATATATATATATATATATATACACTGAGGTTGTGTGACACTTAGATTGCACATTGACTTCTGAAGGTAACTGGTGGAAGCAGTTATTTAGGATCTTCTTTCAAAAGGGGTGAATACATTTGCACACAACACGTTTTGCTTTTCAGGCAGATTTTGACAGACTTCTTAAAGAGTTTTTCATTTCACTTCACCAATTTGGATGATTCTGGGTAGGTCATTTACATAAAATCCAAGAAAGAAATCTATTTACATTACAGGTTGTAAGGCAACAAAATAGTAAAAATGCCAAGGGGGTAAACACTTTTGCAAGCCACTGTAGGGACAATTTAGATATCTGTTTGTTTTTGAGCAGTGGGAGGACTCCAGGAAAACCAGGGGGAAAACAGAAACTGACATATTGAAAAGGGGAGGCTGGAGCTTTTAGAGAGCACTGGCACCATAGAGAAAATTAATTCAAAAGAGGAAATTAAAACATAAAAAATAAAGGACAAGAGATGCAGATTCAAATACGAATAAAAATAAATAATCTTCAGTAAATACTGGTCAAGTTATTTTCAATTCCAATCAGGAATCCATCCTGAAACTCACACACGTCCAAATCTAAGATGAACTTATGAGTTGCCTATCCAACCAGGATATTTTCTAGAGGTGAAAGCACTTCAGAAAACCTCGAGAAATATTTTACAGATAAAGGGAGGATGAGCAAAACTTACATAGAAACCTCATGATTAAAACTCATATTTAAAATGATAATTAAAATACAGTGAGAAAGAATAACTAAAACACAAAAAACAAACAAAAAACAAAAACAAAAAAACAAAAAAATAAAACAGAGCACTATTTATGGACAACACTTTACAAATAAAATTATTCATAAAAAAAAGATTATGATAAGCATTTTTTGTGCACCTTCATTCTACAAATCCTCTAAGTTAAATAGAGAGCTGACAGGGGATAAAATAGTAAGCATTAGATATAAAGCATACATGACAGTATATACTCTACAGGCATATAAAGTTGTGTGCTGTGGAAATCAAATATTGTATATTGGATTTTAAGCATGAATAACACAATATGATGGGATGATTTTGTGCAGCACTTGCTTCATTAGTTTTTTTATATGTACTTTGATGTCAGAGCATAACAATCAAATATTACATTTTTCTTTTAAAGGAATAACCTGGTTGTAGCTTGATCTGTTTGACAGCACTATTGAAATACAGAAAATTTCATGAGCATTTCTTTGCATCACCTCGTCCAAATCCTATGAGGTCATTCAGTGTGCAATTGCAGCCACTTCGAACATGCCATCATTTCATGCATAAAAGCGGAGCCAGCAGTCCTGGTGATGGAGTTGAATTTCTCTCACTACCCTGAGCTCACATTAGTGACAGCAGGGATGTCTGCAGTAAGGGTTATAAAAGTGCTCTATTCTGGACTCCAGCTTGTGCTCTAGACACATGATCATCCCATGTGGCATTAAATTCGCATAATGCCATCACTAATGGCACAAACTGAAAGAAAAAAGCAAAGCAAAGGCCTCTTGTTAAGTTCATCAGTTGCTGCAGAGGGGTAATAAAGTGTGCCATGTTTGAGAGTGCTGCTGATGTTACCAATAGCATGATGAGCACATCTCCTGGCAGCCTATCATTAGAAGAGCTCGTCTTACCTCCGAATGTCAAGAGCAGTGAAGAATGTAGTTTGCATTTCATTGAATGTAATAAAAATATACTCTCAAAAATAAGAGTGTATAAATGATACTCTTACTTGTAGTTGAGCTGAGACGATTGTGTGCACATGTTTTGTACCCTGGAGGATATTGTTAACATTTGATAAGGTTTTAGTGGTCCATAAATTGCGAAGGTCCTTGAATTATTTGAAAAGTTTCATATATAAAATATGCATACTAAAGTAATGCATGTTTGAGTGTGTGGAATGTCATCTTATTAACCAATAAATGCTGAAATTATTCTGTTATGAAGTTTTGATAGATAGATAGATAGATAGATAGATAGATAGATAGATAGATAAATAAATAAATAAATAAATAAATAAATAAATAAATAAATAAATAAATTAACTAACTAACTAACTAACTAACTAACTAACTAACTCACTCACTCACTCACTCACTCACTCACTCACTCACTCACTCACTAACTAACTAACTAACTAACTAACTAACTAACTAATTAATTAATTAAGAGATGCATTTACACATTCTGTTTTCCTGTAGCCAACATGATAGAATCCTGAAATAAAAGTAAACTTGGTGCATGTTTACCAGAGCATAGAATTGAACCAGGAATTATTGAGCTGTGAGGCAATGATGCTACTCACTATGCTAATGACAGAACTAATCTAATTTCTGTACTCATTTCTTCCTGGCAGATGAATTATAATCGGGTTTATTTATAATCTAATTAGAACATAATAATAGTATTAACGCTTAATGCCACATGCACTCCACATATTTCAAATTAGTAAATTGTATATTTGTATTATTGGATTTGTACTCCACATATTTCAAATTAGTAAATTGTATAATTTTATATTATGAAATCATGTTTTAAATGTAAATGTAGGTGGCACAAATTAGTCTAGATCAAACCTGTCTTGGGTACGAAGGGCACGAATGACACTCTTGCCTGTTCACTGGTTGTCCTTTCTTGGACCACCTTTGGCAGTTACGAGCAGCACTTCGCAAGGCCTACCATTCTGGAGATTAATAAACCCAGTTGTTCAGCCATCACAATGAGTTGCCAATTAACTCAGATCCTTACACTTGCTCATTTTTCCTGTTTTCAACACATCAACTTTGAGAACTGACTGTTCACTTTCTGCCTAATACATTCCACTTCTTGGCTGCCACTGTAATGGAGAAATCAATTTCATTCACTTCACCTTTCAGGGGTCATAAAGTTTTAAAAGTTATGACATATTTAAAAAAAATATTAAAGATAATCAAATTATTATTTGCACACACAAATGTATTTTAATATGTATTTTATAAATAACGTAAATATATAAAATGTAATAAACCCAACAACGCCACACAATAAGATCACCTGATCTGGAAACATTTCCCTCAGCACTTGTAATGATCTACATGCTGTGTGTGCTGTGGCTTCATCTTGCTGAAACAAAATATCAGGTGTTGAACAGATAGGGTTGGGCTACCAACAGACCTTAGCACCACCTCTCCTGCCTCATGAAGTTTCATGAGTGCAAATAATGATTAATAAAAACTGTATGGAAGGAAGTTTCATGTGTGCAAATAATAATTTGATTAGATTTAAGCTTTTTATTTACCTTTGAAATGTGGGAGGTTTTTTGGGTCACCCTGTATAAACATATTATGATTAATGAGTAATTTTTCATTCATTTTACATGGAAAAAGTTTCCAGGACATTGGGAAGTCACATGTTAATATTTGATTAGACCACAAGCACACATTATGTGGATATAATCATCACAGAAATTGAGGTACAGTAATGATCAAAATTAATAATTCTCTGGGCGAGGATCAGTGGGATCAGATTTCCAGGATCAGATTTCCAGTGACCATTCAGTGTTCCTGTGTTAGACTAATTGAATAATTAATAGCCATACTTTGTCACTAACATATGTGTCGTAATGCAAAACGTTTGGACTATACAATTAACCAGTTTACCTGCATTTTTACAGATATTTTGTCATTTCAGTCTTTTCTCTAGATAAATTAATTCAACAATGTCTTCTCAAAGCATTAATTCAGTTAATTATCTTATTAAACAGACATTTCACTCACCGCTACAGATTTTAACCTTGTCCCATTTAATTTTGCAGATTAAAATATGACTGTTTAAAAAAAATGTAACATGACTCCTTTGAGATTGACTTTCAAATGAACTTTATAGTGCATCAGGGAAACCAATGTTTCAATAGCCATTCTTCATGTTTCGGTTCTCCACAAATAATCAGTTTGACAGGGGCATTGATCACATTTACCTTTGCAGGAAAAAGAAGGTGAGATAACATATAATGGCAGAATCCACAGACCCAAACGTAACTGTGATTAATTATCCTCCTCAGAGGACATCTTCTGAGGCAAAGGCAAGACAAAGGAAATAGTCTCAGCATAACTAGTCACTCTAAATTGTCCATAGGTATGAATGTGAATTGTTGTTCATTTCTGTGTTAGCCCTGTGAAAGAAGGGCGACCTGTCCAGGGTGAACCCCACCTCTCACACAAAGTCATTGGGACTGGCTCCAGCTTCCTCATGACCCTAACAGACAAGCAACATAGAAATCAAATGAATGGATTGATAGACAGAGCATATGAGATCTGACATAATTTCAGTATTATGGGGCTTCTACCTATAAGTCAGGTAAGGAGGATAAACGGGGCAATATTTTTGAATGGTATGTTTTATTGATCATACATACGTGCCTTTTTCTCACATTTAAAAAAAAGGGTGGTTAAATAAATGCAGCAAGGTTTATATTATAATTATACATGAGAAGGGCAATCGTCCTCATTACAAACCTTTTCTCCTGGCAAAGTCCTCCTCAGAGGTTCTGTTGTAGATGCCACATTTAAGTTCAACTTTACATGCATAGATATCCAAAAAACAGCATGTCATTCAAGCTTGTTTATTTTAAACACTAAATACATACGGGGTCTTTCCAACTGCAGATTGAATTTCAACGCACATTGATGAACTGCTGCAGGCAAATTGGGAGAATATGCTCTGCTCAGATGTTCGCCTCATGTCTGGGTCAGAGATAGAGCACAGTTATAAAATTCAGAAGATTTACTTAAATGCTTGTTTTCAGGGTGGCACGCAGGTGTAGCGGTGAGCATGCCTGTCTCTCAGCAATAAGGTTCTGGGTTAAAGTCTCGCGCCCAGGTGTTTCTGTGTGGAGTTCTCCCTGTGCTTGAGCGGGTTTTCTCTGGGTGCTTCAGTTTCCTCCAACAGTCCAAATACATGCATGTTAGACAAATTAGCTGTTCCAAATTGCCCCTAGGTGTGGATGTGAGTGTGAATGCACATCCAAAGCACGGGGCAGCCATTGTTGGGTCCTTGAGCAACTCTCTCTTAACCCTCAATTGCTCATTCATTCATTCATTCATTGTCTGAACCGCTTAATCCTAATTAGGGTTGCGGGGAGGCTGGTGCCCATCTCAGCCGACTCTGGGCGAGGGCAGAGTA
>JAQMYF010000023.1:32206079-32216845 GCA_030014195.1 Neosilurus mollespiculum | reverse complement strand
GAGAGAGAGACAGAGAGAGAGAGAGAGAGAGAGAGAGAGAGAGAGAGAGAGAGAGAGAGAGAGAGAGAGAGAGAGAGGAAATAATGATAGTAATAATTCTAGTTGATTTACCAGTCACTTAAACAGGTTATTAATTCTTAATTAATATTGTTAAATATGTCAATGTGTCCACTAACATTTGATTAATCACCTCCTCTTCGACTGAGTTTTGTTATAAAAAAAAATCAAATACATATTGATTACCCAATTGATCATCTTTTTCCTCTGCCAATACAATATCTACTCATTTATCATGTTTTTTTTTTTTGTTTGTTTTTTTACTGACTACAGTTACCCAGCTAGGAGTGGCTGTTTTACACACATAGTCAGCAATAATCAACCCTAGAGATGAGGGCACCTTCTCAGTCCCCAGTCTCCCAATGAAGATACCACTTACTGTTCATTAAGGAGCTGATAGTCATTAATCAGACAAAGAAGCAGAGATTTCCTCAATGGAACACCAAACCACTTAGAAGAACATAGCTTATCTATCTGTGCTTCATGTTTCACAGTAATGTAGCCTCTATGTTGTCCCTAATTAGGATTTTAGTTATTTTTCATCCCTCAGTTCAAGTCTTTAATTAAGTCTCAAATAATTAAATTATGAATGAGGGAAAATAACAACTGAAAAGCTTATTGAGGGAGAACACATAGTTTAGGTGCTAAACTTGTAAATAGGTAAAGTCTGTTAGGCTTTTGCTGAGTAGACAGAGGCACACTTGTGGTTAAGACCTTGCCCTGAGTTCTTAGCACGGTGGGGGCTGATGGGGATTCGAACCCACATCCTCTCAATCATGAGCCTAGCACCCTAACCACTACACCACTGGCGCCAGCATAAAGAGGGAGTGGAAACTGCATTGTTTCTGGGCAATGATGATTCTCTCGCTCTCGTTTCTCGTATCAGTTTTACTCATGTGACACTTTGGGACATGGTACAATTAACATGTGACAGTTTTTGAACAAACTAGGGTGGACAAATAAATGCCAGAAATGGCCGACAACAAGAACTAGCCAATAGGCAACTGACACGGTCATACAGTTCACTGGATTATTCAAGTACAAATATGACATGTTACCAAGTATAGACATTGTTTGGAGGTAGGTAGACATTTATGTTAACACTTATTCTAAAAAACTGACCAAGTTTTATTACCTTCTAATAATGAGCAGAGATTTTTAATGTTCGGAAATTACCACAAGGCACTCGTGTTTGCTAGCTGGCGCAGATGCCAAGCTTGTCATGTACCTACAAAAAGCACGCAAAATAACCACATTTCAACACTTAATTTTTTATAATATCTAAAGGAACACTATGATGAAATTTTAAGACTGCATGTAGCAGCCATGTCACTGAGGAATTCAGTTCATAAAACCAACCTTAGTACCAAGTTTTATCATTACATTACTTTTGCAGTTGAAGCTTTCTCACTAGAAGGCACTAAATCCTAACTGATGTCTAAATGGGAAAACATGCCTAATGTGATGATCTTAGCGGTTTTTAGCATAGCACAATCTTACCTATGTTACAGCGTGAGTCCACTAACCCTTTATTGCATTTGGTTGTGATTACTGGTGGGAATAAAAAAGAAATATACCCCTGAAATCCCAGCATGTATGCTATCTGATGCTCAGAACCTCACGTTGTCTTGTTAGTGAGAGTTAAGCGAGATTTCATGAAAGATCAATACAGTTTCTAGTCCCTCTCTATACTGGTCCCAGCTTAAGCACAGAAAATATCTTTTTACAATGAAAAGCTCTTGCTAGGATCTTAGAGAAATACTATTTTGTAAGGTGACATGAAACAAATAAAAACACTTGCCATTCTTTCCAATTTATTAAGGAGAAAGGGTATTACAAATGTCAAGTAAAAAAAGAGAAAAAAGAATCAACGCATCATTGTGTACCAAGTCATACTATAGTTAAGACCTAAATGAAAAATGTGTTCTTGCACATACGCTGCTTTTAAGTTCACTAAATGAGGGACATACTGCATTGAGATGTATTTTAAATAAAAAAGAAAGGGATTCTAAATCATGTTTGTGATTTACAGTTACAGCTAAACTTTTCAAGGGTAGGTTCAAGCAGCTAAAAAGGATAAAGCAATAAAGAGACATCAAATACTCTCTGCATGACCTCTGTATGCATTTACACAGCTACAGAACCTAATCTAATTCTTAAAGTTTGAGCTCCCATATATTACAGATACCTTCTGAATCTCTACATCCTTACATTACACATCTGTTTTTTCTTGTATATCTGAAATTTGTAATATTTCCTTTTTGGTCTGACTATCCGTTTTTGCTAACATCCATTGAAAAACACACACCATTGAAAAATTGTGGATTGCTTCATTAAAATGACTTTTCTAGCCCAGATCTCATTACTAATAGACCTGTTCCTCTGTATGATGGTGAAAACCACTGCTAAGCTTTGTGCCTTGCATTTTGTATTAGCAATTTCCTTCTAATAGGGTACAACTGCGTGTAAAATAGTAGGTTATTAGCCCTGCCCATGGCTATTGTCCATGCTGAATTCCACAGGGTATCATAAGTGAGGCCGTTTCACTCTCTCGGATGGACGTTGCCACTCATATAAGGCTCCTATAAGGTTCACAGCATGATGCCTGATTTTTGTATTTCAGAACTGCCATTAGCCATATTTCCCTCATCCTCTCCAATATTTCAGCTAGATTGGATGGACTTTGGGGTTGTCACGCACCTAAAAGGGTCGAAGCATGCAATTTGAGGACTTGGCTCCAGGCGATTGAGAACCCTGCTGTGATGTCGTATATAACGGCATTGACTTGTATCCTGGATAGTTTACCTTTATTATGTAATACATATAAAAAGTGTACATTAGCATGACAGTCTGGATTGTTAGATCACGTATTTTAGGAGGATTTATCATAAGCCATGTATTAGGCTTACCGTCATCATTCATCTACGTCATACTCACCACCTTGTATTTGCTTTATTGGAAACCTGTCAAAAATCAATAAATATTACATGAAAACAGTATGCTAGCCTTCCTCTGACACTTGGGAGGCTCACTGGAGAGCTTTCCGTCATCTGTGCTTCCAAGGCATTTTGTCTGGCTCCAGGTCACAGACCATTTTGTGCATTTTCACATCATCTTATGTATTATGATTACTAGAAAGCATAGCTTGTAAAACACTGTGATTGATTTCACATCCAAGGACAAAACTTCTTAGTCCTGTTTTAAGACTTGTGAGTGTACACGTGAAGCATTATCTGCTTTTGCTGTAACGTGATAGTTAACGATTTCTTCATTAAATGAACATATGATGAATTGCTCTTCTTAGCACTGGTGAAAGGGGGACAGTGCACGATTTATAGTTGTTAGGCTGTTATGTTTATGACTTATCCATGTAAACACTAAAATATTAATCTGCAAATTATGCACTATTAATACAAGGCAGATTATATTAAAGCCATTGTTGAAACCCAGGCATTTAGATGTTTGATTAGTGCAGGTTTCCCCTTGATTTTTTGTTTAAAGCTTTTATTTTTGTAAGTAATTTATTTTCAGCCCTGATTAAATTATTAATAATTTTATAGTACAGCAACATTTCATGTTTTAATCATCAATCTTTAATATTTTGTCCTATTAACCATTATTCATTGAAGAGAAAAGCAAAGTCAGCATTGAAATTGATGCCTCATTGTTCCGGTTTGACCCTGAACTTGGGCTACCTTGAGTTTTGCATGTTCTCCCCAGGTTCATGTGGGTTTTCTCTGGATTCTCCTCTTCTCTTGTGTGCATGGTGGCTATAATGGTCTGAAATTTCACTTAGAATTAATTTTCCTGCTGAATACCCAGTGGTAATTTGAATAACTTTAGATCCATCCCCAATCCTAACCATTACACATGGGTTACTGAAGATTATTGAAAAAAATAATTAAAATGTGTTAATAGGCAAACTTCAGAGACCTTTTAGAAAATCATGTAGTATACCATATGTAAATGCTCAGTTCACACTTGTCTGTGTAGATTCTTAGTCATCCAGGTCATAGTAGATCCAAGGTTGGGCCAACTGGGCTGGGATAACTGGAAGTTGCATATGTTTATCGAAGACATTTTACTTTTTTATCAGTGAGGCTATAGGTCTAAATGACTGGAGCAGAGTCTAAGGGATTTAATTTCTTGAAGATTCACTGACAGTTTGAGAGACGTAAGGTTTTGAATTTGAAGAACTTAGGCTGATGTTCCACCAGACCATTCTGAAAGCAGTTGAGATTGCCAGAGTCAAGGTGTAAATGGGTGTTAGGAAGTCTGGGGAGAGATCTTTCTTGCATCTTTTCTTGCAGCTAAGTGAGAAATGGTGTTGTAGGCCTCCATCCCTGTTCAGTGATGTCATTCCAGTTTAACATAGATGACTTCTTTCTATTTTCGATCAAACCATTGTCTTCCCTGAACAAAATATGAACAGATTTTAATCTGCAAAAGGATGTCCTTTATCTTTCAGATGAGCCCTGTCCTGAGGAATAACATCACTAACTTTTCTGCTTGCATCTGTTCGGTGAGTTGGCCACCCATTTTCATTTGCCTGCTGAAGGTGGCTGCTAAAAGAGAAATGTAACACTGATGACATCATCGACCAAGTTGTGTTGGAGCAGTTTGATGCTTGTCTTCTTTCCATCCCGTCCCGTCTCAGCTGACTCTGGGCGAGGACGAGGTACACCTTGAACAGCTTGCCAGACCACTCACACAACCATTCACTCTCACAACTTGGAACAATTTGGAACAGCCAATTAGCCTACTGTGCATGTCTTTGGACTGTGGGAGGAAACCGGAGTACTCGGAGGAAACGCATGCAAGCACAGGGAGAACATGCAAACTCTACACAGAAACGTCTGAGCTGGGAATCGAACTCAGGCCTTCTTGCTGTGAGGTGGACGTGCTAACCACTACACCACCGTGCCGCCACCATTAATCAACATTCCCTGTGAAAAGCTAGTATGGGCTGTGTCACGTCATTGGCCTGGTCTGCATGAGGGCTGTGTAACATTTCTGCATGAGGTGCTGTGTAACATTTCTGCACACAGTGTTGCCAAACCACTTTTCTGCTATCTGCCAAGTCTGTGATGCCAAAAGAGATCTGGACTAAGCAAGGCACAACATTCATGTCATGTACACTTCACAAACTGTATAAATTATTAGTATTAAATTGATTCATACCAGTGTATACCATCTGTGGATGGTTAGATGATTTAGTCGGAAGCTTGAAAACATAAACTGTAAGTTTGTTTATGATAATACTTGGAATTAGGAGGAATTTGAAAGAACTCACAAGCATCTGTGGGGTTTTCTCAATTTGTAATGAATTAAGGAGAATGACTAGAGATGATGCACTTCAAATATACCACCTCATTCTTCTGAAAGCATAGAGAGAAGAATCCTACAGCTCTCTCTTTTTTTTTTTTTTTTTTCAGAAAAATTGGTATTTTCAGTGTTTTTGTTTATTAGCCATACTTTTACCTCAATATACTTGTCGGAATGATTTTTATTTTGGTTCTCGTTGCCTACAACAGCATCGTTCAATATATTTTCACCAAAAAATTATAGAGAAGTAATTTCTTCTTTTTATTAGAAGCCCTTTGTATAATCTTCACTGCACCCTACTGTATATTAATAAATAAATGAGGGTACTCATTAAAAAATGTTTCCTACAAACAGGTGTTGGAATAATTCATTAAAGGGTTTTGGTTGCTTCCCAAGCTTCTGGCATTGTTAAAATTATGTTCTAGAATCATTGCATGGACTATCTGCCAGAATGATGAGCCCAAACTGTCGGTATAATGCTGCTCTCATTATGGACCTTGTGAAGTTGTCACTGCCCAGTTACACATTAGCTTTGACCACCAGTTTGTTCTGTTCACAGCCAGTTTTAAATTATGTCTGAAGATGAAAGCCAATCTCTCTCTCTCTCTCTCTCTCTCTCTCTCTCTCTCTCTCTCTCTCTCTCTCTCTCTATGGGTATGTGTGTGTGTGTGTGTGTGTGTCCACAGTAGCAGTGATGCTCCATTTTCTCCAGGCGCCATCAACAGCTTTCCAGGCTGGGAGGAATATAATGCATAATTTATAATACAATACACATAAATGCCCACCCCCCTTGTTTCTCCTACTTATAGACTTAATAATCAACCTTCAAAATGTTTCACTTTTGTTGCATATCACACACTAACATTTATCAGAATGCATTTTCAATGACTTTGCAGAAATTATATCAGGAACATAATGTGTTACTGTACACATAGAGGACGCAGAAACGATCCCACCCACTGTTTGAGGAAATGAAACAGTGTTATAAACCAAATAAAAATGTCTTACTAAAGAATCCTACTGCGGATAAAATTTCCTCTATATGGAATACTGCATATGAATTGTTATGAATATTGCATGGGCTCAGCTCAGTTCAAACTAAGTTGTCTAATTACTGGAATTAATTATTAAAAAGCAAAGGGTTTGGATGAGTCTTGCTGTGGCACTTATTAATTATTAAACAAATATTATTTTATGTGTTACTTTTTTAATCTGATGAACTTTTCAGAGGTGGGGAAGTCTTGACATTCTGCTAAATCAGCAAGCTCCATGTGAATGATGGAAACTGCTCTACAGAGAGGCTTGTTATCCCTGGAGTAAATACCGTTGATTAAAGCCAATCTAAGAGTATTAACTATGCCGAAATGAATCAACAAATTAAACTAATTGTTCACCAGATAGACTAGTTCCTGCGTGTGAAAGCTTGGCTTTAAATGGCATGTCATAATTTATTTATTTATTTTTAAAAAAGATCTCAACATTAATGTTCAGTATATAGGAATGCTATACTGATGATTTCTTGCATAACTTGCTAATAATTAGTTCTGTTAAGTTGATGTAAATACTTCTGAAGAAAGGATGTTTTTCTGATTAGGCTACATAAGGTCTAAAATAAAAAAAGAATGAAAAAATCCTAAGTAGCCTCACACCTTGTGTATTCACTGTCAGATCTGTTCACCAAAGGGTACCATACACTGAGAAGTAATGCAGAAAAAACTGATATTTTCAAAGGTGTTTACAATAACCATCTTTGCTATTATCTTCATTTACCCCCTTATGGTTCTCAGCTCATACGCAGCATTAGACATATAGCATTAGATTTCTGATTCATTGCATTCACCTTGTCTCAGCATTTAAAAAATCAAGTAACCAGGGGAAAAGATTAAATATGCTACAAAAGTCTCATTCATTCATTCATTTTCTATGGCACTTAATCCTAATTAGGGTAGCGGGGAGGCTGGCGCCCATCTAGGTGAGTATAGGGTACACCCTGGACAGCTTGCCAGACCATTGCAGGGACAACACACACACACACACACACACACACACACACACACACACACACACACACACACACACACACACACACTTAGGAGAAATTTTGAACTGTCAACTAGCCTACCATGCATGTTTTTAGACTGTGGGAGGAAACCAGAGTACCTGGAGGAAACCTACGGAAGTGTGGGAAGAACATGCAAACCTGTGACTTGAACTCAGGACCTTCTTGCTGTGAGGCCGACGTGTTAATTGCTAGGCCACTTTTCTACCCCGCATTCAGCAGTTTTAGACTTTAAGTAGTTCATTTAAACTGGGAGGAAACCGGAGTACCCGGAGGAAAGCCACGCAAGCACAGGGAGAACATGCAAACTCGACACACAAACGCCCGAGCCCAGGAATCAAAATCAAGAATCCAGAATCAAGGCCTTTCTGCTGTGAGGCAGACGTGTTAACCACTGCGCCACCGTGCCACCACAAAAGTCTCTAAAGAAGATTTTACATTTTTTCTTTGTACCACAGCATATTGGGATAGAAAATGAATGTATGACTATTAGCTCAAACAATTATTTTTTACTTTAACTCATCAAGTGCAAATTGTCTTAAATGTTAAAATTAACCTCTGTTTATGCAGTTTCTAAACTTTTATGAACTGTAATAATTCTATTGAATCTAACAATTAGCAAGCAGTGCTTAGCACAGCAGAGGGAGCCAGTTACTTGGATTCATGATGTGTCCCTGATTTTAATTCTCATTTCCCTTTTCCTGTTTCTCACAGTATATGTCCTTATTATCAGAATATCCATATAGCCAAATTTCCTGTGTTCTCTCACTATAGGGCTCACACACAGACATTATGTCAAACATTCTTTCCAGGTGCCACAGCTGAAGAGCTAGTACTGTATCATTTGAGTTAATCCTTTTTTACAAAAGATTACCATCCTGCTTTAAATGTTGTAAGAGTGAATGGCATTTACGTATGTGCTGTGGAAATAAAAAAAAAAAACAAACAACAACAACAACGAAAAAAAACATAGTTATGCATGCTAGCTATGCAAATGTTGAAATATACTTTCATAATATTAGTATAGTTTAAGAAAGTCATTTAAGATTCTTCCTTTATCAAATATTATGTGGATGTTTGGTCACATGGATTCAGATTTTTTAGAAATGCTTTATAATTATCCTTAAAAAAAAAAAAAAAAAAAAAAAAAAATCCCAAAAAAGAATATTTGACATAATATCTGCAGCAAGTTTATATAATCTGTTGCACACCCCTTGCATTTCAGCCACTCTGACACATTCTGTTCAGTTTGAAACTGAAACAAACTTCAAAGAATCACAACAATCTTTGCCATTTGATTTCAAATTTGAAACATAGCTTATCTTAAAACAAAGATTAATTCAACAAACAGACAAACAAACAAACAAACAAACAAACGAACATGTTATGGGGCAGTGGTGGCCCGGCGGTAGGGTGCTGGATTACTGATCTCAGGGTCGCGGGTTCAAGCCCCACTAACAACGGGATGTCACTGCTGTCCCCCCAGTGCAGCTAACTGTGTTATCAAATGTTGGCCATGTCTCACTGTCTGTGGTGAGAGACATGTAAAAGAACCATTGCTGAGTTCCGACAAGAGTAGGCTGCATAGCTGTCTGCGTGTTTCTGCCCTGCGATGGCCTGGCAAGCTGTCCAGGGTGTACTCTGTCCTCGCCGAGAGTTGGCTGAGATGGACGCCAGCCTCCCCTCGACCCTAATTAGGATTAAGCGGTTCAGAAAATGGATGGATGGAACAAACATGTTAATTACCTTAGTATTCATATTGGTGGAACCACATTTGGCTTTAATTACAGTTGCAAGTCTCCGATGATTAATTAATTTACACACCTGTATGGTGACACTGTGAACACTGTGTCATATTTTTAAGTAACTGCAAATTAAAAATTTACAGTGAATACACTGTTTACTTTGTCTGCCATATTAATGTAACTTTTGAACTGAAGTCTCTGAATACATTTCTGAAAAGCGTGAAACAGCACCGACAAGGTAACATTTAAATATCTGTGACCTATATAGGGTAATGAGTGTGTATAATGTTCTGTGGCTAAACACCAAGTTAAAGGATATCCTTAAGGAAAAACATTGTCAAACAATTCTCCTTGTGAGCTATAAATGTGAGCTGACAGGCTGGTGATGATTACTGTACTGAAGTCACAGGTGATTAGATTCATTTTTGCATCACATGCATAGTGTTGGGAGTATGATATTGCTCAGTTAAAGTCACTGCCACCTCATGAGGGCTATTTTTGTGAATGTAATATCTTAAAAACATTTTGAGGAATTTTCTACAAATTTTGCATTTCTGTCTACTCTGACTCAAGGATGAACAGTTTACTTTTGGAACTTTTGTTATTGCTTTGTATACTACATAGAGGCATATACCTGCCAGGCAAATCTAAGGATTGGTTTCAACATAGTGTGTTGAAACCAATCCTTAGACAATTTAAAGAAATTAAAAATATATCAAATAGTATGAAAACCCAATGACAATTGAAAAACACGGATTAACTCTTTATATTGGCAAGGGGTGGCAGTGAACATAATTCTTAAAGTTGTTTTGTTGGAAGCAGGAAAAATGGGCAAACATAAGGATCTAGGCCACTTGGTCAAGGATTAAATTGTGACCTCTATATAATTGGGTCAATGCATCTTCAAAATAGAATGCATTTTGCTAGCATATTCCTAGTATACACTGGCTAGTACCTATCAGAAATGGTCCAAGAAAGGACAACAAGTAAACTGGAGACTGGGTCATGGGCACCTAAGGCTCTTTGATATGCATGCAAACTGCTGAAAAAACTAATGCTGGCTATAACAGAAAGGTGTCATAACAGATATGACAGGGGCTGTGTAGCCACAGACCAATAGTGCTGATCGGTACAAGCCAGATGTTACTATATTTAGAATATGCTTCAGTGCATGCGTGTGTTGACGGGCCCAAGTAGGAAAACTTTTTCATGGTACACAGCAGAGATACCGTGAGAAAATAGCCTCATGTGATATAATTGACCCTTATAGCCTTCTGAAGACGGAGTAATCTGACAAAATTCTATCTATGGCCGAGTGTACAGTTTGCAGATATTGTGAACCAACTGTGGACGCCATTTCACCGGAGCAGAAGAAAGCATACCGGTCTCTGGAGTCCTATAATTATTCCGTCAGTGGATAGGTGCAGGACAAAACAGTGAAATCTTGCTGAAATGAAAGTGTTCTCATGGGTTGGGTAAATTTTCCTGTTTAACACTAACCTACCCTTAGCAAAAAGTGGTATACTTGAAGTTTATTTTATTAAGTATACTTGAGTATAAGTATAAGTATACCAAGTATA
>JAQMYF010000023.1:32154422-32165783 GCA_030014195.1 Neosilurus mollespiculum | reverse complement strand
ATACTGAGGGGGGCTGTCTAAGTTGCTGCCTTAACTTAGTCATGGGAGAGGTTGTTCTGAGGGTGGAGTCTTGTGCTTTTCGTTTTTTTGTGTTTTTCTCGTGCTCAGCCAAAAGGAGTAGGACCAAGGAGTTCACTATAAACTGGTAAATGATAAGGAATCACAAATAATTTGGAGTGTTTTGTCTTCATGCTCATTAATTTGTTCATTTGTCTTAGGTGATGTCTTTCCCTTGGTCAGATTTGTGGTGGATCCAGAGAGACAGTTAGAGTAAGAGATGCCTTCTAGGTTGTGACATTAGAGTAGGAGATGCTTGTGAGGTTGGGAGAACCAAGAGGCTGTACACAAAGCCCATCAAGACAAAGTGAGAATATGTCAAACTCCACACAGAGATTAAACTGAATTGAGGATAAAACCAGAGATCCTGGACAACATTTTATGGAAAGCCAGTGAACTTAATTCTAAGACAAGTTTTAGTTTTATTTACATAAAAAGTCAATCCCCAGTAATAAATTACAAAACAAACTCAACTGTTCAAACTAAGGTTTCTTTTTTAATGCATCATATAACAAAATGAGTACCGTAAACATGACTGATTTCTTGAACCATAATCTGAGATTTTTGTCAATACATTGTAATGAATGCATACAAAAATGCATGCATTCAATCTGCATACATTAAACACTTATTCATTCGTTCATTTTCTAAGGTACTTCATCCTAATTAGGGGAGGCTGGCGCTCATCTCAACTGACTCTGGGCGAGGGCCAGGTACACCCTGGATAGCTCGCCAGACTATCGCAGGGCCAAAACACACATACAGAACCATTCCCACTGACACCTAGGGGCAATCTGGAACAACCAATTAGCCTACTGCGCATACTTTTGGACTGTGGGAGGAAACCAGAGTACCCGGAGGAAACCCACGCAAGCACAGGGAGAACATGCAAACTCCACACAGAAACAAAGCATCTTCTTGCTGTAAGGTGGACTTGCTAACCACTGCGCCACTGTGCCGCCCTACATTAACTATTATGGACTGAAATTTCTATAAATATGTAAAAGAAAAAAGTAAGGAACAAAGAAACAAATCACAAATAAATTTTATAGTATAAAGTTTAAGCAGAGCTTCTGATAGATGTCTAAGCTTGAGTTTACTTTTTTACCAGATTTCCGCTTCATTTATAAGTATCTGTTTAAAAGGTTAATGTTCTGTCAAACTTCTAATTTTAGTGTTTACTGCATGAACATTTATTTACTTGCAAGTCTGGCTGCCTACCTGAGTAATAAGAGTACTTTTTTAGCCTGCACGAGTCTGAGCAGTGGTGTATGAGCCTCTATTTTTTGTGATTCCTCCAGGCACTCTGGTTTCCCCCCACAGTCCAAGGACATGCACATTAAGCTCATTTAATATTCTCAGTGGTCCCTAGATGTGAATGGTTGTGTCTGTGTAGGCCCTGTCTTTTATGTTACTTAGGTTGGCTGGGATAGGCTCCAGTTTCCCCGCAACCATGTTAAAGGATTAAGCAGATCAGAAAATGAAAGTTCACAAGAGACTTTATTTATTACTTCATTATTCAGGCTGATTATTTAAAAGTTTAGAAAGTCACCATACACACTGTTTAAGGAAATGTGGGTCCTTACTAAGCCAATGACTTCTGCTTCATTTCCCAGCAATAACCTTGATTCTGTGGATGAACTGGCCTGTAAGTGGCTCTGTAACATATTGACAGCAGTGCTGGATAGATACATTCTAAACCTAATATAAAACTAAGCACAGTTCTAGTGTCTTCTTCATGGATGTGCAGTGCTAATGCTAGTGTGTTGAGGAATATGTTGAGAGTGGCAAAGATGTTTTGAAAATTTATTTGGACAGAGAATAATAAAATCTTGAGTATACAGGAAAAATAAATGTTAAATAAGTAATCTTTTTACTATAGGACACTATCCATATTAAATATTAGCATTTATTTTAAAACATGTTTTTAGTCCCAACCAAGTTGCTAAACTTATATATTGGTATAATATATACTGGGTATATTTTACCCAGATAAAGTGTCAGTGTGAGTAAAATTTGCCTAGCCTAAGCAGGCTATCCAATCCAATGTTCTCTATCCCCTGTATATTTTCCCTTTTACTTTGCCATCACTCTTTCTAATGGATTATTTAATGATAATTAACCCTGAATCCTACAGAGGCAGCTGTGGGCAGATTAATGGCCTAGTTTAGGTAGAACACCTGTTCAACCATGCAGAATTTGTCCGGATCAAGCTGAAGGCACCAATGTCAAAGACAAGTGCACATGCTCCCTTTAGCTGTGTCGCAGACCTTGAGCCCTACAAATCTTGACCTCCGTCAGGTGTTATTTTAAAGTTGGCTCTATTATGGAAAGTTCTAGTTATTCCCTGCCATTACTATATATGTTAGCTCTTGAAGGCATTAAAGTGATGTTTCCTAGGCCAACTGAGTAAATGTAAATGAGAAGCTGTGATTATAAGATAGCCAACAAATAAACAATTTGAGATCATTAAAAAGTAATTAAAAGAATGTTTATGTGGTTTGTAATTCACATATTTCAGGCCTGCTTTTGCAGAATTAAAAGGGAACCAAATAATGACTTTTCTCTGGATGAAAGAACACCATTGAATGTTAATGACAGGCATTTAAAAACATTTTAAACAGTAACTATTGTAACAAAGCTATGTACACAAAATATAAGGGAATTCTTAAGTATTACATGTAGGCAACCCAAATTATTACATATTAAAATTAGATAGTATGTCAAGAGTATTAAAATGGCATTCTAAATCAATCTGTATGAAAAAGCCAGTCATCCGACAAACATGACTGAGTAGTAAAATATCTGGGCATAATGAGCATGATTTCTGCAATGCAGATGTTGAACTTTTATTCATTACGACGGTGCTGCCAAATTATTTACTCTGATTGGTCAGAAGGTGCTAATAAACTACCAGTCAAAAGTTTGGACACACCTACTATTTTCCTTCTCCTGAAGTTATTCTCCAATCCTCTGTTCCCATAACTCTGAAAAACTTTCTGCAGTCAAAGTTATGATGAGAGTGCAATGGGATGGCCAATCAACTTGGAATTTAGGAAATCAGAAACATTTATAAATAACCATTTAATAATTTATACAACCATGAAATAATTTGGAATTTTTGGCCAAGGAGACGGAGAAGAGGAGAAAGACACATCCAAAGACAGAGAGAAAGAAGAAAGGCTAAGCATTTTCAGGTCAGAGTAATTCAAGAGAGAAATTCAAGTTGTTCTACTAAGTTGTGGACAGGAAGACAAATGGCACAGAAGTAATCCTGAAGGAAGAGCTCATCAGGAGTGTGTTGGAAGCAAAGAAAAGGTCTGACAGAGTGATGAGTGTCAAGCTAGAATTTAGAGAAGTGATGTTGAATGTTATCGGTGCATATGCCCCATAAGTAGGGTGTGAGGGGCAGGAGAAGGATGACTTCTGCAGGGAGCTAGATAAATTGATGAGTAGTGATTGGAGTGGACCTCACTGGGCATGTCGGTGTAGAGAACAGAGCTGACGAGGAAGTGATGAAGTGTCAAGGAGAGGAATGCTGAAAGGCAGATGGTGGTAGATTTTATAAAACAGCTGAAATGGCAGTCGTGAAAAAATATTTAAAGAAGAGGGAGGAACACACAGTGCCATTAGAATGGAGGAAGGTGCACAGAGATGGACTATGTCCTATGTAGGAGACACAGCCTCAAGGAGATTAGTGACTGTAAGGTGGTGGCAGGGGATAGTGTTGCTAGACAGCATAGGATAGTAGCCTGTAAGATGATACTAGATGTGAAGAAGAGGACAAGAGAAAGCAGTGAACTTGTGATTAGATGGTGTATGCTAAAGGAAAAAGATTGTTCTGTAAAATTTAGAGAGGAGGTAAAACAGGCATTTGGTAGCAATGAAGAGATGCTGGATGACATCTGAACAGAGGAAGGAGGAAAGAGACTTGATGGTGGAATTACGAAATTCACAAAAGCATTGAGGGAACGACATTAACAAAAAAGAAATTGGATGCTCAGAAAGATGAGAGAAGTGACAATCAAAAAGTAGAGCGTAGTACAGTGATATGCAGGACAAGGCGAAGAGAGAGGTAGTAGAATCTAAGAAAGAGGCATATAATGAGTTGTATGAGAAGATGAACACAAAGGAAGGAGAAAGGGATTTATTACAACTGGTCAGGCATAAGGGTTGAGCAGGGAAACTGTAACCTAATCTAGGGTGATAAAGGATGTACATGATAATTTGCTGACAAAGGAGGATAGTGAAGGGAAGGTGGAACGAGTATTCTGAAAAGCAGATGAAATAATAAAATGACACACAGAGAGAGAGAGAGAGAGAGAGGGAGAGGGAGAGAGAGAGAGAGATGGTTGGAGGATTTTGGGATAGTGATCCAAGAAGTGCAGAGATCAGTGAGAACGAAGCGAGAGCAGCAGTGAAGGATGGAAAAATGGAAAGGCAGTTGAACAAGATGATATACAAATAAAGGCGTGGAGATGTTTAGGAGAGATAGCAGTGGAGTTTTTAACCAGATTGTTGAACAAAATCTTACTATACCACACCACTTTATTTTAAAATCTTGGAAGGTTAGAGGATGCTTGAGGAAGCAGTGTTCTTGTACCAATTTTCAAGAACAAGGGAAATGTGCAAAGCTGCAGTAACAGAGGCATAAAGTTTATGAGTCATACCATGAAGTTATAAGAAAGCGTTGCTTGGAGAGTGTGAGAGGAGAGATGGTGATCTGTGAGCAGCAGTATGGTTTCATGCCATAGAAGAGCACCACAGATGCCATATTTGTTGACTGGGAGAAAGCATATGACAGGTTGCCAAGAGACGGGTTGTGGTACTGTATGAGGAAGTCAGGAGTAACAGAGGGTGACACAATCTGAGGGTGGTACAAGATATGTATGTGGACAGCGTGACAGTGGTGAGGTGTGCAGTAGGAATGACGGACTGGTTGCACCGGCTTGCATCAAGGATTGGCTCCAAGCTCACTGTGGTGGTCATGGACAGGTAGACCAAGGAGGTCAGACAAGAGTCTCCATGGAATATGATATTTTCAAATGACACTGTGACCTGTAGTCAGAGCAGGGAAGAGATGGGGATGAGTCTGGAGAGTCAGCAGTAGTAAGACCGAGTACTTGTGAATGGATGTGAGGAAAAGTGATGGAAGATGCAGCTGCAATAGAGTAAAGGTGATGAATTGGTGATGAGTGAGTTAGAGAAGTGAAGAAGAGCGTGTAGGCAGGAAGAGTGTCTGGGGTGATCTGTGATAAAAGGGTTATCTGCAAGAGTGATGAGAAAGGTTTATAAGACAATAGTGAGACAAAATAAGGCAAACATGTTGTACGGTTTGGAGACAGTAGTGCTGACAAAAAGACAGGAGGCAAAGCTTGGAGTGGCAGAGATGAAAATGCTACACCTTTCTCTGGGAGTTACAAGAATGGCCAGAAATTAAAAATGAATATATTAATGTTATATGTTAGTAGGGATATCACACATAGGAGTGTTTTGGGATAAAGTGAAAGAGGACAAATTGAGATGGTTTGATGCAGAGGAAGAATGAAGAGTATATCAGTAGAAGAATGTTAAGGGGTGATCACACCAGAGGTGTGATAGAATTCATGGCTGTGGCTTTTCATTCTCAAATCCGTTGTACAACATTCGCTGCCTCGAATTTTGGTCGCCTAGTTTGTAAACTCATTGCAAAATGAAATGAATGTAAAACGTTTGGAATTTCCACAAATGTAGCAAACAGGCTCTGATGTGGAATAGTCTCACACCCTTCTCAAACAATCCGCACATGACACGAGAAGGCCGCAAACTTGTCATTTTGCTCACAAATTATTTGTTTTTTGTTCGCAAAGACAAGTTGAGACTTCTATGAGGAACGTTTGAGACTTGCTGGCATCCACCATATTCCGTATATATTTTGGCATCATTCACATTTTACTCACATTTTGTTAGAGCTAATAACACATGAATAAAAAACAAACAAACAAACAAACAAACAAACAAAAAAAAACCAAGAAGCAGAGAACAAAAAGCAAACAAAATAGGACAGGAGATTTGCAATTTTTCCACCAAGCATCAGTAAACCAATCGCAAATTACTCGTAAATCAGTCACAAAAATTGTCACATGACCTTATCGTGACTGTCGCGTGTTATATGCATTTAAACTGCAAAATATTCACTTGCATGTGGAGTTGCAAAATCTTGACACGAATTTCAAAATTCGCAAAAAAGAAAAAAAATATATTCTATCAGAATCTATTCTATCACTTGATTTTCTATTGCACCCCTAGTGTCATCACCCCCTAAGGATGGAACTGCCTAGTTAGAGGAGAGGAGGAAGGCCAAAGAGGAAATTTATGGGTGTGGACATGTAGGTGATTGGTGTGATAGAGAGGGATGCAGAGGACGGGGCAAGATGGAGAAGGATGATCTGATGTGGGTACCACTAACAGGAGCACCCAAAGGAGAAGAAGAAGAAGAAGAAGAAGAGGAAGAAGAATTATTTCCTTACAGCCACAGACTTTCAGTTTACAGAAAACTTAAAAAAAAATCTAACACTTAACCCTAATCTCATTTTCTAATTTTCCTTAACTATATCATTCCTAGTGATTACTCAATAATATGGCTTAAATAAATAAACCAATAATAATGTGATGCTAAAAGAGTCAAAAACAAAATGAATGCTATTCCCTCGATGGACCTGATTGCTGTATGAACATGTTACAGCCACTGTTTTCCAGCAGAAGCAAACAGCATATGCTCAAATCAAACTCATAACTTCACTTCCATATGCTTTCAAAACAGCATGATGCCTTGCGGGACATCATATTAGTGTCCAAGAAAAACCCCAAACACTTTATACTTATGGGAGCACACATTCACACATCCATGGCCTTACTTGCTTGTTAAATAAAGCAGTTTTTTTAAACATTAATCATTACTGTACAGAAATAAACACAGATCTCTGTGCTGTATACTGAACTTAGTAAAGCATTGCAATTAGTTTGTTCGTCCTGCACCAATGTTTACCTAGTGGCTGTAAACACTGCTCCTGATTATTCAAATGGAAACAAGAGCAGTATGCCAATGTGAAATGGGATTCTCACGTGTTTTCCATTTCACTCAACAGCTGTTAATTTTTTTTTCTGCCTATATTGTTATAATACACTCTATTTTCACCTAATTTCTTTATCCATTTGTGTATAGGTGCCTTGTTTTGCAGCCAAAAGCTAAGTGTCATGCTCTGTCAAGATTATGTTTTCTTTTTGGGAAGGGGGGGGGTGTATAACTGTATGCTTCAAAACGTTCAAAATTTCATAAACAGAGGATGCAGCAGTTACATGCAGTATGCTAGAGATATGATCTGTGCAGATAAAGCCACTTCAACTTTTTTTTTTTTCTGATTTCTTCTTTTTCTTTTTCCAGATAACATCTTTACTTGCTCTGCATCGATTGTCCATTATTACATGGTTGGAAACAAGTGTGCACATCCTTTCACTGCACATTATATTCTTAGTGCCACTGAAGCAGGATTTTGTATAATTTACATGCCATGAAAAGAGTGTAACTGAATGAAGGTTAACTCTGCATTACTGAGTGACGTCAACCCTAAAAAACCCTGACTGCCTACACTGGTGTTAAATGGTGCTACGACAGTGATTGAGAAGTCTCTAAGTGCTAACTAACCAGAGTCTGGTCATGTTTACAAGAGGCGTGTTCAAAAGCAAAGAGAGTTTTAAAATCATGGAAGTGAGCCCCATCATTTTCTGAGAAGGAATGTACAATCATCATTTTTGAGTTGGCAAAGTTTAACACCGCGATAGCCAACAAAACCAGGAAGGATTGTTGAAAAAGCTTTGCTGACAGAGTCAATCTGTAATAAAGATATTCTTGTTGTATGCTCTCTATTTTGTCTGACAAACTGCTATTTTAAAAAGGATTGAAATATAAGCACATGTGAAATATTCTAATACGTGAAAACAGTTGGGGACATTTAATTACAGCCAACACATGGTCTACATTTCTAAAATAAATTGACCTATTAATTGCTGCAATTGAATGTAGACCCTCTTCCAAATGTACATGGACTATCCATATATTTGATATGCTTTGTGTCAATAATACCTTCATTAAACCCATCTTTCCAGCTGCAACACCAGTGGAAAGAGCAATTGGCCAAAAATCTATGCCTATTCAACAGTGAGGGCAGTGAGGAAAACAGAGAATTTATATAATGTATGTATATAAATCGCACTATTTAATATTTTCTTGAAGAGTCTTTAGCCTCATCCCTCATCAATTCAAGACAATGCTGAGAGATGAACCCGACACTGAATGGAAAAAAAAATGTTATGTTGCTTAAAGGCTGACTCACACGTCAGCGATATAGCCGTGAAATAGTGCAACATATTATTGGTTGGTTTCGACTGAAAATACCTATCTATACACCTATATAATCTATTTAACTAAATCTTCTTTTTTCTATCTATCTAATCTTCTGTCTCACTATTTCTGAAAATATGCAAATTCCATTTTGAATTTATTAAATATATTCTATATTTATAATTAACATATACTTTATATTATTTTCCTTGTGTGTTTCAAAAATTAGTCTATTAAGTTGATGTAATGATGAAATTATATAAAGGGATGAGAGCCACAGTGATCGAACCCACAAAAACTAAAAATTAGATATGGTGATATTAAGACAGAAAAAAAAAAAATTAGATATGGTAATATTATAGTCTGTGATATTTTTTATGCTGTGATAACCATTAGAATGAATAAAATCAATCTAATATTCCTCCTTGGACCCCAATGTTGGCAAAGACAGTGGATTTCATCAAATGAGAATCTATACATATATTTAGCTAATGAGCATCCAATTTGTGTGTGTGTGTGTGTGTGTGTGTGTGTGTGTGTGTGTGTGGGTGTGTGTGTCCACACAGGCCACATGTGGACAGGACCTGAACATTTTAAACCACTTCAGAACATAGAGGACACCAGTATAGGATTATGAGTTGGTGGTTTATTACTCTCTTTTGAAATTTAGTTTTACTGATCATTGAGCTGTGGTTTATTTTTATTTGTTGAATAGACTGAATGTTTGTTGTGGTATTTGGATTTTTATGCATATCTATGTTGTGGCATCACAGCAAGAGAAGCTCTGTGGTAAGTAAATCTATAATTTGATAGTGACATTTTCATTTCTATTCTGTTTCTTGGTACTGGACTATAAGAAGTAATCAGAGTTAAATTTTAGCTAAAAAATGTGGGAATTTTCCACAATATAGTCTTAGAATATTGGCTGTAGTTCAAATCACCGAATAATATAATCATTTGTGATTGAACTTAAATTATTTCTTGGGTTTACTGGAAAAATTGTTCAATAAATTTTTTCTTCTTAACCTCAGGGCAAGCTGTGATGTTGATGCATTCACTTTTTTTACTCAATTTTGACAGACTTTATCTGAAATACCATACCAGGCTACTGTTGAAATTTTTGTAAGAAGTGAATGCTTGCACAAATCAATAAAATATTATTTCAGACTTTCTAAATTGGCCCCTGACCGTCTCTAGGCCCTGATGCACACCCAGTAATTACACTGGTGCATACTGCAATTGGTTTGAGTGTTAGGCATCTTTAAATTTGACAGGATTCATTAACTAAATACTATTAAGTTTCAATAGGAAGCAAAAACCTAAGTAGTAACTTGTAAAGCTGAGTTGACATTTTAAATATTGTTAGCCTTTAAGAGGATTTTTAATGTGGACATGATTATTCAAAGATCAGTGCAAAAAAAAAAAAAGTGAGCTTGAATCAGTGATGAGGCACTTTGTTTCATCCTGTGGTTCATCACAGATATTTTATTTATAATAACCCTAAAACTTTCCAGCCTGCAAACACTGGCAGTTTGTTTTCCTCGAATAATCTCTAGTGTATTGTTTGTGCTATCAAAAGCCATATGTCCCTTGATAATCCCCCTCTACTGCCAGTGGCTTTCTTGTGTAAATTTTCCACTTAAAATTTCATGATCTCTTCACTCTAGGTTGCCACTTCCATCATGAGATTTCTCCAACCTAATGGCTGTAACTACTTTGGCACTGCCATCAAAAGCCTATTTGTTTAATGTTTAATCAGGTACTTCAGGGAGTAGTGTAATATCTGTGGATTTGTTTTAAAGACAATCGATTACAGAATTATTGTCATCCTTCTCTTCAATATTTCCTCTCTTTATTTCCAATATGGCCATTAAATTAAATAATTTAATTATTTATTTTGTAATGCATGTGTCATGTTGAAATATTGGCCAGTGCCAATCTGACTGCACCAAACAGCCTCTCCCTTCTTGGTGGAGCCGACATTTTTACAAGCTTTAATTAAAATTGTACACCTCGTTTGTCAAAATCTGCATTAGCTATCTATGTTTTTGGACTGTGGGAGGAAACCGAAGTACCCGGTGGAGACCCACATAAGCACAGGGAGGATATGCAAACTCCACACAGAAATGTCCTGAGTCCAGGAATCGAACCCAGGACCTTCTTGCTGTGAGGCGAACGTGCTAACCACTGTACCACCATGCCACCAACTTTTGTGTACTTAACAAATTGACTTTTAACAAATATTGCTAAACTAAGGCTCACATTGCCACTACTTAATGGGTATTACATAAAATGCAAGAAAACACAGCTGGAATTTTATGAAGAAGAAAAAAGAAAAAAAGACATCCATTTAGGATCATGCATATAAAGGAAAATGCAGACCTTTCAGGAAATGTTTCACTGGCAGTGAAATGTTTTTTCCATGACAAATAAAATTAAAACCACCTATAATTCATTTTCTTTGACGTAAGGTCAATCGGTTTTGACCTGAGCTACACAGAGAAGGGAATGAACCATACCAGAGATTAATATCACATCCTTAAAAGCCAATATAGATCATTAGTCCACCTGTGTTTTTCACCTGTATGACCTCACATAAGTAATTAAAGTAGTGATATTTCAGCATTTCTCCACATATCGAGTGCCTGTACTTAAGAAGTATCGACTCTCAATTTGATGTGAACATGATCTCTGTCTTCCGAATGGTTAAGGTAGGAAATGTGCTCAAGCATATTATTGATGAATATTACAGACACGGCTGCAATTTGTTAGAAGAAAATAACAATTAGACGAATTAGCATTGGCAAAGACCCTGTGACTCAATTGTCATGGTGTAGGGGCAGTATAATTAACATGAATATATTGTACCCTTCAGAGTTATTGGCACATAATTAATTGGTGAAACCTAATATATATATATATAT
>JAQMYF010000023.1:32138237-32151605 GCA_030014195.1 Neosilurus mollespiculum | reverse complement strand
TCACCATAGACAGTGAGAGACATGGCCGGCCTTTGATAACCCAGTTAGCTGCACTGGGGGGGACAGCAGTGACAACCGGCTGATAGTGGGGCTTGAACCCCCACCCTCAGGCCTTTTAACACATATTAAGCTTAATTCAAAAGTACTGTTGTGGTATAATTATGACTTATCACACTATCTACTGTCACTCAAACAAAAATAAGCTTACAAAGTATATGATACCATTCATCTTCTCAAGATCTAAAAAAATTTAATGATCCATATTTCACAATGGGTGGCGAGTTATTAGTTCCTCTCAAAATTCAGTTGATGTACAGTACTTGGCCAGAAAGTTCAGTCTTGGTCTCATTCGAACATGACGCACCACTTAGTGAACTTCAGAGGCAATATTTTTGTTACTTATAAGGTGGACAAATTTCATGAGAAAATGTACAATTACTCCCTAAATATCTTCTTCAACCGAGTTGTAAGGTTTATTTGTTATTTTTAATGTTCGTTATATAACTATTTTTGACTGTGCTATTGAAGTGTGATAATCAACCAGTGATTTTCTGTACTTTTGTATCCATTAAAATCAATGATGAAAAGGGAGGACAAAAATACCAAAAAAAAAACCCCTAAATAATATGCTGGGTGCTTTTATTGCATCTTTGATGTTCAGTAATTACTCTTGAAGTCTAGCATTAGATTTAGTGATGAAATCTTTGCCCTTGACTTCACAGGTATCTCTTCTCACTGTGTCACTCAAAAATGCCCCATCCAGTTTTATTAAAGAATGCAGGGATACCACAGCTTAATGTCGGTACGCCACATTCTGTGAGGTAAGCAGGTGTGCATTTCAGTTAAAACATATCCCTGGTCTCTTATGCCTAATTCAGAGTTTCTATGTATTTGAATACACTCCCCAGAATCACACTAATGTATGGAAACACATTGCATTTGCTTAAGCCATTCTAACAATAAAGAAGTAAATCATTATTTATTATTTAGCAACTAAATAGTAAGTGCTATAACCTTTTACTCCTACATTAGTGGCTATGATAATCAAGAAATAATGTACAGTGAGCCAGTCATTATCATGGAATTAGCCACCACAGCATGATTGAGACTTAGATGCACAGTGGGGGCTTTTGAAGAAGTGGTTTATTTGGCTATAATGATCAGCTTAATATACATTATCCCATTTGTTGGCTACTTACAAAATAATTAATTATATTATATTATTATAAAATTATTAATTTCATATGAAATATCTTAAAATGATATTATTGATTTTAAAATAATTATTATATCTTATGCTAATGATGTTCTTCATAGCAGGGTTTGTTATAAATAAATAACTACCCACTGTCATGATCGACCAATGAGTATTGTGTATTCAAATGAGCTATGTGATAACATCTAATATTATAGGTATTAACTAGCATCTCTCCGGTGTTCGCCTCGAACCAGTCTGCGTTTTTCTTCCCATTCTTGCCATATGATGCAAGGGCTTGGTGAGATGGAGCCAGTTATTGAGGCCAAGTGTGCTGCCTTCCTCAAGCATAACGAAAACCCAACAGCCAGGAACCTTGAAGCCCCAAGAGAAGCCAAGAATATAGCCCAACTTCTGGCTAGACCTTTCCTCCAGCATACAGGCTGCCTCTGACACCGGTGACATCAGGGGTATGTACAAGGGGATCAAGCAAGCAACAGGCCCCTGCATCAAGAAAACAGCTCTCCTCAAATCCATGTCAGGTGAAGTCATCAGAGACCGCAGCAAGATGATGGAAAGGTGGGCTGAACATTACATGAAGCTCTAAGCCACCGAGAACACAGTCACAGAGGAGGCTCTGAAAAGCCTGCCAGTGATGGAAGAGCTCAACGCAAAACCCACTAGAGAGGAGCTCAGCAAAGCCATCAACAGACTTGGCAGTGGGAAGCATCGTAGGGAAGGTTTTTGCCTGGGTCACCCCTGTCAGATTACAATGCCTCACAGAGCGTGTCTACCCTGATTCACAGTGCGGCTTCAGGGCTGCAAGATACACGGTGGACATCCTCACCATCAGACAACTTCAGGAGAAAAGCCAGAAGCAGAATAGACCACTGTACCTCACCTTCGTTGACCTCACTAAGGGTTTCGACCTTGTCAGTCTTGATGGGCTCTTTAAACTGCTCGCAAAGATCGGCTGCCCCCAAAGCTTATTAACATCATCAAGTCATTTCACGACAACATACAGGGCACAATTTGCTGTGATTGGGAAATCTCCAATCTGCAGTGGAGTAAAGCAGGAGTGTGTCCTTGCGCCAACCCTCTTTGGAATCTTCTTTTCCCTCTTACTGTCCTTTGCCTATGTATCATCCACAGAGGGTGCCTACCTTCACACCAGAGTAGACGGCAAGCTCTTCAACATTGCTTGTATTAGGTCAAAGACAAAAGTGACAAGAATGCTCCTAAGGGAGATGCTTTTCGCTGATGATGCCTCACTAGCATCCCACACAGAGCCAGGGCTTCAGCAGTTGATAGACAGACTTTCCCACGCTTGTAAAGAGTTTTGCCCTCACCATTAGTATCAAGAAGACAAACGTCAAGGGACAGGGAGTCGAGTCACCACTATTCATTTCCACTGACGAAAATTTCTAATTCTTTGGGTCCATAATCTTCAGCAATCTGTCATTAGACGTAGAGCTAAACACTCGGCTAGCAAAGGCCGTCGCAGTGATGGCCAGGCTATCAAAGAGAGTATGGACAAACGAGAACCTCACTGTTCACACCAAGCTCCAGGTCTATCAAGCATGTGTCATCAGCACTCTGCTGTGTCGCATTGAAGCCTGGATACCCTATGCCAGACAAGAAAGGCGGTTGCCTGATGATGATGATGATGATGATGACAAACTAGCATTACAGGATTAAAGAGTGCAACTGTGAACATGCTAGTAGCTCCTGGGAATTAAATTTATTTTAAAATCCTAGACAATAACATAACTTTTACAGGCTATAGGTGAAAATCACTGCCATCCAGAACCTTATAAAAAACACTGTTCACTGTTGACCTCCTTTTTCATTTTTCTTAAACAAAGCCTCCAACAACATGATAACCGCAACTAAAACATCAGTTCCTTCTTCTTTTTTCCTTTTCAGACTAATGTATTTCACTTCACTTGATATCAGAATTTACTTCTGCCACCGGCATACCAGTTTCCTCTGGTTACTGTAAATCATCTTACATCTTACATGTCATAACTTTTTCTTTTTTTTTTTTTTTGATGTATGCATCTTCCAATTAGTGTGTATCATTTGTGTTGTACCTCTTTGCATGCCTGTGTGGCTCCTACATATTCTGCAATCCTGTGTTTAAATAATTATGTGCATGTGGGAACACATTACGGTCCTCTGTCAAGGTAATAACCCATTGTCATTTCTGCTGGATGGCAAATATTAAACCATAGATCAATGTTTAACTATTTATAGTGGACCAAATGAGAATGTCGGCAGTGGCATTATTATTTGCCTTTGGCAAAATCATAATAATTTAATGTTTTAAAATCAGAAGAATGTCATTATCATTATTGCTTTGTGTTCACCACTGAAATAATCCTTTTAGGCCAAAGTAGAAGAAGAATAAAGAATGTGGGTGTAATACGTTACACAAGCTTG
Source organism: Neosilurus mollespiculum (assembly GCA_030014195.1). Classification (NCBI taxonomy): domain Eukaryota; kingdom Metazoa; phylum Chordata; class Actinopteri; order Siluriformes; family Plotosidae; genus Neosilurus; species Neosilurus mollespiculum. The sequence continues at coordinate 32,147,968 of JAQMYF010000023.1, read as the reverse complement.
CAGGTGTTTATGAGATTTGTGCTGGATTGTTGTTTGATTCCATCTTTATTGATCTCCTGTCTAAAATAAATTGTGTTGTCTCAGATGAGTTTAAAATAATAATGAGTTTAAATGAAGTTCTATAGCCATGGTAATGGAAATAGTTTGGTATTTTTTTTGTGAGCTTTAATAAAAGCTTGTTGCTTGAAAAAGTGTAAACAAGGGGATTGATGCTCAGTATAGGAATTAGCAAAGCTTAGTAATTCCATCCAACCATCTATTCATGATCTATACTGCTTATCCTCAAGGCTCAGGGGGGAAGCTGAAGTTAATCTCATTTGACTTTGGGCGAGAGGTGGGGAAAAACCTAAAAAAGTTGCAAGTCTATTTCAGGGTTAAGCTTGAAATCTAGATGATAAAATTACAGAACAGATGAGTCAGATTCTCGTAGAACCAGCAGGTAACATGCTAAAAGTCTCACCTGTGTTTAATTAATAACAAGCTATGTATGTGTTTCTGGCTCTTTCTCAATTTGCATTCCTTTCTGTACATCCATTCTTGTGGACTTGTGAAATGTCGTCAGACAGTCCCAGACCCAGACCCAGGTGTGTTCATGCTCCTCCCAATTTACCAAGGATGTATGGATTGACTTCTGTGGACTTATGACCCAGAATGCATTTTGAACCAACTAGCCTAATTGTGTAATTTTGTTATTCAGTCAATAATTTTAGTTTTGTATCATGTCTACTGTCAAACACAACTGTTGTTATTCATAACAACAATCTCCCAGAACCTTTTTCCTGCCACTGGCATTTTACAGGTATGCCACAGATCTTAGATATTATTTATATTATATTTATTCATTCATTCATTCATTCATTTCTTCATTCGCTGAACTGCTTAATCCTACTAGGGTCACAGTGAGGATAAAGCCTAGAACGCTTATCTTTGGACTATGTGAGGAAACTGGAGTACCCAACAGAAACCCACACAAGCACAGGATGAACATGCAAACTCCACACAGAAATGTCCTTACCAAGGTAGTCCTTACTCGAACCTAGGACCTTCTGGCTGTGTGGCAGATGTGCTAACCACTATGGCATCATGATGCCTTATTATTTATAACAATTTTTTAATATCTTAAAATGAAACAACAAGAGGTAGAGGTTGTTTTATATCAGATATCATTTTATTGTAAATATACTTTACTGTGAAGGTAACCAGAAGGCAAATGGAAACTGATACATCGCTGCAGTTCTAATTGCCAAATGACTGTAAAGTGTCCTCCTTCAGAATATGTACTCCTGAGTAAAACTGCATAAGTTTGTGCTCCCAAATATGTGAGTACGAACTTGGCAAACTTGGTATTGAGAAACAGCCTCTGTGTGCTTGCAGGAGGACAGTAACAAGAGAAAGAGTGGCTGACACGAGTGGTCTGTACGAGCTTTAACCAAGACTTGTGGGTGTTCCATGAGTGTGTGGTTTGGTGCTTCAGAGATCCCGGCCCACAGACTTTACAGTATATATGAAATAGGAATGCACTTACTTTTTATTCATTTATGAAGATTTTTAGTTTATTTACGATTACCATTGTATTTTACTACTATTTACTATTTTATTTCCTAGTTAAATTCCCACTGTTCTATATATGACTTAATATAGGCTGAGGCCAGGTCTGAAGCAAAATGTGGAGTCCTCAACATCTCAGATTTGCAAATCACAACTCTGAGTCTCTGCTGAGTTTGGCCTCAGTGACTACTAGGGAAAGTGCCCAGGTCAGCATAATTAGCTTTTGGAAAGACTAGTTACACGCCACCGGGAAAATGATTGCAAAGAACATAAGGTTCATTGCATTGCATATGTGTGTGATTGTCTGGTAATAAGTGAGAATTGGAAAGACACTGGAAAAAGTCTCTATTTTATCAGAAGCAGCAAAATGCTGGTCCTTGATATTTGGTATATGGTCAAGGCATTTAGCCTTAATTCACTGAGGGCTAATACCTTGAATTGGCTCCAAAGTTCAATGTGAGACTGGATAAAGATAAAGGTAGGATAAAGATAAAAAGTTGGCCTCTGTCACAGTAATAATCCACTAAGTTAGCTTTCGGAAACCCCCAAAATCCTGGGTTAAAATTTGGAATGAGATTTACAAGCCTATTGTATTCAAGGAAAGGATTTACTCCCTTGATCTTCATTTGACAGAGGACTATATCTATGGGTTACCTCTTGAAGTTAGGCTTGGAGTTGGGCTGACTTAGAAATTGCATTGACATTTGAACGGTTTTAGATAGCCCATTATTGAAAACAGCAAGCTATAACACACAAGGTATGACAGTGAGGTTGTACAAGATCACTGAAAATATTATCTATATCTATATATGCAGTATGTTACATATTATAGTACTGTATGTTATATATTGTAAGTATTGTAGCAAAACAGGAATCCTCCTCCGAAGAAATATTACAGAATCATTACAAACCTTTTAAAATTCAAAATTATCTACAAATAAATATTTCTTAATCTATACTTAATATAAAATATTAATATTATTTAAAAGATCTGCTTTAAATTATATCAGAGTTGCAGGTGATTTTAACAACATGACAGAGGGTTAAGATAATATTACCAGGTGACCCATTGTTTTCTGAATAATTAATTTAATTAATTGATTTATATATATAATAAAACATACATTTTTATTCTTTTTAACCAGATGGACACATTTTGCTGTGATATGCCCCAAAATATACATTACCTCTCAAAACAAGAAAGATTGGGATTATTATTTGCTTAGATATGATCACAGTATGGAGCTCTATAACATTTGTAGTCCTTGTTCCACAAATATTAAAACCGTATATGATCCACTGAATACTTTCTGTGTAAGTACTGTTTACTTAAATCTGCCTTAATAATGCAAAAATAAATGTATATTTATTATGATCTATGGCTATTTTTTTACTGTACAGATCCAAATTACAGAGAGACCTCTAGAAGGCATGTTACATTCACCATTGTTTAGCATATAGAGTTGATATTGCTGTTATTTTTTTATTTTATATATTTTTATTAGATAATTTACTTATTATTTTGCAAAACTGCCCAATCCTACTAGGATTGCAGGAGGCTGGAGCCTGTCTTGCCACCTGCATTTCAAACTGGATTTTGGTGTGGTGTTTGTTTTTGCTTGGCCATTGAACGCATGCACTTTGCTGTGACTCTTACATTGTCTCCTGTGCTGTTAATAATCTTGACTTTGTGAACATACCCTTACTAAAAATAATTAAGGTCTCTTTGTAAAACTGTCTTTTGTAATGTAAATACATTTAGCAAGAAACATACTGTGATATTGTCAGGAATATATGACAGAGAGCTGCTTTGTAGTTAACATCTATCGATATGCTTGTTGAATAAATTATTTAAAAAGCTATTTTCTTTCTTTTTTTTTTTTTTACTTGTAGCATTGCTACTGCAGATAAATGTATATCAATTTTACCTAAAATTGATGTTGTGCTTGTTCAAATCTGTTTAAATAAATAAATAAATAAATAAATGAATAAATAAATAAACAAACAAACAAACAAATAAATAAATGAATAAATAAATAATCAACTAACTAATTAACCCCTGATGAGTGGGCTACCACGAAACAGGCTTGTCGGGATGAAATTGTAGTACTATTATTTTTCCCACATACAATATATTTAGCTCTACTTCGACATATCGAGCACTGTTCTACGGAAAATCGACTCAAGATTTTATATATATATAAATTCATCATTCATTCATTTTCTGAACCTCTTAATTCTAAATAGGGTTGAGAGGAAGGCTGTTTCCCATCTCAGCCAACTCTGGGCGAGGGTGGGATGCACCCTATACAGCCACCAGGCCATCGCAGGGCAGAAACACGCTGACGGCTCAAAATTATCTTTTATAATTTAAAAATTTAATAAAACAATCAATTATTTTCACAACTGGCACCACAGTACTGTAGAGGTTGCACTTGTGCCACACAGCAAGAAATGTTTAAGCCCTTTGCTTGGAAAGGGCGTTTCTGTGTGGGGTTTGTATGTTCTCCCTGTGCTTGCATGGGTTTCCTCTGGGTACACCATTTTCCTCCCATAATCCAAAGACAAGCACATTAGGCTAATTGGATATTTCATATTTCCCCTAGGTGTGAATGATTTGAATTTTAAAGACACATACAGTGGATATAGAAAAGTACTCATACTCCTGGTAAAATGCCAGGTTTCTAATATTTAAAAAGAACATATGATAAATAATAATATAGAACATTTTCCACCTTTCTTTTGACCTATAACCTGAAAAAATGGACTGAAAAACAAGAGTGGAAAATTACTTGTATTATTAATATTATTATTATTATTATTATTATTATTATTATTTATATTACTATTATCCATGTATCCATCTATTTTCTAAGCCGCTTAATCCTAATTAGTCCTAACTGGGATCAGCCCCATGTTCCCCAGACCCTATGTCCCCCAGTACCTATGTCCCCCAATCCTTATTAAATTAATGGATCTTCTATTGTATTGTGTACTTTATAGAAGTAAGCTACAACGAGTGCATCCATATTGTAAAAGAAGTATGATGAAACAAAATCAAACTTACTCATCAAATTAACAATTTACGAAATATTAGGGTTAGGGTTAGGGTCCCTGGGGAACATAAGTACTGTGGAACATAGGTACTGGGGAGCATAGGACTGGGGAACATAGGTATTTGGGAACACAGACATGGACCCGTCCTAACCCAAGTCTTCTTTCTGTGAGGTGGACGTGCTAACCACTGCACCACTGTGCCGCCCCTATTATTATTGTTTTTAATAATCATCATCACCATCTTCATCATCATCATAATACTAATAATAAAACATACAATAACTTGGTTAAATAATAAACAAACATGTACACCCTTAAACTAATATTTTGTGAAAACAACTTTTTATTTTACGGCAGCATTTAATCCATGTGATCTACAAAAAAAGGCTATTGAATAGGCAGTAACAGGCACAGGGCACTTCTTTTTGCAGTGTCCAGATCTAATGTTGTGGAAAAAAGATGCTCTGCAAATACACTTGTGCCTGGAAAACAAAGTGATCGCTTTGACAGCTGGGAGAGAGCGGAAAATGTGACATCATGGACATGACTCCAACATGAACATGTGTTCAAAGGTCCCTCAATAAGAGGCAAAGTTAGAACTTTAAAGTATCTCTCAATTTCCACCTTAGACCTGGTACTGATCTACAGTACCTTCATTGTCAGTCTGTCCCAGCAAACTCGCAATCAGCGATGATGCCTTTCTTTTGCGAGGAGAGGAGCCATTTTCTATGGGTGTTTCTACTTCCTGTTTTCTTAGGCATTTCATCGACTTCTGTCTTCCTGAATGTCCTGTAGTTCTACATTTGAACAAAATAATAAATTAGCAGTTAGTACTTTCTCAGTTAATGCAACATCCCACATCTTTTAGGATAAATATTTTCCTCTTATTTAACTTTTACTTATTGTAGGTACTATCAATATTATGATCATTTTAAGTTTTATTTTGTGTTTGATAAATTAAATATAGTGAAATTATAGTGTTGTACCTCTTCAGGAGATCGGTAGTGATGGCAATCTTGATCTCATGGGTCATGGATAATTCTTCATTGGTGTCTATCATGTCCTGGAGGAGCTGTGCATTTATTGAAACAATAAGAGACACTGTTGGAGTACACTCATCTGACATTAGTGTGGCCGCATTCCTCATTGGCTTTAATGCCAACATCCTCAGCATTTGTGTTCAGTGGTCTAACTCTCCTCTTCCAACCTCTGAAGACAGCAAGGTGGCACAGATTGCAAGTTGCAGTTCCAAGAAAATTTGGATCATGTCATATGTGCTGTTTCACCTTAACTATAATTATAATAAGCTTTAACTGATGTTACAATGAGGTAAAACAGCACATATGATCCAAATTTTCTTGGATCCAACTGTTGTGATGCAGTAGAAGAACACTGCTATTTGGAGAGTGTGGCCATTTTAAGCACCCACTGGGATGTGAGATTCAGTGTATGGGCGAAGCATTATACATGAGGAAATTTACCAACTTGAGCTGCAACGATCATATTATTTGCAATGTCTGTCACAAATACTAGATCTTTTTCTGATAGCTACCATTCTCCCAAAACATGAGACAGTGCTTATCCCCCAGATGAGCACCTATGTGGATTCATAGACAGCTCTAGTTTGCAACACATGCAAATTAATCTGCCAGTCCTTGCTAATGTAATGTATTATTATTTTTTACAAAAGACTCCATCGTGACCAAAGTCCAAGAATCACATATTATTGGAGAGTACTGGTATAACTTTTTTAGTGAACTGGCTCCAGTGTTTTCAACAGGTATCAAAATCTGGGGCTTTCCACAACCGAATAATAGTTAGAGTATAGTTATGAAAGCTGTCGCAGGGTTATCCTACTCCCTTGCGCAGCATTGGGTGATAGTGTCACTTCGTTTCTCAGCTTGGCTGGGTCTTCTAGTTAGATTTTCAGGGTGAAAATGGCTAATATGGTTCCACAAGTTAAGGTGTGCTCACACAACACTGATCATTATCGTGACTTGCCCCGATCATATTCCGATGTTGCAATGGAGAAAATCTGAGAACATTCAATATACATCGAAAAACATCTGTATACACGGAAGAACACCGGAGGCCATTATAGAATTTCTAGAAAAACTTTGGGAAGAGTAAAATATTTTGGGAGTGTTGAAAAATTAGGAGGTTTTTTTTTTTTTTTTTGTGTTCGGAGTACATCAGGAAAACATCAGAACATCAGTGAGTTCTGAGAACATCAGTGAGCATTGATGCACTTCGGTAGTGATCAATGTAAAATTGGTTTAAAATTTTGAAAAAACGTGTAAGTGTGATGTACAAAAAGTATTTTTTTTTTAAAACAATATCAGAGACACATCAGTAAAATGGTAAAAATCATGGATATTGGTATAGATCTGAATAACATGGGATGAACCATCAAAATCACAGGTAACAATCAGAGAACATCAGTACATATTGGAACAAAATTGGCTGAAACATTGCACCAAGATTGGAATAGAATTGTTCAAAGCTGGGCTCATGATCGGTATCGTGTGAGCACACCTTTAGTGGTATTTCCTAAATATTTGATTTTTGTGTGACAAGCTTTCCACTCAACGTGTGTCTTGTCCAGTTAATTCTCAGCATGTTCATAAAATTCTAAATGGTCGCAGATGTCCGCTTTCAAAATATTTGATTGCAAAGTCATTTATATGCCACTTGCATTGCTAACAGGAAGAGAATTTGAACTTTAAAACTTATTGTCCACCTGATCGAAAAGTGAGGCTATAATTGATTCTATTGTGCTACTGCACTGATGCAGAATCAACCACGTCCTTATCTCGCAATATATCCAGCAACATTAATATATATATATATATATACACACACACACACACACACACACACACACACACACACACACACACACACACATATGTGTTGAATTCTGGGACCAAAAATGTGAGCTACAACCCATCCTTTCTTGCAAAGACTATGCCTATTTATGTACTTATCTATAGGCATACACAGAGAATTCATTTATTTTTTTCCCCCTGTACCAGTATATTAAAACCATTTTCATTTTTCCATCACTACAGATATATTATGCCACTTTACAATATTACGACTCAATATTCACGCAAAAGCAATGTAGACAGAAGCCTAGAATGCATTAGTTTTTCATTATAAGCTCTGCAACACCTCTCTCAGGGAAGGTGCATTCTATCTGAGCACACTATTCATTCTGAATGAAGTGACGATGGCTTCAGTTCAATGACCCCATATCTGATGCTGTGCCTCTGTCATCAAAGCTGTCAGGCTGGAAGGATTAGGTACAGCTTACATCGATACGCTGGCAGCATGCACACACGCACCATTAGTGAATGAAAATAAAAGGCAGTAGTACAGAGAGCCACCATGAATATAATGAGGGAGATCTCCGGTCACAAATACAGGCAGGGTTATGTATTTTCATCAAAAGTCATCATTATAGCAGGCAGCAGTATTTCAAATGAAATCTCTTGAAAGTATTAAACAAATCCACCTAGACTCTTAGTTAGTCGTTTCATGTTAGAGTTCAGTGAAGCCCTGCATTTGTAGTACGGTAATGCTTTAACAAAGCAATTTCTCTCAAATCAATGGTTTAAAATATTGGACAAATAAAGAACAATTATTTATAAAGGGGATGCAAATACCTTTAAATAGACCTCAGAATTACATATTTTATCCATGACAGAGGCAGGTCAGGTGAGCTGTGTGCAGTCTGGGAGCAAAAGTGCTGTGAGGATAATGGCATCTTTTGACAAAACAAATAGCAAATCAGTTCCTGTGTAGTACATAATAATGTCTATTATCCCAAGATAGTAAACCAGTTTGATCAACATTCCCATGTAACATATACTAAATTCATTGACTTATGGAGAAATAATTGAATAAGCTATTTACTGAGGGCATAGGCATTGTTAGCCCTGGGAGCAGAAAAGGAGATGGCCTCTGCCTCTGATACCAACATAGCTTGGTCAGTTTGAGTTCTCTTAGTGGTTGTACGGTAGCTAATATGCTTTTGTTACTGTTATCTATGACACACTGAGACAGGTTTTCATGAAACACTTTGCAAACTCTCTTACACGTCCATTTAATTGAATAATTAAAATGAAGGAAGGCATGAATTATTACAGGAAACTGTGAGTGCTGTTCACAGTAATGTCACAATTCCCCTGTCCTGTGCTTAAACTGTGCACAGGCTTGCATGAGAATGAATAACCATGATTACAAGAGGACTCTAAGCCTATATCTATTAAAACTTTCACCCCCCCCAAAAAAAAAAAAAAAAAGAAAAAAGTTTATGTCCATTGAAAAAAAAAAAATGTACATACCTCATATGTACATATGTAACCTAGTCATATGTATATGTATAAGTATAGTCACTGTATATGTTCTATATAATGTACATATGTGTTATATTGATATTTATTAACAAAATCAATGACTACATCATAAAGGGAAAAAAGTGCCTACTCTCTGTCACAAATGTCACTACGCAATTCAAACGTATGTATATCTGTGTATTGAGAATGCCATAAAAGTTATATTTCTCGTTCATCATGCATAAATGTAATTTATAGGACATTGGAAGACACTTCAAAAGCAAAACATATAAACTGAATTAACTGAAGAGAGAAAAGACCTACAACAAATTAATTCATTCATTCATTTTCTGAACCGCCTAATCGTAACTGGGGTTGCGGAGAGGCTGGTGCCCATCACAGTGTATCAGCAGGGTTGTGCACAGTTGCTGTCAAAATGGTTCACATTCATTCCCCAGTAGTCACTTTTGTATGATTTTAAAGCAGGAGGAAAATGACTTAGGGTTGAATAAGAGATGTCACTAATTTACTAAGTTCATTCAATCATTTTCTAAACCTCTCAATCCTAATTAAAGCCGTGGGGAGGCTGGCGCCCATCTCAGTTGACTCTGGGAGGGTGGGGTACATCCTGGACAGCTCACCAGGCCATTGCAGGGCCAATATACACACACACACACACACACACACACACACACACACACACACACACACACACACACACACAAAACCAGCCGCACTCACACTCACACCTAGGGGCGATTTGAAACAGCCAATTAGCCTACTGTG
>JAQMYF010000023.1:32119886-32136708 GCA_030014195.1 Neosilurus mollespiculum | reverse complement strand
CACACACACACACACACACACACACACACACACACACACACACACACACACACACACACACACACACAAAACCATCCGCACTCACACTCACACCTAGGGGCGATTTGAAACAGCCAATTAGCCTACTGTGCATTTTTTCGGACTGTGGGAGGAAACCAGAGTACCCAGAGGAAATCCAAGTATGCACGGGGAGAACAAGCAAACTCCACACAGAAACGCCTGAGACCAGGTTTCAAACCCAGGCCTTTTTGCTGTGAGGCGGACGTGCCAACCACTGCACCGCCGTGCCGCCCTAACCTACCAAATCTAGTTTTAATCTTATCAATGTTCATACAGATGGATGATAGTAAGTAATTTTCTGCATCCTGCTGATATAAAACGGTAATAAAAAAGGAATCCTCTTTCTTCATCTGAGAGTTTAGCTTAATTTACTATCAGGATAGTCATTGACTTTGTTTACTGTAGTTTTCTAAAACATCCAAAAGCAGCACCACAGTGTGGAATTTTCTACTTCTTGAAAAGAACACTTCACACCCATTTCACTAAATTACAGTACTTGGTACTGTTTTAAAGAAAATATTGTGTTCAAAACACAGGTCAGGCCAAATAGACTAAGTGACTATGAGTTTCAATATATTTAATTTCATGGTTTTGTTGAGGGAAGCAACAATGAGCATGAGGAAGCAGCATCATCTGAGTCAGGTCATTTGCATCTGGTGTTGGTGTTTAGTATTGCTTTTTTTTGTGTGTATATCAGAGAGAGTCAGTGTGTGAAGAAATTATTATCATAAGCTTTGCCAGTATGTCAGCATTGCACGTATATTGGCCATATTGATTTTTTTTACTTCCTAATATCAACATTGGCCACAAATATTGTGTATTGTTCTTACACTAATAAAAAAATGATGCGCAATGAATTATGTCCTTAGTAAATTATGTATCTGTCCCTGTGTCTGGGCGAACCCCCATGGCTAAGGGTATGGTTTAACTGAAATGCTCATATTTTGCTATTTTGTACTAGAAAATGATGTGTTGGTAATTCTTTCCATCCACCTCTCCTACACTATTTTTATTAATTACCGAATGCTTCTTTTCTCAAGCCAGATATGTCTGATAGATCTGGTACAAGAAATATGATAAAGTTTTGGCAGTATGACAATTATATGTGATGACCTACTTACAATTCAGTGCAGATGTTGTACAAAGAACACATATGGTCTGACAACAAAAAAGGCTTCAAACACCAGATTTTTCTCTTTTATTGTTCTGTGTGTTATTTTGGCGAATCATCAATATAGGCTCTACCAATATCTTCTTTCACTATGATTTGTGAATATTTTTACATATTTTTACTAAGGTATTTAAATCTAGATAGGTAATGAGCAAGACAGAGGTGAAAGCAGCGAGTTAAAAAACAAAACAAATCAGGTCTAATAGGTTAATTAATTCTAACAGGTTTTCTTCCAAGATTGGCCTGTATTTGGCTCCGTCCATCTTTCCATCAACTCTAACCAGCTTCCCTGTCCCTGTTGAAGAAAAGCATCTCCACAGCACGATGCTGGTACCATCATGTTTCACGGTGGAGATGGTGTGTTCAGGGTGATGTGCAGTGTTTGATCTACTAAACGCACAACATTTTGCATGTAGGCCAAAAAGTTTGATTTTGGCTTCATCTGACCAGAGCACCTCAGATGGCAAACTGCAAATGAGACTTTTTATGGCTTTCTTTCAACATTGGCTTTCTTCTTGCAACTCTTCCATGAAGGCCAGATTTGTGGATTGCATGACTGAGTTTTCCTGTGGACAGATTCTCCCCCTGAGCTGTGGATCTCCGCAGCTCCTCCAGAGTTACCATGTGCATCCTTGCTGATTCTCTGATCAGTGCTCTCCTTGCCCAGCCTATCAGTTTAGCTGGATAACCATGTTTTGGTCGAATTACAGTTGTGCCATACTCTTTAGATGATGGATTAAACAGTGCTCTGTGAGCTATGTTCAAAGGTTTGGATTTTTTATTTTTTTTATAACCCAACCCTGCTTTAAACTTCTCCACAACTTCCCTGACCTGTCTGGTGTATTTCTTTGATTCTTCTGTATTGATTAATCAGGTGCTAAAAGCAGTTGGTTGCACTAGATTTAGGGCATCAGAGTAAAGAGGGCTGAATACAAATACATGCCACACTTTTCATATTTTTATTTGTTAAATAATTTTGCAAACCATGTGTCATTTTCCTACCACTTTACAATTATGTATCACTTTGTGTTGGTCTGTCTTGTAAAATGCCAATAAAATACATTCACATTTGAGGTTGTAATGTGACAAAATGTTAAAAAAGTTCAAGGGGTATGAATATTTTTGCAAGCCACTGTAATCAATTATCAAATTCAAAGAATCATTCATCATAAGGGTGCAGCCATAGTCTAATGGTTAGAGAAGCGGCTTTAGGACTGAAAGGTCACTGGTTTGGTTTTTCCAGCACGAAAAATGGGTGGAGGGGGAGTGAGCTGCATCTTCCTTTCCTCCACATTCATGGCTAAAGTGCCCTTGAGCAAGGCACCTAACCCCCAGCTGCTCTCCAGGCAATGTGTAGTGCTCACTGTTTGCTCACTAGTGTGCAGTGTGTGTGTTCACAGTTTATGTGTGTGTGTGTGTGTGTGTGTGTGTGTACTCACTTTGAATGGGTTAAATGCAGAAGTCAAAATTTCCTTCGCAGAATTAATACTGTAAACAAATCTGCACCACTTATCCTTATTAAGGCTGTGTTGAAACTGGAGCCAATCCTGGCTAAGCCAATCCTACCTGACTTTGAGCAAGAGGCAGGGTACACCATGAACAGGTTGCCCATCTATTGCAGGGGTAACACAAACAACCATTCACATCTATGTGCAATTCAGAGTAGCCAGTTCACATAATGTGTCTTTGGACTATATGGTATGAACCCAAAGCATTCTTGCTGTGAGGCAAGAGGGCTAAGCATTGTACCATCTCTCCCCATCCAAAACCAAGAATTAAATATATAAAATAAAAGCTAATGCCTTTAAATGTTTTTATATATTAAGAAATAGAAACAATTATGCATTTTGGTAAATATGCGTCTTACAGATTAAAGGCAGGGTATTTAATCCTGTGTCCTGATACTGTCCATGTGAGGTATAGCATGTTCGTTGTGTGTCTTAGCAAGTTTCCTCCTGATTATCTGGTTGTCTCAAAATGCAGGTTGGATGTCTACTTTACATTGAATTGTGTGTGTGTGTGTGTGTGTGTGTGTGTGAGCATATTTTTCCTTAAACAAAAATAGGTTTAAAATAGAGCTCAGACATTTCAACCTTCTCTATTTATTCATACCTTTTAGGATCATTTAATAGTATTGATGATGCCACACCTAATAACTTAACATAGTGATTCATTCATAATTCATTTTAGGAAGCCATTTAATGCTCTGGAAGTTACTGTAATATTAATGACAGAGCCACAACTTATAAATAAGTAACACAGTAAGAAGCCTTCACTGAATTATTCGTTTAAGTGCCTCAGAACACAGGTGACGTGGTTTGTGTGCACACAGGTAATTTAAAATACAGTAACTGATGACTTTTCATTACAATAGTATTTGCTTGTTTAATAAGGATTATTGAATATTCACCAATTTTTTGCTTATTTAGAGAAATTTAAATGTAAAGTTAATAAGTACCAGTATTGGTCATCCTTACAGCTTAATTTGAGCATAGTGTAATACGTTTCATTTCATTAATTCATTTGTTCATTTCATGAAGTGCAACAACACAAATTCAATACATCATTTCAAAATTTTGAAAGCGGTGGTAGGGTGCTGGATTACTGATCTGAAGGTCAGGAAGTTCAAGCCCCACTATCACCCGGTGTTTACTGCTGCCTCCCCAGTGCAGCTAACTGGGTGATCAAAGGCCAGCCATGTCTCTCAGTCTGTGGTAAGAGGCATGTAAGAGAACCATTGCTGACTTTCAAAAAGAGTCCAGGGTGTATTGTGCCCTCACCCAGAGTTGGCTGAGATGGGCGCCAGCCTCCCCGCGACCCTAATTAAGATTAAGCGGTTCAGAAAATGAATGAATGAATGAACATTTCGATACACTTCATGATTAGAAAGGAGCACAAAGAAGAAATTATAGAATAAAATTTGTTTAGGCGACACAGAACTTATTTTAATATAAATGATGTTAAGATATGTTTACCGTGATTTCTGCTCTTGTTGTTTTTGCAGCCGTATGCTTTGCACTCCGCCATTTTCCTGGCAAAACAGCTCAGCACTGGCTGATAATGTATTATCTTAGACTGTTGTCTGCTGCACACAGGCCAGCCAATAGGACAAAACAACGAGTTCACGTCACTACCAGGGATGGAACAGCCAATGAAGAAGGCAACATGTCGCTATGCATGCCTAGTAGTAATAGCAGTGTGGCAGCACTCACGTGTACTTGACAAGAAGCAAGGACTGATGTTGGCTGATGAAACTGCTGACATGTGTGATCATTTTAAAGAGCTAGTAATACAAATTCACCACAGGTACCCTTTAAAGGCAAAAAGTGGGAGAACCATTCTGTTGTTTAGATGCCAGTTAGTGCTGTGGGATATTAGTGAAGCACAGAAACCTGAAATTCCTCTTCTTTTTGTTGCTTTCAACCTCTTATAGGTTCTCTTTATTTCTCATCTATGATTAAGTAGCACCTGCTCCACCAGTACTCTATTCCTCATGTATGGATATTGGTTACAAACCCCCAAATTCTCTCTTATACTTGTTTCCCCTAAAAATCACAGCCCTTTTTAAATCATGAAAGATGCATATTGTGTAGTCAACCCTGCCAGTATGGCATTAGGGAGAGCCATACCACCAGATTTGGAATATTATTCCCATGTAACAAAGCCTGAACTGGGACATTCTGCCTCTCTCTTAAGTCCTTTTCGCATGAAGTGAGAAAGTGAGAGAAATGTTCTTTAGAACTTGAACTGAAGCACTGACTTTTACACAACTCCTACTGTGCAGAGATCCTTATTTCATCAATAGATTATACTGTCAAACTGTGAAAGGAAATGAAGTTTGCTGCTCTAAATCCCAAAGTGTTTAACAGCAGAAAAGCGGCATGCCTGCAGAAAAAGAGTGTGCCAGTGTGCCAGTGTGTAGGAGATTCTTGTACATGAAAACTGCATGATTTATTGACCAAACTTTCATGAAGCTAAGAAGGAAAACAACTCCAAAAAAAAAAAAAAAAAACTTTTTCCAGTAGCTTTAAAAAAAAACTTTTTTTCAGTAGCTTTAAAATAAAGCTACTGAAAAATTAGTTTTTCTCATAATTAATACAATGGCACTTATCTGTTTTTGAACTCAAACTCTTCCTATGTGGACTGACACTTTGGTTTTTGCTATTTTTATTATAGTTATGTTTTGCATGTCTTTCTTGAGTGGATAGTAAGCCATGTTAATTGACACCTACTGATGGACAGCACATGAGAATTGTTTGGGAGGCACGGGAATTGCTCTTTTCTTTTCTTTTCTTTTCTCTTCCTTTACCATTCAAACTTTACTTCATACCCCTCTTTTCTAACAGATTACTTACAGAGCTGTCATTTTGTCCTGGACAGGTTTAACATTTACCCAATTCATAAAAGTATGCAGCCAAGGAGAAAAAGGAGCCCAACATAATTGAATGAGGAACAATTAATCTTTCACTTACTGAATCATTAACAGGCATCGAAAGCCAGTGAGGTGAAGATATTAGCCACCTGACAGGTAGGTGTTTGTTAGCTACACTCTTGAAGGGCAGATCTTTACCTTGCATTTTTAATCATCCCACTGCACCATTCAGTTCAATACCTTATCACTGAACACTCCTCCACTACAAGTGTCTTTTGACAAGCAAAATGATGCCTTGTATGAATTGAGATCCTCCAGTCTCTTATGAGGTGCAGTCAGAATTGTCTTGTTAGGTTATGTGTGTGTGTGTCTTTTTTTTCTCCTTGGGAATGGCAGCAATGTTGGGGCCTGCATTCTGATGAGGCTGTTGCTGATTATCACCATAAACACCATCTGTTACTGCTCAACAGTCTCACCTGCCCAAAACGCATGAAAAAGAAGGAAACAATAATTATCTGAGGATGGAATTATGAGTTCTGTAGGATTTGCATGATACATGATTTATTTTAGAAGACGTGCAGAAACTGGACAGATGGAAGCTGCTGGCAACCAAAAGATATGTTTAAAATTTCTACTTATAACACTAAATTATCCACTTCAGGATTACAAAATGAATTCACAAATTGCAATATTCACAATTCAGTTACACGCACTTAGTAAACAGTTAGTAAATACCAAAACTGTGTTCATCTGTATTCAGACAGAACTACGAGAATACTGTGTGCATGGTGGGGTTTGCCTTAATCATAGGTGCATTATGCAATTATGATCTTACATGCTGACATGTTTGTGGCTTTAAATACACTAGGGATGCAAAATCAACCACCATAAAAAAACAAACAAACAAACAAACAAACAAATAAATAAAATTCGAAAATAAACAATAAAATATAATAAAAATACTAAATTTGCTCAATACACAATGCACAGGCCTCTTTGCACGTAAGCCAACATCCCCAGCATGAAGATAACCTGAGATCTAGAGGTCCACTTCCTTCTTTCCATTTATTTGCTGTTTTTAACTACTGAAATGCGTGTATCTCTTCATTACAGGAACCTGGTCAAGGACTTTGTGGAGTAATACAGGAAGAACCAGCTGCAGCTCAATGTATCTAAAACCAAGGAGATGGTGCTGGACTTCTGGCGATCTCCCCCCGCTGCTGAGCCAATCAGCATTAAGGGGGTGGAGCTTAAAGTTGTCAGGAGTTATAAGTACCTGGGGTACAACGATGCAACATTTTTTAAAAATCGTAGCACTCTGCCGTAGTGTCAAGAAACACTACAGCAGGATGAATGATGAACAGGTTTGCAATGACGTTAAGAACTGGGAAATACCCAGAAACTTCTTGCTGTGAGGTGCCAGTGCTAACCACTAAGGCACTGTGCCACCCACAAAATTTTTATTTATATTTTAATAAAAATGCAATCAAAGATTAGGAACAAAGGAATAATGCTGCTTTTGTCTAAATATTACAATCATTAAAGACACAATGCATTAAATTCCTTTGAACTGGCAAATAATTTGCGAATCAGTTGTTATAATAAATTGATATAGAGCCTTCTTTGTCACCATCTAATTAATGGATGCTGGTAATTATCCAACCAATACGCTTCTCTTGGTTTGCCCCATATCCATCACTAAGTTAAAAATAAATTAAAATCAATATCTTGGCAGTATCTTTCTTGGGACACTGCCACTGCTCTCAGAGCTGAGAGTCAGAAGTGAATAACCGGTATTGATCTCCTCTAGGAATATTCTCTTTTTATCTTCTGCAGCAAGCAAGATAAGTAGTACCTCTTCTGCCGTAGTGGAATCTGTGTCAGGCAAGAACAAAGTGCTGTGTTTTTGTTCTTATCTCTCCCGCACTGATAATAAATGCAAACATTCCTTTCCATTGATAATACCAAACAATGTTAGGGTTTGTGTTTTCCTAACTCTTACCCAAGTAATTCAGTAATAAAGTAAATGTAAATGGGAAGAAAAACTTCAAAATGAAATACTTCTCCTTCTTAGAGGTAAGAGAAGACAATGATGGAGAGGAGAGGCATAGAAATATAGTCACTACTGCAACCGCTAAGTGGGCTCTAAATTAGATGCTAAGTGATACAGGGCAACAGAATGCTGTTCCAATCACTACTCAGAGCATAAAAATAATGTGTAGTGTGGGCAGCTAACATGTTCATATAGGTCAGCCTTTAGTGGAGCCTGACAGGTTTGTGTTTTCCCAAGTTCTTTTCAGTCCTCCCACTGGCAAAATATAACATGGGCCCATTGGTGTGTCAGAGGCCGCATTTTGACTCTTTCCTCTCATCCCTGCAGCACTGAATTCATCACTGGCCAGAGGACAGATAAAGCTCACCTTGCACTCTTTGACCTGCCCATGGAAAGAAAAGTGCTGTTGGCAGTAAAGCTTCTGATGACAATTTATTTACCCAAAGGTCTTGTGGGAGCATCTGGTGGGTAATGCTCCCTCTGGAGCTGAAGTCTTCATATCAATAGACAAGCACAACTGGGAGGGACGGCCTCAAGGTGTCACGCTCAAGAGCAGCCAGGACTTCAGTTCTTAACTTTACATCACCATTTTACAGAATCTGTTCAGCACACGAGATTTATGCAGTTTACTGGAGCATAATAAATCTGCCCTTAATAAACATATTAAACAATGAAACTTTTTATTGGGCTTATTGTTGAGACATTAATTAGTATCTACTAAGATTATTTTTCCCCAACCAATTACCGTGCGTTTGCATATTTAATCCACCCATACTTATGATATTTATACATACGTCATCCCCAAAATCTGACCAAATGGCCATGGTAGCCAGAGTTTTGACATTATTCTAATCTAGATGTGCTAATAGTGGACGTCGATAGCACTTGGATGCATCAGTAAATAGTATGGCTGATCTCAGAGCCTTATGAATGGTTTAGGTAAGACACATCTTGGTGATCTCTCTCACATCTTGGAGATCAACTCTTAGTTGGAACCGGCATGTTAATATCACTCACAGTGCAGTTTATGGAAAAAAAATCCCCATGTTAAATATAATATATGTTGTATAGAATATTAGATATGCCACTTCATTGGGTACATTATTATTATTATAAGTATATATTTATTTATTTTAACAGAAATCGGTTTTAATGACTATATTATATTGTTTGATTAATTTGATTTCCTTTGTTCTTTTATATTAAAAGAATTGGAAGAAAGTGATCTAAATTTGGGGGGTATTTATTGTTAAGGAAGTACATATTTACAAAATGTAGGCTATGAAGACTACATTTGCGCACACACACACACACACACACACACACACACACACACACACACACACACACACACACACACACACAGGTTTGTTTTCTAACAGGAGAAAGGCTCTTCGGCATATAAAAGGCAGGCTGAAGGTGGGAACATCTATTAGAAGGCTTGTCATCCTTTCTTGTTTACCTACACTTGCAAACGTTGTATCTGACTATAGTGCCATGCTCTCAGCCCCTCTTTGAAGTGAAGTTGGTACTTCAGAACAGCCTTGTGGTAATTGCTTGCCCTCTTTCTCTTAGTGACCAAGAAATATGGCAAATGAATGCAGATTCTGGGCTTTCACTATGATCTCCAGCCTCTCCATGTTTCTCTGGAAATAGAGGCAAACAATGAACCAAAAGCAAGAAGCTAGATAGGCCTCTGACATTGCAATTGGGATTGTATTATGCAGGGCATATTATGAGCAAAGAAAGAGAGTAACATAAAGTATAAAAAAGCCCACAGTGGATAAATGCACTTGTTGTAAATAGAGGCATAAGAGGCTTATAGACTACTTCAAGCTAAGCACTTCATGTTCCTCTGAACATTTTATTCATCAAACCACCGAAATGACATTCACTGATCCAGGCACTGTGTTCTTTTCCCGAGCTGGCCTAAATAATGAGGATTCATTTGCACTATTGTTCCTTAATATATTTAGATTAGCTTAAGTGAACAGATGCAACACAACAGAATAACATACTCGGCATTAAGTTTCATGTTAAATGCTACAGGGTAAATGTTAAAGGATTTTAAAGATCTATAATGAAACTTGACGTGAGAATTTTTTTAATCCAGCAGAACATTTGTGACCCATCACATCAAATCAGTTATTTAGTCGCTTTTGTGCTATATGAGTTATGCATAACTCCGTATTTCTGACACAATTAGCTCTATTTTGGTACCGAAATCATTTATGTAGCATGTCTGGTTGCTGGGATATAACCAATTTTGTGAAAAATGGGTTAGAAAGTTAAGAACCAATGAAAAAAAAAAAAACACCGTATGGCTCATAAATGGATGTAAAAACATTCCTATTGTATGCTCTAAAGAACTGGCACTGATAAAAAGAAGAGTGGGTGTGGTCAGGATTTATAAAGGTGGCAACGCCCACTTAAACTGAACATGGCACAAATTTATTTCCTTGCAAGCTAAACTGTTTCTTTTTCCTTTGTTTTTCTTTCTCATAGCTAAAAACTGGCTCGTGTGACTTAATACCTGATATGATGTGATGGGTCACATTTGTGTAATTATTGCATTGCATAAGACATGTATATTTGTTTAGTTAAAACCTTTATTTATTTTTTACCTATGTCTTTTACAAGACATTCATGCAAAGACACATACAGATTTATCCAATGTTGAAACATTACCATTCTGATGGGAGTGGTTTCTTCCAGAATTACACTACCCCACTCAGTGGACCTGAGGTCTCACTGAATGGTTTAATGAGTATATTGATTACTTCATTAAAGCTCGAGAGACTTGCAATTAAAGCTGGTGTTTTTGCTTATGGTGACTAAAAACGTACATAGCCGCTTCATATACACTCTCTCTCTCTCTCTCTCTCTCTCTCTCTCTCTCTCTCTATATATATATATATATATATATATATATATATATATATGTGTGTGTGTGTGTGTGTGTGTGTGTGTGTGTGTGTGTGTGCATGTATGTATAGGGGATTTATTTGTGAGGTTTAGTCATTATGCAAGCATATGACGTTGAGTGACTCGTTGAGTGATTTGACACAAACTCAAGGGAGATCAAATCCAAATGCAGGCTGGGAGTGGAGAAGGTGAGCCAGGAGCTGTGTTAGGATATTTGGTCACGGTTATCATTCACCTAACACAGGCAGTCATAAAGCTGACAGCCCATGTGCAGATGTACTGTTTATGCAGTCCAGTGGTTGTTAAAATATAAAAATATGGCATAATTCAGTGGGGAGCTCACAGAGCCACGACTTAGTTGTTTTTGACATTTTAACAGTTTAGATGTATTTAGGTGTTGGACAATTGGTCTCTTTCTAACTTTCTGTGGTATGCTCCACAGCCAGAGATGACATTGTTTTCATACATTTTTTTTTACCACATTTGGGAAAGGAAAACAAAATAGGAAAAAAAGTGTTTTACAGAGATTTTATAATCAAAATGCGAAAGGAGTATAGCACAATGTACAGTATCACAAAGTTGTATTGTATGTTTAGGTGTGGTGTAAGAGTGATTTCAGGTTCAGACAAAAAACTACAGAGAACTTGAGAAAAGTATTTGAGCATGACCAAGAGTTTCACTCTATAATAATGTTCTGCTTTAAATCACAAGAATATGAAAGTGTATTTTTGAAGATGGAACCAGTACCATGGCTTGTACTTGAGGAACTGGATCAATAGCAATATATTAATGAAAGCACATGCTGCACCTTTGAACTTTAGCAGAAGAGGAACCCTTGCTTGCATGTCCTCCATGGACATAGAGCATAAGATGTGTGTTGAAAATCCAGCTGTGTTCTTGAAATGCTCATTCTCTTTTGAATGGAGATTTGTCTTTTATCTCTTTGCTGTGCTGTTTTTGGTTTTTAGTGTGGAGTCTCCAAATGATTTCTACAGAATTCAAGTCAATTATCTATTCATATTTAATTAGTAGGTTAGGAAAGCAGTTGTTCAATAAAACAATGTGCTGCGCGCACAATAGTTTTATCTAAATTCCTCTGATACTTCCATTTTTGATTCCAAAGGTACTGAGGAGATTTTCTTCAGTGTAATTGGGAAGAGAAGATCTGATCAGCACAAAGCAACATCCTGCGATTTAATCTCATACAACGTAAACAGTTTTTATAAAATCTTTAAAATATTTCCGCTTCAGAAAAGTGCACTGAAAAAATTAAATAAATAAACAAATTAAGTATTAAAAAAGGATTTCACATGATGCTGAAAACTGTACAGTAAAAACCTAAAACAGTTTATAAGAATTTGTTTTAATGAAAATGTTTTTCTTCAGTCCCGAATGTCATAAGTTTATTAAAATTGCAAAATGCACCAAATCAAACTTTTCTGGAACAAATTACACTTTAGAATATATAATCATCATCATCATCATCATCATCATATTTTTGTATCATTGATATGTAAAAAATTCCCATTCCCATCTACTTAGAGCAGTATTACATTTTAAACATGATATGGGCCACTTGTGTTTGTTCTCATTCAGTTTTACTCAAGATTATTATGTAAATCCCAAATTAGGGGAATAAAGAGAATTAACACTTATGCCTTCAGAAGATCAGTAGGAGGCTATCTGTTTACTGGGGGCACAGCTACGGATTTGTATCTTAAAAGACATAACTCTGTTCATCCAACACAAATACATTTATTTTCTTTGCTTGTTTTAATGAATTACTCACATTGAGTATCAATACCTAGATGTCATATTTGCTACCAGAGGCCACATTAGCTTCCAGTTGATCTTGAGTTCTGTTTCTCTTTAGTCTTCCAGTTTAAAGAGCAGAATCAGTAGAGGCTCAATTTAGCTTTTTGCACCCTGTTCATTAATCTTAATATAACTATTGACCCTGTAATATGTTATTCATGCCTTGCACAATTAGTTTAGAGAACGAGGCTTTCAAATATTAAGAAGGTTTAGTAGCATTTTAATAAAATCTCTTGGAAATGGCGGGATGTAAAAGTGCTTTGCACATGGGTTTTTGACCCAACATTGTAAATGATAGATGTTTCAGTAAGATGAAATGCTGTTTCAAGCCAACTAGTATTGCACTCATTGCACACAAGCAGCCGTGATTTAATGTGACAGCTGGATTTAATTTAGTTAAGGTCAGCCTCGCTGACCATGCGCAGTGTGAAAGTTTTGAGGTCTGCTCTGCATTGTATATTTTGTAATTGTTTAATAAAAATAAGTGATTGCAGTTGATGTATGGTCTGCACATGCACACTGATGCGTTATTGTATTATGAAATTTATATGAGCATTGCTTCCTTTTTTAACGTTTCCATCACTTTGCACTATGTACTACCAACTGTGTGTATAATATCTCGATGCAGTCACATTCCTTTGTGAAAACGAAATCTCCTGGGGCTCACTAGGTCAGAAGAGTACCAAATGAGCAGTTACTTTGTAGCTTTTTTTAAAGGTTGTGACAAACTGAACCTTTGTTGGATGGAAGATCAACTGAAGAAGGACTTTAAGGGATAGTGCTGGCTTTAGACTTCCGAATGCCACGTTTGCCTTTTCTTTTGCTTTGTTTCACCCTTCGACCCTTTGGCTGCCAGAAAGAATCAAGCCTGAAAACACAGATACACGATAAGGCCACTGCTGAACCTGGTCATCTGAGTATCCTGAAATGCACACCCTGCAGGAGTTCTTCTGTTAAGCCTCGCTATGAATTGAGAGTTACACAAATACTGTTGATAATGTTTTGCTTTTTCTCTCTGTTTTTTCTAAACATGGAATTTGTTTATACATTCTTGAATATAACAGTGTACTACCGTGTATTATTTTATCAGGAAAAAAAATATACATAAAAACATCTGGAATGATTTCAAATGATTGCATTTTTGGACACCAAGCACAAGGCTCTTTTTGTTTTATTTATTTATTGATTTTTTTGTGTCACATTTGTTGTTTTGAATGTAATTACATTTGAGAATGATAGCCGTTTTAACAGACAAGCTACAACCATCTCTTTTATTTAAGCCAGCAAGCAAGTAATAGAATAAGCCTGTAATTGTAGCTTCTTTCTATCCACTGTGAGCTTAGATTTATTTCCTTCACAGCTCATGTGGGCTTTATGGGTTTCACAGCTATCTCAGTGTCAAACTCATGCCGCAATTTTCTAAACTGTCAGCCATAAAAAAAAGAAAACAGATGTCATATTAGATGTCCTAAATGCAGCTCCATTTGCTGCTCTGAGCTGAAATTGGAATGTCAATTACTGATGGATTTCTATTGCTTCTATCATTAAATGCAGCTCATTGATTGACTTGGAAATGTGCTGCATAAGCAATCAATTCCAAGGGTACATCCTGCAGTGTGTCTATGGAAATGATAAGCAGTTGGGGTCCCCTTGCATTGTTTTGAAACATGCATCAATCCCCTCCCCCTCCAGTCCTTGACCTTGCCCAATCAAATCCTGCACGCAACCTGCCCCGAATTAGGGCTTATGTGTTCCAATATCACTACTGAAGCTCTCAGGCCAGTGGGTCACAGGGTCGGCATTAAAGCTTACTAGTATTAATGAGTGACCTTCGGAAAATGGGAGTGAGGGGGCAGAAACTGCTTGGGATGGAGGGGGAGTGGAATGGATTGAGGCAAAAGAGGTAGAGAGAATAGAACTGGAAACCTGTTTGGCTGAGATAACGGTGACGGTCATGAAACTGTATCCATCACATGGTGGCTGAGCCCCGAGGTGGCATTGTGCACTCGCACAGCTCTGATGACTCGAAGGATAGAGGCTACCCAATCTGTGGAAATAGGGGTTGGGAGTGGACAAAAGGGGAATATTGGGGTGAGACTTGGTTGGATGAAGGCCACAGGGACACACGATTGGTTATTCAAAAGGGTGCAGATTTTAAGATAGAATCCCACCGATCTTTTCACACACAGGATGCAGTGCATGTGTGATTTCTAATTTAGTCAGTCACGGAGGCATAAAGCATGAGTGCTGCAAGGACATAGGGTAAAGAAACACACTACTGAAGAGGTAAGGATGTGCCTCAGATGTGCCTCTAAATCAGAGATGTCTGCTTTAAGACTACAAAGGAAGCTGTGCCTTCTCTAAAATGTGACAAAAAAAATCATCAAATATTTACTGTTGTGTTTACATTAATATTACAAAGTGTCAGAACACGTTCAACTTCATGGTTAGTTCAATCAGAATTAGCAATAATTTCTTGCAGGTCATCTAACGTGTTTATTTTCTCATACATTCCATTGCCAGTGCAATCCATCAAAAAAACGTAATTTCTAGGAACACTGGTCCATGTATCATTAATTTTTTCCTTATACAATTGAGAGAACAAAACGAGAAAATAACAATAAAACATTACTTGTTATTTCATTCATTTGATTATCAGATACAAAAAAATAATAATAATCAAATAGCAGTTTTTTCATACCTTTAATTACATACATACAAAAATTCCATAAATAAGTAAGTAAGTAAGTAAGAAAGTAAGTAAGTAAGTAAATAAATAAATAAATTAGGACTTTGGGGCACAAACTCAATTTTAAGCTTTAATTTGTCCATCTTGTGTGCCCCAGAAGTAGGACCAGCTTGCTTTGAACAGACCACCATCACTGTGGATCTTTCAATCGAAGTTTAGATTACATATTCGACTGTTAAGCTATTAATTTACAACTTGTGAGTGCTAGGTATTAAATGTGAAAAACATTTATGGTTGTGCCAAGCACAGGATCTTCTTACACTCATTTCATTGCATTGCTGAACACCAATACACCGCAGGATGATGGAAATCTATGCATGTGACATGCCATCTTTGTAAAACTCATGAATGAAACTATGATTCCAAGCAGGACATTGTGTTGTTTTAATCAAAGAGCAACATACAGTGTCAGATAGGTCCATATAAAGTGAGTCTGATTTTTCATTTGGTATTTTTAATTTGAACATATAATCAAACGTACTAAAATAAACTGTTATTTGTTTCTGGTATACAATTATGAAATTAATAATGAAATGAGTATTTATTTTTCTGATTTTGTACTCTCAGTTGAAAAAAAGATACATGGACCAACACTTAATGTCTCTGGAAGTCAATGGGGAGTGGACCAGGAGATGTTCAAGTTTATTTTCACATGTATTTTTAGCAAGTAACTTCTGCTTGTAGTTTATTTTACTGTAAAATAAAAACTAAACAAAAAATGTACCACAGGGAACCAGACGCTCCCACCGAAAGGACCATTTAATAATATGCCAATAAAGAACAAGCATAGCAAGTTTGAAAGCCCCAGCTTTAGCATGCGGCAAATAAATGTCCGAAAACCTAATATACAGTTTTGCCTCTATGACCTTGAAAAGTAGGTCAAGGCCACTCACTCACAAACTCATCCTAGCATTCATAGTAGTGAGCCAGCATAACAAGTTTGAAAGCCCCAGCTTTAGTGCGTGGCAAGTAAATGTTCGGAAACTAAAGCGTGACAGACAGACAGACTTATCCCTATAGCTCCTTTGTGCGTGGAAGTTTAAAAAAAAAAAAAAAAAAACACATTACTTGAGTTTGCTCTTTGTTTTAGTTTAGTAAACTTTGGTAGCTAGCTGTGCAAAATGACAGACAATGTGAAAGGATTAAACACCAAGGCTGATAAACACAAAAGATTGATTTGGTTAAAAAGTTAGGAAAAATGACTGGTATTTTTCTGGTGTGACAAGGTGAGCTTACTAACTAGAAGTGCTGTGATAAAGAGAATGTACTGTTGGCCTTTTAGTGAATCCACCTAAGGGTGTTTGGTCAAAACTGTTTTTTTTGGTATCTAGTTAACTTTATCAGAGCATATGTTACTGACCTCAGGCCTAGGGGTACCTGGGCCAGTGGCAAACACTGCTGTGCAGCCAGGAGCAGCTGTGGTAAAGAATAGTGCTGTTGTTTCCTTCACGGCAGGCCGATTTATTCTTCACCTATTGTGCCTGAAACTCTACTCTACACCACCCTTACATAGTGCGCCCTCTAGCAATATGGAAGTGGAACATCAGTATAGCGACTTAAATGCACTGAAAGTGATAAAATCAACTGCCGTGTTTCCCCGATAATAAGACCTACCCTTACTTCAGCAGAACGGTCCAAAATAAGCCCTACCCCAAAAATAAGACCTAGCTAAATCCA
>JAQMYF010000023.1:32105753-32119786 GCA_030014195.1 Neosilurus mollespiculum | reverse complement strand
TGTTTATTGAAATTGCTGTTAATGTTAAATAAAATAAAACCTACCCCGAAAATAAGCCCTATGGTGTTTTTTGAACCCCCAAAAAAAAATAAGACAGTGTCTTATTATCGGGGAAACACAGTGTTAGTAACTGTAAAAGGTAATTTAAAGAAAATAAGGGGGTGCCTATTTCTTCTTATTAAATTCTACCTATTTTGTTTCTCTCTCTTAGGTTTTGTCTAAACTTAGCCATTCTCAACCCTCTACACATACATAAGAATTTACATATAAATAGCATGATGCAGTAAATTACAATTATTTATGTTGGCCTAAAATGTGCTTTTCCTGTTTGACAAACCATCAGTCACCACTGAATATCCCATATATTTCCGTCTCAAACATGAGCAGACATAAAGGCAGTTTTTACAGCAGTATGAGATTAAAAGGTAAGACATGTCTGACTTTTTAAAATATAATGACTAAAAAGATAAACATTTAAAATATAATGACTAAAAAGAAAAACATTTAAATTTAAATATTTAAAATCAAAGAATTTATTACAAGTTTTTTAAAAACACAATTATTCCAGAGCGACTTACATTTGTTGATCATACAATTTTTTGGTATATTAGGATTAATGGCTTTGCCCAAGAGAGGCAGCTTGGTAGTACTGGGGCTCAAACCTCCTACCTTCTGATCAGTAATCCAGAGAAGTAACCACTTAGTCACCACTGAAACAAAAAAAGTATATCAAACATATTGAGATATAAACAATCAGGACATCAATAGTATCATCATACTGCTTAGCCCTACTTATTATATTGACTTGAACGTGCTGCCTTTAATTGCTCTAAGTGCTACCTTTTCCCTCCCCAGGCGCTCCTAGCCATCATGAAGCCAGGTGTGCCAAGTGCAAACTGGAATACCGTATTAATTATTCATATGGCAGCACAAAGATCTTTGTAGTAAATGTTTCAGAACCAGAAAATGTCAACATACAGTATATGGACAGGGAATGGATCTCGTGCATACAGATACTGATTTGCCTTTGATTAGGTAGAGCAAAGTGTCTGGCGTGAGTCACATTCCTCCGTCTGTTTCATACCCTGTGTGGTTCAGCCCCTGTATGATGTGACAGAAGTTGGCCATTTTGTTGCAGAGCACATGGAAATTTAGACAGAAAAAAAAATATAAGAATGAAATGCATAATGCAAATGTTAAAGTGTGAAGGATGATTCAAATAAATTGTAAAGTGCTACTACATGTCAACAAATAAAGCTTTTCTTGATTTTGTGTCAGAAAAAGCGACTGTTTGCGTGGTATCTACTAAAAAAGGCACATTCAAAGCATTCAGTCAGAATTTTAACACTGTTCTTTAATAAATCAATCAGGTGAATATGCTCTTACTTGAGTGATTTATTATGTATTATTTATTCATTAAAGTGATAAATATAGGAGACTCACTTTCACATACACATTTGCCAGACCACTGACTGCACTCCTTCAAATTCAAACACACACACACACACACACACACACACACACACACACACACACACACTTCAATGAAACACAATTTTTGCTGAGTATATCATCTACCTGGTGCCATTGAAGTAGGTGTGTATGTGTGTGTATGATCAGGACCCCTAAATAGTAGCAACCTGTGCAGCTCAGAGCAACACACATGGCACTAATTTTCACCTGTGTTTGAGAGGCAGACAAAATCGCAGCTTCAGGTAATTGCGCAAAGCTTAGTATCCTACATCTAACAGCTATATAATTAGCCACCCTTTTCTGCACTTTTTTGTAGTTTGCATATGCATGAGGGCTGGAAGAGCAGAGTGTTTTGCAGTGTACATGATGTGTAAATTGAGCGTTTAGCTTGTATGGCAATTTTGCATATAACACGCTAGATCTTTGTGCAGAATAGAACCTAATTATGCCTGAAAATAGGCACAAACAGCGTAATCTATTGTACCCATAGACTTTTTACGCACACACACACACAAACACACACACACACACACACACACACACACACATTCAGAGACAGTTGGTACTTGGTTTCTTTCTCCACTGCCAAATGATCTGTATTTAGTGCAAGAGATGTAGTTGCAACCTCAACATCCCCTCTGACTTACAAATACATAATCACACCAGGGCCAGCATTCTGTTTTATTCAGCTGTAAGAAATTACCTATATTCTGCACCACTGATTGACCCAAAACTGCTAGCTCTGCAAAACTGGACTCAGATAATCACTGGTCTTGATTCCCACCATTCCAGGCATCAGAGTGCCAAAAATACCACCTTCAATAAAAATAAAACACCAAGGATGTGTTTAAGGGATAATGTTAAGAGCTTTGATGAATTTTATGCCACTTATTTTAACAAAGAGTTGAAAGATTTGTTGTACTTGCAGCAGTCATTGACTTAATACATTCTGTATATCCACAAAAAATGACTGGTTATTTTTTTCCTACCCACACACACTGTTAGGCTTTTGGTTCACTTGCATGATCTGGGTTTACTGTAGGTTTGTACACTATGACAACGGACAGGGTCTTCTGTTTATTTGAGAATTTGTTCTCTTTTCTTACTCACTCACTCATTTGCCAAATCACTTTTAGCTGACTAGTTGATTAGAAGGGCACCTATGCAAAGGTCAGCGGTTCAGTTCCCACTATCACCACTGTTGGGCCCTTGAGCAAGGCCCTTAACCCTCAATTGCTCAGTTGTATAAGAGCTGCCAAGTGCTGTAAATGTACGTGCATTAAGATAAAGGTAGCTCATCGTTCATTTTCTGAACTGCTTAATCCTAATTAGGGTCGCGGGGAGGATGGCGTCGATCTCAGCCGACTCGGGGTGAGGGCAGAGTGCACCCTGGACAGCTCGCCAGTCAATGCAGCCTATTCTTTACAAAGTCAGCAATGGTTCTTTTACATGCCCTCACCGCAGACAGTGAGAGACATGGCTTGCCTTTGATAACCCAGTTAGCTGCAGTGTGGGGACAGAAGTAACAACTTGATGACAGTCGGGCTTGAACCGGGATCAGATCAGTAATCCAGCACCCTACCACCAGGCCACCACTGCCCCGATAAAGGTAGCTAAGTGTAAAAAAAAAAGGAAATGAAGTAATTAAATGTTGGTTTATTGATGTAAAAGCTCTTCGCTGACTGCATTTGATTAGCTAAGAGGAGAAAACATTATATATATATATATATATATATATATAATTTATTTATCTTTTCTTTTTCAGCAGCTAACTAACATCAGCTGTTATGAATCTGAAGCATAAACTTCATGTGACATCGATGTCTGAGTGAACATATGATTTAACAAATCCAGTCACTGTGCAAAAATTGCTTTTTCTTTTGTGAAATCCTTTTAACTTTATTTTTTTGCAAATATCTGTTGCTTAGGCTGAGGCTGTGTATCATAATACTCCCTGCACTTTACCATAAATGTCATATTTCAAATTGTCATCATCTTCTTTCGCTTGATCCGGGGTCAGATCACGGGGGGCAGCAGTCTAAGCAGTGAGGTCCAGACATCCCTCTCCCCAGCTACTTCCTCCAGCTCTTCTGGGGGGACACCGAGGCGTTCCCAGATGAGCCGAGAGACATAGTTCCTACAGCATGTTCTGGGTTCTGGTCTATTTCAAATTGTTTCGAATACATTAACCTTTTTTTTATTGTTTAAACATCCATTCACCCTCACATTCACACCTATAGGCAATTTAAAGTAGCCAGATGATCTAATATGCATGTCTTTGGACTGTGGGAGAAAACTGAAGTACTCTGAGGGAACCCACACAAGCAGAGGGGAAAACATGTAAAGTCCACACAAAAAGGCTGTTCTGCTATAAGGCAACAGTGCTTTATGTATATTGACATAATTCATGCATGTTTGTTTGTTAGTTTATTTTCTTTTTTTTTTTTTTTGCTTGCCAGTAATCACAACCTCACACCAAAAAGGTAGAGGGACAGGTCTCACCTTCCACATCAATCAATTAAACTGCATCGCCACAGTAAGTATACTGACTTTAACTTCTAAAAGAACATTTAATAAGATTTTTATAACAAATATAAGTTCTATATTTTTGGTGATAATTATATAAATTCAAGTTACTCACTCTTATTATTATTATTTTTTTAAATTTTGCTTTGTCCCACCTGGTTTCATATTAAGTTCAATTTTGCCACTTCCCTATTGTAAGTAAAGCACTGTAGCCAATCCTTCTGAAACTTGGTCAAAAAGTAGTCACAACAATATCAAAGTTAAATACCATTTGGGTTTGTCTTGACGCGACAACTGTTCATGTTACAATTACAGCATTAAAATGCTCATTAAAATGAGCGAGAACAAGCCATTGAGATGCTTCTCGGTGGAATGTCACAGAGGCAAGTTGCAATCACTACATGCCAACACAGCCATTATTTCAAGACTGTGGAGATGATGCAGTTACACAAGCACCACCAATGACCGACCATGTCACAGCACAACAGGACCGCCATATTTGTGTCCAACACCTTGACAATCGTTTCCATTCAGCTACTGCTGTGCAGACCAGAGGTTATAAGAAGCAGGTTTATGCAACAACATCCAGTTCATGGACTGGTGCTGACATGTCAACGTGTGTGTCTGAAATGGGCAAGAGCACACCTGGGCTGGAATGCTCTCAGAAGGAACAGGGTCCTGTTTTCTGACGAATCATTTAAGTGTTGCTCAACTTAAATAGAGGACAAGTGTGGCATAGGCATGGGGAGCATTACGCAGATGGTAATGTTCTGGAGTGAGACCGCTGGGGTTGACCACGAATCATGTCTTGGGCAGACACCACACACACCCACACACACACACACACACACACACACACACACACACACAGAACTTAAGCTGTGTGCAATGCCTGAGGTGGTCATACAAGATACTAACATTAGTGATCCAAAATTTCAGTGGAAATGAACTTTCATTAATCTCTGTTAGATTTTTTTATTTAATGTCCTCAAAACTGTCTGTTGAACTTAAATCATTATGTTTAAAAATATATATTAAAGTTGTGTTGAAACTTGCATGCCCTAGAATGAATCTAAGTGTTGTACTGGAAGTCTGAATCAGTATAATATCATGTGGATACAAGTAAAGAGCTTCAGCTCTGAGCTTCAGCTTACAGCAAACATCAGAATGAATCCTTCAGAAAAAAATACGCATTTTGTTTTCAAAGACTTTGTAAACATGGCATGTTGGTGCCATATTGGCTGGCTTGAATATTTCGGAATCTTCTGGAAGCAATAACAACAACAACAACAACAACAATAATAATAATAATAATAATAATAATAATAATAATAATAATAATAATAATAATAATAAGAGTAAATTTTCTGTTTAAGATCAACCCAGTGTGTGTTCTGTCCCAATCTAATATGAAAATAATACAGTTATTATTGCACCATATCTGCTGATCTTTCTTTAATACAGTTGGTGCTGAGTAGCTCAACTATTCCAGCTCTCTGTGATTCTACCAGCACACAGCTCTGTTGAAATCTTACATACAGTTCAAAGCCACATGCTCTGAGCGTGTTTGACAGCACTGAGTGGAACAGGTGTGCTGCTAACCATGCTGCCCGAGTCCATTTAGGAGAACAGAGAAAGAGGTGTGTGATTTGACAGGACCTCTCCTAAGGAATAATGAATTTCCTGGGGGATCTATTGCCTTTAGCTTTGCAGTAGTATAGGATAATTACAGTTATGTTTGTATCTTGCACTTGCCCTGAAGAAATGTATGACCAGTACTGTAAATGCTGTACCTTTTATTGTTTTTTGTAAACACAATCAATATTTTTGAGGTTGTTTAAAAAGAGGAGCTTTTCATGTTTAAGTTGGTCATGTCCAATTAAATATTCATATCTAAATATAAGATACATCTGAAAACATTTCTCTCTCCTACTTGCCTGCCCCCCTCTGCTCATAATGTCAGAGATTTTCCCCCTCCTCCCTCAATCACTCTCAGTGCATAAACAGAGCCTGCAGTCAGAGTATTCTCTGATCAAAGGGACAAATCTATCCCCGAGCAATCAGGTTGCTGAGCTAGCTGGGGCTACCGACAACTCGCTGGCTCTTTGATCAGAAATACATCATCTTCATCAGCATTGCCTAGCTTTGTCTGGGGCCAGGAAATAGAGGAAGTGATAGCTCGCACTTGGTTCTCTTTCTCGCTTTCTACTGCTCTTGTCATCCAAGATGAAAGCTACCCCAATTACAAGTGAAAATAGCCCCCTCAAAATCAGCACACTTGGGGAGTAGCCACATTTCCACATTAGTGCTGAAACACCCATGAAAAAAGGCTGTATAAAATAGGGTTGAAAATCGCCCTCATTTCCCCCCCCCCCTCGATTTATGAAATTGGCTGTATGCTAAAATACTGTTTCTTGCCAGAGCGATCTTCGGCAAGATAAGCCCTGCGTGAACTTTTGGGGTTTTTGGTCTCCATTTTAAAACTGTGTTTTTGAACCTGGCATGTCAGCTCACACAAATATTTTAGCATTCCCTAGCAGCAAGACTGTGCATTAATTTTTGTTCAGAAGTGAGAAGTTGGAGATAGAGTGTATGTTTTTTCACATCCCACAAGGATTATGTTTTATGATCTTTCGCTCTCCACCTCCTGGGAAACCCATCATGCTCTGCATCATGTCAGTGCTCCAGTTGAGATGAAAACATTTAATCTCACTTATTCCACCCAAATTGAAAATGCAGTGTACCTCACAATGTTTCTATTCTTACATTAAAGTCTTTTCGTTTCCAGGTAGTACATTCGTGAAAATGTTTTCTCACAAAGTTGTATTTTGACAGCATCTTGACACAGAGGGTTGAATCTGTCATTTCACAGTTAGTTTTATCCTGATCTTTGGTTACTGCTCTGTGTGTTCATGTTCAGGCTTTCTGGCTTCCTCTCACCTACCAAAAAATATGGAGTATTGGAGCACTATTTGTAAATAATCAAGTGCGTATGGTACCCTGCGATAGACTGGGAGGACCTCATGCCCACTACAGCGTAACCCAATAAAACCTCCTACATTTCAAAAGTAAATGAAATTTAAATGAATAAAGATAATCAAAGTATTTTAAAGATGATGGTCCTTCAAATGGTGGCTGTCATTATCTATAAACCCTAGGAGGTGATTTCTGAAGCCTGTCTTGGCTCGACGGGTCAAGTCGCTATCTCCTGCTGAATAGCAATCTTAAGGGTGTTAAGAGTTTGGGGCAATGAGAACACACTCATTATTTAAGATAGCCCAACAGAAAAAACCCACAAGGTGTGTTCAAATGGGGTTGGGCTGCCGACAAACCTTAGCACTGCCTCCTGTAAATAATAATTTTATTATTTTTAAACTTTTTACAGTGGTGGCCCAATGGTAGGGTGCTGGATTACTGATCCCAAGGTCGGGGGTTCATGCCCCACTATCAACGGGTTCTCACTGCTGTCCCCCCAGTGCAGCTAAATGTTTTATCAAATGCCGGCCATGTCTCTCGCTGTCTGTGTTGAGAGGAATGTAAAAGAACCATTGCTGATTTTCGTAAAGATTAGGCTGCATTGCCATCAGCGTGTTTCTGCCCTACGATGGCCTGTCGAGCTGTTCAGGGAGTACTCTGCCCTCGCCCTGAGTTAGCTGAGATAGGCGCCAGCCTCCCCACGACTCAAATTAGGATTAAGAGGTTCAGAAAATGAATGACTGGATTAACCTTTTAAATTTACCTTTCAAATGTGAGAGTTTTTTGAGTCACCCATATATGTTACATATGCTTCTGATCCACTGCATTCCTAAACAAGATGAAGTGCTTAATGAAGATGAATAAATGAATGAAAGCAGTTTTACAATTTATAAAACTTTAAATGCCGATATTATAACAAAAATAATGCGAATCAGGGTTATAATATCAGACACTCACAAATACTCTTTCAGAGGTGAAAATTATACTTGATGCAAAAATAGAAAACCACAAACCATCACTTAACGGCTTGAGTCTCACTCTGGCAGGCAGTACCGTATCTGCTTTCTGTGTGAAATTGTCAGCCTTGTCAGTCAGTGGGCTCTTCCAATTACACACCTGTCTTGTGTCACCTGTCTGTTTTTGGCTTCTGAAGCTATTAAGGGGCTTCAGATGGAGCCAGTCTTGTTTGGACTGTACAGAGGTCACAAAATGGAAGAGTGAGCAAGGAGCACAGACTAGGGGCCACGGCAGACTGGAATTGGTGTGTGTGTACATACACTGTGTACACACACACACACACACACACACACACACACACACACACACACACACACACACACACACACACACGTGTTCGTTATGGTGGCGTAGTGGTTAGCAATTCTGCCTAACTGCAAGAACGTCCTGGGTTTGGCCCTATGGAAGAGTAAGTGTGTCAAGTTTGCATGTTGTCAGATTTCCTCCTGCAGTCTAAAGTCATGCACATAAGGCTAATTGGACATTCTCAGTTTCTTCTAGGTGTGAATGTGAGTTTAAATGGCTGTGTGTCTGTTTTGGCCCTGCAATGGTCTGCCAAGCTATTCAGGGTGTACCCTAACTTTGCCTGGACTTACCTGGACTCCAGTCTCTCTCAAATTCAAAATAATTACTTGGATTTCAGTCTCTCTAAAATTCTGTCATGGAAATCACTACCTGAACTCAGGAACACTTTCACAAATCACTGTTTGTTAATACAGTTTGCTGTGCCATCCACAAATAGAGGTTAAATATCACTGAATAAAGTTATAAGGCAACTTCTTCATTTTTCAGTTGTTCCCGTTAGGGTTCGCCACAGAGACCCATCCTTAAAAGATTTAATCTGTTTGATTTGGCATACGTTTTATGCCGGATGCCATTCCTGACACAACCCTCCCCATTTATCTGGGCTTGGGACTTTCATTAAAAGCACAATGGTTTGTGTATCCCTAATGGCTGGGTTAAGCCATATGTCGACATGATCCAAAAAAACAGCTGCCATTCTTCGGGCCTGCCACCATTCTTTGGGCCTATGCTCATTTTAAATGGACTGAGGCAAAGTAAAAAAAAGTTAAATTCAAAAAAACTAAATTATTTTTGGAAACCATGGATGACATCTCCTGTGCACTAAGGAGGAGAGAGACCATCTGGTTTGTTATCAGTTCTTAGTTCAAAAGCCTGCATCTCTGTGAACTGCGTTCATAGACAATGATTTCAGGAAGTGTTTTTGTGATCATGCAGTGATTTCCTTGAAAGACTTGTGCCTGATTTAAACATAGTTCTACCTGTGGGCCCAAAGTTTACAGGCATCCAATACTGATTTTTGATTTTGTCTTTTGTGCAAAGTGATTTCGCCAAATTCGCAGACACTTTTGATCATATTGTGTACTGTGGATGATTAGATATTCAAAGTCTCTCCAATTTTATGTTTGGGAAAGATATTCAGAGATTGTTCCACAATTTGTTTTTGCAGACTGATGAACCGCTGCTCAGATGCTGTTTTTATACCAGTCATGTTACTGATGTAGCACCCGTTTGTGGTATTGGCATTTAAATTAGCAAGCTCACAAACCACACAATTTATTAGGTTAAAGTATAGCAACGGTGCTATACTTCAAGCCCTACTTTCAACGGGATGTCACTGCTGTCCCCCTAGTTTTTTTGTTAATTTACAAAAGTTATATTTCATAGACCATAACACATAACATAACATAGAACATTTCACTTCATTCCTTCAGTTCCAACAAACTGAACTTAGTCCTCTGATATTTCACAGGAAAAACAAAAGGGTTAAAATAAAAATAAGATGAGTGATATTCAGATATGATATAACTTTAATATTGTACCCTTTAAAACGATATAAAAAGAAAGAAAGACAATAACATAAACACTCTAAGTTTGTTGCAGGCCTGGTGTGTAGCCCGCATGCATTGTAATCAAAAACTAAGGGGGCTTCTTAACTGTATGAAGCAGGGGTTTAAAAAAAAATAAAATACAAAAAAAAAACAAAAAAAAACAAAAAAAAACAGAGAGAGAGAGAGAGAGAGAGAGAGAGAGAGAGAGAGAGAGAGAGAACTTATTGAAGTCTCTCACTGCCTTTTCCAGCTGCACGTTCCCTGGAATTGTGAGCAAGCAATGCCCACAAACTTTAGACTAATCCACATCTTAAGTTAAGATAAAGTTATCATTTTTTCCTCTCCTTTCCTTCTTGCTCTATCTGTCCATGTCCCTCTCCCTCCCTCACACCCTCTGACCTCCAATTCACATGTGATTGGTCCATACACTCTAAATATCCTAAAAATTGAGTATGTGACAAACAAAATATCTAACACCATGCAAATAATATTGTAATAAAGAGATGAGTGGACAATGGCCTCTCTTCTATGCTTGGGTTCTGGGAAATCAAAGCCCACCACCGAAGAGCCTGATTAATTCACATGTACTCCAGGGGTTTCAACAAATGCAACTTTATTGCTTAACAGGGATGTGTGACGGTGCCCTTTAATTGTTCTCACATATACGCATGTGTGTGTTTGTGTGTAGGCCCGACATGATAACTATTTTGTTAGACAATATATTGTCCCAGGAACAGGATTAACAATACTGTTGCCATTTTATTAAAAAAACATTCTTTTAAAAGAATTTAAATAGCTGTTGAACTGTAAAATTATTGTGATAATTTGCATTAATCAAACAATGGAGCGATTTATTGACCGTCATTACAGGCCTGTGTGTGTGGTTTCTGAAACAGGGGAAACAAACAACATTAGAATAACAGTGTATACACTTAAATAACTAGCACCTTGTTCTTAATTGGACTCAGTTTGCATAACTAGCAGTAGTGGGCAGAAAAAAGGCAGCAAAATTAACAAGAAAGAGTAATGTACCCGAGAGTACATAAAGCTTAAAACCACAGGTCAGTGGATGAACTTACAGGTCAATGGATGCACACAGCACTGATGGCAAAGGAGGTTTCAACTGCATGTGAACACTAGTCTATGAAATGTAAAACAAAATCTCTCCTAACAGAATCTGCATGCACAAATTTGGGGTGCTGGAATGTACCACTCAAAAAGGGGTGGTCAGAACAGGCCAAGTAGTGCCGGCCTTTTTAACAAA
Organism: Neosilurus mollespiculum; assembly: GCA_030014195.1. Taxonomy (NCBI): domain Eukaryota; kingdom Metazoa; phylum Chordata; class Actinopteri; order Siluriformes; family Plotosidae; genus Neosilurus; species Neosilurus mollespiculum. The sequence continues at coordinate 32,108,677 of JAQMYF010000023.1, read as the reverse complement.
TATATTCCATAAACGTAATAAAATTACATCCATTCTAAAACAAACAAACAAACAAAATCAACAGTAACATATTACACTTATTTGATTGAACTGTTCATTAAATATTTATAGTATTTATGAACTTTTTTCTGGGCGGTACGGTAGCGCAGTGGTTAGCACGTCCACCTCACTGCAAGAAGACCTGGGTTTGATTCCCGGGCATGGGCGTTTCTGTGTGACGTTTCTGTGTGATGATCTCTCTGTGCTCGTGTGAGTTTCCTCCAGGTACTCTGGTTTCCTCCTATTGTTCAAAAACATGTACAGTAGGATAATTGGCTGCTCCAAATCACCCCTAAGTGTGAGTGTGTTGGCCCTGCAGTGGTCTGGTGAGCTCTTCAGGGTGTACCTTGCCTTCGTCCAGAGTCGGCTGAGATAGGCACAAGCCTCCCCGTGACCCTAATTAGGATTAAGCAGTTTAGAAACTAAATGAATGAATGAATGAATGAACTTTCTCTATGTACAAATTCATTACATTTACTTTATTACTTTATTCTCCATATTAACCAAATTAGTTGCAAAAAATCAGTTTTTTTTAGTACTACTTACTTTTCCAGCCTTTTGTTGCCCTCATTCCTACTTTTTTCACGTGTTGCTGCCAAATTTTGTAAGGTAATATTACTCATGAAAAAGTAAAATGTATTACTTTCAACATTTGACAACAAGCTTTGACAACAAATATTGGCCTGGCTGGAATCTATAACAGGGCCTTACTTTGATACTAAATTAAAATAAACTAGAAAAAGTCTTGAAGAAATTTTTGAAATGTGCGTTTTGGTGTGGTTTTTAGTTTAGTTTTTAATTGTTTTGCCATGGTAACTTGAAATGGCAACAAACGTAATAGCACTTTTCTCGGCGATGAGACTAATGTTTTGTATTATGCATTGTGAGGGTGCACTTTGCCGTTTGGGCCACATTAAGTGCCAAAAATAAAGAGAACCAAAAAAAAGAGAACCAGTTTGAGATAAATAGTAATATGTGATTTACTTAAGTGCAGGCACATAATTATGCATTTCATTTATGAAGCATGCCATGCTTCTAGCTTCATGGACTCACCAAATCTGTTAAAAATTACTTGTTTTCTGCATATAAACACACCAGAAACCTGTATTCACTGTGAAACATCATTAGTAAGGTTGCCAACCCAATGCATGTTTATGACTTTGATTCTTTAGAGTTGTTTGCTTTGACATTCACATCAATAAACCACCCTCTATTCACAGCACATACATATATAAACAGGAAAACTATCATTTTTGTTACTGCATGCTTGTGATACATTTATTTGCACACTGTGTACTTCAACAGCAATTAATATTTTCCCAAATTATATTTTTACATACAGAACCCCATAACAATGTGATATCCTGTTACCTTTTATGTTTAATTTATTTTTTATTTTTTTGCTTAATCACTTAAAATCAGTGCACTTAAATGTTTCTTTCTGTCTGTTGAATATGGCATTTCTGTTGTTCTCAATATTCTGTCATAATGGCTGTTCAAGTTCACTTTGTAGCCTACATTTAATATTGTATAACAGGTGCTTCTTATTGTTAAAAGCATGAAAATAACGACTGAATCTGGGTCACTTTCCATCGCCAGAGCCATCACAATGGTGCACTTCTATGTAATGTCAGGAATGTCAAGTATTAATGAGAGAAGTATACCTCTTGGGGAATAGTGTTTGTCAAATTAAATTGCAAATATTTCAGTTTCCTTCTTGGAAGATAGGATATGCCATGAAAAGCCAAAACAATTTTGGAGAAGACTTGCTCGAACTTGCTGATGAAGATTTATTTATAAGTGCTTATCATGTTACCATGAACTCAGCACAGGTACATATTGCGGATTTTTTAAACTCTTGCAGCAGATAATGAAAAGACTAAATTCTTTTGGACATAAGAAAATGCATATGAACATAGATAGAACATGTGTATATAAATATTAATACCATATTCACTGTCTGTGTAGGCTTCCAAAACCAAAAATAATATTAACTCTACAAACCACTAACCAGAAATTGATCAAGCTGCCATCCTTTTTAATCTTCAGTAATAAAATTCTGACAATAGGAAACTAGGGAGGCCACCTAGAAGGACTTTTGTTTGGCAGAAAGGGAAAGCGGGGCCTGTATCAGGCTGTGGAGCTAAACAGTGTTGCTGGGGAAAGAAAAGAAATGCCTGGGTTTCTTTTCTAGACCTGAAACTCAACCTCAGATAACTGGAAGAAAATGGATGGATGGATGGATAATAAAATCATGGATAATAATATTAAGTGGATGTACACTCTCATGTCACATTTTCACATAGTGTAATATGCATGTTTACAATTCATACACTATCATTTCCAATACCCAATCACTGAACACTATCATTCCCAACGCCAAATCAATAAACACCATAATATCCAACACCTAATCACTGATCTTTATCATTCCCAAGCCCATTCTCTGATTACCATCAGTCCGAACATCATCAATGACCTGCATTGCTCCCAATGGCTAATCACTTGCCACCATTCTTCAGCGTGTGGAGTTACTGACAAATTCATTGTGCGAATAATTGATATTATATACAGCATACCCATAAGAGTTTAATTCCTTGTGTTTTCCTCTCAGGTTTTAATATACAAATAATATACAAATAATTATGATGACTTGATCAATATGCAAACACGGATGTAGTTCAAATGGAAATATTCAGAGCATGCATTCACCATTTACCTCTGAAAACTGAACTGGATGTAGTGCTGTGTAATCAACATATTAGTGTTTTATGTTTTATACCCACAAAATTTAACATGTGTGTGTGTCATGTTCTTGCTGTCTCTGCCCCGCTTCCAGTTATTCTGTTTTAGTAGTTTATCAAAGTAAATTAATTTTATATAAT
>JAQMYF010000023.1:32057568-32072564 GCA_030014195.1 Neosilurus mollespiculum | reverse complement strand
GATGGCTGTACAGTACACGGACCCTGTTATCCCATTTGATCCAAACCTGCCAGACCGCTCTAGACTCTGTCGCGCCTTTTAGAATGAAAATGCCCCGGGGTTCACCACAGCCCTGGCTACATGAGTTCACCGCTGAACTGAAAAGGGACTGTAGGAAAAAATAAAGAACATGGAAGAAAACAGTCCTACACGTATTTTTAGAAATCTGGAAAGCTGCCACAAAAACCTACCAAAAAGTAGTTTTTACTCAAACCTAATTTTAGCAAACCGTTCTAACCACAGAATTTTATTTAATTATCTATCAGCATATCATTAAAACATGTGCTTGCAACCAGAGGCATTGCGTCCCTCATGTGGACAGATGATCATGTGTAAGAATAACTATTATGATTGTGTCACACGTGAATTAACCATTATGTGTCACTGCAGCCATTCCATAATGTATGTCATGGATGGTGAAGAGAAGGATGAGGATGAGTGAGATTGCGATTGCTCAGCTGCTCTGCAAGAACTGATAACATCGGAGCTCTTTGCTGAATGCTCAGTATGACATCATCTGGACCCTTTGGCAGCTCATCTTACGAGAGAGAGAGAGAGAGAGAGAGAGAGAGAGAGAGAGAGAGAGAGAGAGAGAGAGAGAGAGAGAGAGAGAGCATTTAAGAAGCCAGCTTCTGCATGGCAGACTGTGTTGAGGAAACATGAGAAATGGCTCCACCATCCAAATATGAGTGTGACAGGTTCACACTCAGGTCAGCTCCATATCCTTGATCTGGGAAGCTTTGTATGTCACCTCTCTATAGACTAGTGTGGAGACTGAATCCATTTTTTACACGAATCATCAGACACATCAAAGAGTTCTATCACCAAAGCAATGCCATATGAGATCATGGTTTAAAAAAAAAAAAACAATCTATCACCCACACACATTTTACTGTAATTATTGTGAATAGCATTATAGTGTCAAGTATTTCCTGCCTTTTATTGACATATTTCAGCAGAATTCAGTATGCAAAGTATTCCATGCTTATGTATATCTGGGGTATAGTGACCTCAGTTCATGAAGATGAATGAAAGGATGATATAATCTCATACAATGGGACCCAGCATGATACATATAGTTCTGTGTTTCTCTTTCTGTGACATGGCAATCATGACAAAAGCTTATTTAGTGAACAAATATCTGATGTTGTGTGCTTCTGAGACCTGCTTTATGGCACACTGAAGAATCCTGGGCAATGTGTCCTGAAAATCACCAGATGAAGTGGAAGAATGATATCACACCATCATGTTTTTTGTTAACAATCCGTCTATAAATCTCAACCAAATGGGACTGGAGCTTGTATGCATATAGTCGACTACTCACTCACTCATTTGCCAAGCCGCTTAATCCTACTGTGTAGCAGGACGACTATAGCCTATTTCAACCCACACTGGGAGGAGGCAGGGTATATGTTAGATAGCTCATCAGACCATTGCAGGGCCAACACATATACACATACACACAACCCTTCACAATCACATCCCCACATAGGGGCAATCTGGAACAGCCAATTAGCCTAATGGGAATGTCTTTGAACTATTGGAGGAAACCAGAGTACCTGGAGGAAGCCCAGACAAGCATGGGGAGAAAATGCGGACTCCACACAAAAAAGACTTTAACCCAGGACTTTCTTACTGTGAGGTGGATGTGCTAATCACTACACCACCTTGCCGACTATAGTCAACTAGATCACAATAATTGGGTAAAAATACAATTTTGTGCATTTTTCCTGTTAGGTCTACAGCGATTAGTATAATAACATAATTTCTAAGGGTGGGCAATAAGGAAAACTATCATAGCAAGATACTGGGTTCAAGTCCCAGGCTTGGCAAGGGTATGTCTGTGTGAAGTCTGCATGTTCTCCCTGTGTTTGTATGGGTTTCCTCCGCGTACTCCGGTTTCCTTCCACAGTCCAAAGACATGCATAGTAGGCTATTTGGCTGTTCCAAATTGTCTCTAGGTGTGAGTGTTAATGGTTGGCTGTGTGTTGGCCCTGAGATGGATTGGTTCAGGGTGCGCCCCGCCTTGAGACTCTAGCCTACTTGCGACCCTAGTAGTATAAAGTGGTTTTAACACTTGATGTGTGTCTGTGACAATAAATATCGAGCTTCTGTAAATCATGAAAAATAGTATTAGTAAGTTTAGAAACACGCATGGACATGAAAAACATACGGCTTGTTTAGAGTGCCCCATGGAGCACTGACACCTACAGTAATTATACCAATGATAGAACAGATTTCTTAGAAATAGAACAATTTGGTTTCAGTTAATATGCATATTTGAGCTCAGGGAAAATTATAAAATGCAAGTGATATCCTGTTGCTCTAAACTCTGAAAATGTATGTAGAAATAGAAAAGTATTCAACTTACTTTATTCCTAATATGTGTGGTACAGAAACCATTTCATGCTTTTTGATTATATGTATGTAACTCTGAAAAGTACAGCTGTATGTGCCCATATTTCTATCATATATAAAATTTGGTTACTTCAAATTAATTAATTAAATAAATAAAAAGTAAAAAGTGAATTACAGTTACGTTCCAGGGAAAGACAGCCTCCATGCTTCGTGTTTTACATAATCTAATGGAAAATGATTGATACCTATTTTTTCAAATAAAAAAGGCCAAAATGACACTTTTCCCTACAGAGACATTCAATAGGTTTTATCCTAAGCAAGGAAAAAAAAAGAAAAAGACTGAGCCATGTTTAAATCTGAAGAAAGTTGGTACTCTGTAAGGAACTTATTAGTGATAGTATACATACATAAAATGCATATGAAATATTAAGTAATAAAATTTTCCTGATGCAGTAGGGAAGGTTGTTCAAAACATTTGAACAGTCTGAACCTGTTTTTAGAAGCATTGCTCCATTATATCTTCACTTCTTTTCCATTTTGCAGAGACCAGTGCCAGCAGGCAGCAGCTGGAAAAACAGTGGCAGCTGAGGGATTAATGCGGCACATTGTTAACTAAAATGCATGCTGCCATCCAGCACCTCTTAAGCTGGTCCTGGATCTGCCCCCAAGCCCCCCCTTCCTTCTTCTATATTGGTGCCCACTGCTGCAGGCTATTCTGCATGGGGGAGCGCACATATGCCTGGACTGGCATGCTCTGTGTTATTTGTGGAGCAGATGCAGCTTGTGCGGAAAATCAGATCTCAAAAAGCGATCTCTGAAGCATCATTGTGTACATCAAATATCATTGTTCATCCAAAGAGGATTAGAAATAGGCTTTAAAAACTCCAGTCTAAACCAGCCTTTTCTTTGAACCATAGAACTTTTTGTATAATTTTGATATATAGACTGTAAATTCACTGTTACAGGGAGGCTTGCTTCAAGCATGAGTTTATTTATTGTTTTGGTCTGAAGATAATTAAGAGTCCACACTCTAAAACAGTAACTCTAAGGTCCACTAAATGGAAGCCTGTATGCTTGATGACAGTGATTAACCCTTATTAATTATCTCCCCTCCATTGTCTTGATGAATGATGTGCTCACCCGAGCCTGACTTTGTTTGGATAACTTGAGCCATGCAAGTGTCTGTGGTCAGGGCAGCGTCTCAAGGTTAGAATGCAGAGAGCAAGGCATTTTCAGCCCTGTACTTATGTCTGCAGCAAACCACTGCCAGAGAGAACACGCAGCCCAATGACATCACTGCATCACCAGGCAGGGACATAGTAGTTTGTATAGACTGTCTGTTGCTGTAGGGTATGGAAGCTATTTAGCACCAAATTTCAATTGTCAATTCAGTATGCAGTGTAATCATGCAATTTGAAAATACATTTGCATTTGGCAATTCAGTATGCAAAGTGGCAACACAATCCTTAATTCATGTCCAATTATTTTGAATAAAAAATGAATTAAGGGGCAGTGAATTGCATTTATATTAACGTGGGTTTTTGGTTCTTTATTCAAATAGCAAAGCAATAGCCCCACAGTCTGTACAAGAGTGTGAGCTTTCATTACGTTTAATGCTGTGCATGTGTCTCAACATAGTTTAGTGCTTTTCCAAGCCTCTACTTTCAAACACATTTTTGTTTTCCAGTTGGTTCCTATTGACTTGTGTTTGAATAAACAGTGGCTAAGGAAATTGTGGCTGTCCAATAGTGTACACATAAATTTAGCAGGCCATATAGATAAACTGCATTGGTGTGGAACTGCTGACTTCACTTGCTCCACTCAGTGTCCAATTCTCACCTCACATACACAATGCATGAATCGGTCCTGCCATAAATCAGTGGCCATTTGGCTCAATACACATGCTGCCATGAGCCTGAAGATCCATACCTGCCTAGTGATGCCTCCCTTTCAAGACCAAGTCCCCAACTACACATTTTAAGAGCCTGAGGCAGGTAAGAAGCTCCCACTGGTGGGGATAAAAAGACAAGAGTTCACAAGGTCAGGGATATATTATATTTCTGCTATAGCTACACATGAAAAGTGTCAAAACACTGTCTTTAAATGACAAGAAGAAGCAAGTACGTCAATTGGTAGTACACTGAGACAAAAGTATGACCTCAAGGTACCATCCACAGATCAATGTATGGACCAGTTGTGTACAGTCTCTGATGAATAGAAAGGATCTTTTAGATAAAAGACACAGGAAGACACTACAGTGTATGTTCTCGAATATAAGCTGACCCAATGGGATAACAATCCTAAAAGCATTCCCATTATATTTCACACAAACATCAAATGTCAAATCCTAGAATGGTTCATGTAGCTTGACAACCCCAGTGTATGTATGGTTGTGAAGCCCCAGGTATACCTGTCAATTATAACACTCCAACTGGGGAGAAGTCCACTCAGGACACATCAACAACAAAAAACAAAAGTGTTTTTCTAGTAAAACTAACTACTGACCAGTCTTTCTAAATTTTTCATAGATAATAGTACAAATACAGTGAGATTCACTATGTAGTTTGTTTGCTAATTAGTGCTAACTCCTTTCTGTTTATTAATGTTGTTTATATACTGTATACTTATTCCCAGATATTCTTTCCTTAAAAGATCATCAATAGGTAAAAGCTCCTTATATATATATACCTTACATATCTGTAATACTGAACTCATGTCTGGTTAGAAAGCATATGCTGTAACTTTGATCATAATAGTTTAACAACCTGAAATTTTTACAATGCATAAATGTAAATAGATGAATCAATAAATAATACATTTACTATCCAGGGAAACAAAAGTAACAGATTTATTGCAACTTCACAGGGATTCTAATTCATATCAAGGGCATGTTCAAGGGTAAGCAGGAAAAACATAGACAAATCTATTACCTAATTAATATGAATTCATTAAGCAGTTAAATTATTGTTCTCAATTTGGATTGTGGGAAACTGGTACTCAAATATTTACCTCTGCCAAGGAGGCTATGCTTGGTAGAGGTAAATATTTTTATGAAACTTTGTGGAAGGGCATGGACTAAGAAAGAATGCAATCATTTTTGCAAAAGATCTAAGTAATGGGCACATCCATGAATTTTCTGATCGCTCCCTATAATGTCAAAAAATATCCAGGGGAAAGAGAGTGTATACACACTCCCTACACGGCAAAAAAAAAAAAAAAGGACCAATAGGAACAAGCCCTGTTTTCTTTAATACAATATTTTTTTTTTGTTTCAAATAATAATAATAATAATAATAATAATAATAATAATAAAAATTATCTGCCAATAGGCTAAGCAAATTTTTCTTGGTACCAACAAAAAGTTCCAGCCATTGAAAAACTTGATGAACTATACATCTTCAAAACAAGAAATTTTGGCTTGTTGAAAGGTTGAAAGTTAATTGGGAAGGGTGGTGTTTGGGGATGCCAATCAACACCCTTCAAATAGGCCTTCCTATCATGCGACCACCACCACCCAGGGATGGGCGAGAGCAATCTTTGCAAGCTGTGCATATGCATATTCAAGGGCAGCATAACACACTCAGAGGTAAAGGGCTATCTCCCTCCTTATGCATGAGCTCACAGACACCCATGATTGACTGGTGATCACTCTACTTGACAGAGAAGCGAGCATATGCAATCCTCCCCTCCCCATGAGAGCTCAGCTACTGTAATCAGGGGATGGAAACGTACATCAACTGGATTTGAACTTGCCATCTCCAAGATGACAGTGGTGCCCCTGGTCACTCGGGAGCCAGGAGACAAATTTAATACAATTAATTTAAATAGTGTTACTCAATGTAAAGCTGAGTACTACAAAGTATCGTACCTGAAGACAAAAGAGCTATCATTCATCCATCAAACACAACAGAGAAATACATCCCACCGCCATGCATTTAACTACTTTGCATGCAGATTTAAGCACAAGTATCTTGTATCTAGATGTTATGGGAAGATCAGTATAATTACTTAAACTTTACTTGCATTAAATTTGACCTATTGACCTGGCAAGTGTACTCTGCCCTCGCCCGGAGTCAGCTGAGATGGGCGTCAACCTAAATGCTACAATCTTGCTGACAAAAAAAAGTTTCTGAGTTTTTACAGGTGTATTGAAAGCATCATGTTTATTTATATTTTTATCTGTGCAACTTTATTTACTTTATATATTTATTTGTTTATAATACACCTCTTTTTACTTTATTTTAACCATAAAATAGCTAAAGGGGCTGATTTGAAAGTAAATTAAATTATCAAGTTTCTAAGCAACTACAAATCTGATTTTTTTAAAAGTTTGTTATTTGTTTGTCTGTTTATTATTTTTTTTCTGTGAGTTATATATTTTTTATATATATCATATCAGAATAAGAAATGATTTATAGCATGATATAAAGTTTTGGTCATATCTATACTTGAAGATTAAAAACGGTTACCAGCTTTGTACATTTCTGTTTAAAAATTTATAGTATTAGGAATTAGGTCTATAATCATGGTGGTAACAACAAATTATGTAATAAAGATGAAAACAGGGATCATTTGAAAGATACTGGCAACAACTGAAAAATACTGACGGTCTGTCTTAAGAATACTGATTGGCATGATGTTAGGGTGCACAGGTCTGTACACAACCGAGCAGCTGCAGGCATAACAGTGACAATAGCCATCAATAATAAATAATCTGACCTCTTAACCACTGAGCTAAAGCTTCATTAAGGAAAATTAATGCATTAAAGAAAATATGGCTTGTTTTTAGTTATGCATTTTGTTTTGGCTTTATTTCAAGGTTATTAAATTAAGGAAGCTCAGATGGTTGTTTCATAAAATAAGGATTGGACATCTGGTCTCTCTGATGTTGCACATTTTTAGTGCTTGTTTCTAGAATCCACCACAAAATGAGCTGCAAATCTTACTTAAACACAAGGATGGGAGCAGGGGGGCAATCAACTGTTCTAATCAGGAAGTCTTGTGGCCACATTCACTGGCACAACAGTGCGAAATTCTGATCAGCAGGGAGAATTTGGTGGGATGACAGTAACATATGCCATGTCATATCAAATAATCACCAGTGAATGCCACAAAAGGTCAGTAGATTATGTTGTAACACAAGTGTGATTGCATTATGTTATTCTCTAAGATGCTCCTGGAATACCCCCCACATTAGACATGTTTCGGTTCAGACAGGCAAGCCCACATGGTGATCATTGTTATGGTAAAACTGTAAAATAGTTGATGACTTTAAAGCGCTAAAGCACTGAGTGCAAAAGGATATAGTAATGCTAAAAAAGTGTGTTTCTTCCTTTGGAGTGTAATTTAACTATTAGATTTTTACTTGGATAAAATGGCCTTAAAATATGCTTTAAAAAATGTTTTTTTTTTTTTTTTTTTTTTTTTTTGTTTGTTAGTTTTTTTGTTTGGTACTAAACTTAATTTTATTTTAATGTCTTGGCTCTCAAGAAAATATAAAAATTAAGCCTCAAAGCCCCCACAAATGCCTAAGCGATGTTAACTGACAAACTAGGAGAGTTTAAACTTTTATTGATTCATTTTAAGCTCTATAAAGTCAGGTGTATATTTCGTTTTGACAGAGAACAGCATGTAAAATTTACTTGTTGACAGGCTGAAGTTTGCAGTAACAGGCTGGTACATATGCGCATTCTCTCCGCTGTTGGCCATCTCTAACATTTACATGCTCACTCAAGCATGTCCCAGGGAGTCATGTGAGCTAAAACAATAGTGATTATAACATCTTTTGGCCTGCACAATGCAGCTGTTTGTCCCTTTCTATCTATTCTAAATATCTAAAAACAAAGTTGTTTTTCTTACAGACAAAATATTTGATAAGATTATTATTTTTTTTTGGTCAAAATGTAGATGTAGGTACATAATTTTATTAATCATTGAAATATATTCAGGCATATAAAGTGTTTGTACATTGGAATTTCATAGGATAATTTACTATTGTCCATGTGACTCATGAACAAATATGAATCAGAAGGCTTAGCCATGGTTCTTTATCATGTTAGCCCCTCAAATGGGAAAAAAAATATCCACAAGAGGCACCAGGATATAGAGCCATCATTTGTCAATCTTCACCTATTAGCTAATGCTCCCCTTATCACACTTCAATTACCAACAGGAGAAAGTTAAGGAGAAAACATCTCCAAGATATGTGAGCCAGCCACCCCTTCTCTTTGAATTCTGCATTATAGAGCAGCTTAAAACACATGGTGGAAAGCACTAAGCATCCTCTTTTGTATTCAAAAACAGCAACAATTTCCAATTGCCCTTTTGTCAAGAAGCAGTTGGGGTTGACTCCAGCCCACCTGTGACCCACAATGGATAAGTGTCATAGAAAAAAGGGGATTAAATGATTATTAAGTAGAAACACAGAAACTGATTGACAGGTGAGTAATACCTTGCCCACCAAGTAAGGACAGGAAAAATTGTCTCTGAGTTTCTTAGAATCATCACAATCTCTTGATGGTAGGGCAAATGCTTGAAAACTAATTTACATTATCTAGTGGAACATCCAATCCAATGTTTATACTGTGTTTACATTGTTTTTTTTTTTTTTTTTTTTACCATTTTTAGGCTTGATTTCAATTTTTTTCAAAATACAACAAAAAGCTCAATTTTCACCAAACTTACACAAAAAACCTCAAACACCTTTCATGTAGTATGCTGAATGCTTTCCTTTTATTAGTTCTTCATCATAAGAACATTGACACTCAGATCACCACTCATTTTGAAGACATGACACTTTAATAAATCAGAATCAAACCCATTCATACATCAATTTGTGCATAAATCTGCAGTCATTTCTATGCAACTTTGATAAATAAGGGCCATTATGTTTGAATAATCCCGGACATGCTTTTATTCTAGTAAGTGATTGTTGTATAAGAAAAATGTAAGAGTAAATAAAAGTATAAAATGCAACCATGAGGATAATAAAAGAACAGCCATTACAATTAGGGCTTCAAAGACAGCTTCACTGTGGCCTGTTCATGCTCTACAGAACAATCTTTGCAGCTAATGTACCCTCAATTATTCTTTCCTCCACAATTTGTGATTCATTACCCTTTTCCATTTTCATGCACAAACAAGAGCATAATAATCTTGTCAAGCAGAGTCACTTTAAAAAGAGAGTCACACATTGTGCTTGTTTAATAATTTGTTTAAAAAAAAGTTCCAGGATCACACAGTTATAGTTGGTGATGCAATTAGGTGAAAGATCTTGTAACATTTGTTCCTCACATTCAGTTCATCTACACAATTTTTTTTTTTTTTTTTGTATTAAGTCCACACAGAAGCCAGGGAGTCAAACCCAGGACCTTCCTGGTGTGAAGCGGCCATGCTAACCACTACAACATCCTACTGTCTCACATTTCCTGAACATGTCATCTTCATCTTCTTCCACTTGTTTCGGGGTCGGGTCGTGGGGGGCAGCAGCCTAAGCAGTAAGGTCCAGACATCCCTCTCCTGAGCCACCTCTTCCACCTCAAACCAGCCAAGACACGTAGTCCCTCCAGCATGTTCTGGGTTGACCTCGGGGTGTCTTCCTGGTTGGACATTCTAATTAGATGCCCCAGCCACCTCAACTGGCTCCATTTAATGCGGAGGAGCAGTGGTTCTACTCCAAGCTCCTCCGAGATGACAGAACTTCTCACCCTATCTCTAAGGGAGAGCCCTGCCACCCTGCAAAGGAAGCTCAATTTAGCCGCTTGTATTCGTGATCTTGTTCTTTCGGTCACTACCAAATGCTCGTGACTATAGGTAAGGGTAGAAAAGTAAATTAAGAACTTAGCCTTTCGGCTCAGCTCCCTCTTTGCTTTACAGCAAAGGCTGCACCGATCCGCCTGTCAATCTCCTGCTCCATCCTTCCCTCACTCGTGAACAAGACCCCGAGATACTTGAACTCCTCCACTTGGGGCTCATTCCAGACCTGGAGGGTGCATTCCACCTTTTTCTGGCTGAGAACCATTGACTTGGACTTGGAGGTGCTGATTCTCATCCCGGTGGCTTCACACTTGGCTACAAATTGCTCCAGCGAGAGCTGAAGGTCCCAGCTCGATGAAACTCGATGCAAAATCTCGGGTGTGGGAGGAGTTTGGTGAGGGCCTGGAAAAAGACCGGTTGACCCCGAAAAGGTTCTGGACCACCATCCGGCACCTCAGGAGGGGGAAGCAGTACTCCACAAACACTGTTTACAGTGGAATTGGGGAGCTGCTCATCTCGATTGGGGATGTTGTCGGGAAGTGGAAAGAATACTTCGAGGACCTCCTCAATCCCACCAGCATGCCCTCTGTTCTGATCTTGGAGGGGGCATGGGAGTTTGCCCAACATGTGCTTTGTGGACTTGGAGAAGGCTTTCGACCATGTCCCTCGAGCTATCTTGTGGGGTGTGCTCCAGGAATATGGTATACCGGAAGTGTTGTTATGGGCCATTCAGTCCCTGTATTGATGGTGCCAGAGCTTGGTCCACATTGCTAACACATTTGTCCATACCAGAGGTAAATTACTTCAAGGTTATTTCCTCTTTAATTTACTGTATTGTATTTAAAGGTCACACACAAAGTCTGTAAACAGTCTTGAAGATTCCAGAAATTGATTTCATGACATTAAAAAGCTTTGGATTGACCAAATGCAGAATGCAATTACACACTGCAATACTGTGATTGCCTGAAGTAAAAAAATTTACACTAAGACGAGCATTTAAAGAAGGACAGATGGAAATTTGCAGGGGCTCAAAGCCCTCACAATTTCATGTAGTTTGCTCTGGTTGGATAAAGCATAACTGGAGTTGTTTGATCATAATGATTCGTGCTGGCTTTTAATCTGCATAACATCATCCCAAATCTGATACATTGATGTAGCAGTATTTTTTTTTTTTTTGTTTGGATGTTTTGCTGGAAAAGAAAGAGGATTACCTTGGGATATGTAAAATGCTGCAGCAACACCTCACGACATCAGCCATCAAAAACTGAGTTGCATCTGGGACTTCCAGCAAGACTACTATTATAGCTAAATTGTAGTGGATGTGGTTTTAGGCAATGTGTATGTGAATGTGCGCATGAATGTTTCTAAAGCATGCTCAATTTTCTGCTGAATGAAAAAATGTCTCTGAATGCATGCATGTAATGATTTTTTTTTATCAAAGAGCATGGTTTGAAAGTAAGAAAATCCCTTAAAAAGATGATGGAAGAACACAAACAGAATGCATTTTCAACAATAGTGTGCAACTTGAGGAAAAAAGAGCTTCCATAATTCTTAATGCTGATGTCGGATAAAGAAGAATGAGACATGAGAAAGAAAACTGTTCTAAAACCATTTAAAAATATTTTTACTTTGAATTCCGCACTATGACTACTACCGGACAGTATATTCCTGTAAGCTGCAGTTTCCTACACGTTCAGCCAACATGCCCAGTCTACAGACAACAAATCAGCAGCGGACAAGTGCAGCAGAAATGAATTTTGCATCCATACCTGGTTAGCATACCCTCATAGCTGTAACAAAAGGTCTGAAAGATAACAAAGGGAAAATACAGTATATTTGACAGAATTAATAAATAAATAAGCTGACAACATTGTGTTTAAGCTTTTATTTTAAAAAGTCTTAAAATGGAGAAAAGCATGATTCAGTGGGGGATAGCATACATATACATAAGATTGTTAAAGATCAATTGGAGCAGGTTGTGCTCAGACCACTTCATGCCTCAAGACAAAGTGAATCCATTTGTTGTGCAGTTTGCAGTCTGCAGATGGGCAGACCATCTGAAAATGGTCAGAAACTAGGTAGGGCTCTAGACTACTCTTCCACAGGCCTGAGGTACCTAAAAGCACACCAGAATAAGATTTTCTGTGTGCACCGAGCTGACCATAGTAGGTGAAAAACTAATGATATTTGGCTGGTGGTTCTATTTATTCATTCCACAAAAAGTAACAAAATTCAGAATTACAGTATTTGAAAGTAAGACTATTTTTATTTATTCTTTTTATTGTAAAGTATCAGGTGTTTTTTGATAACCATACGTAACTTTATCCACCTGCGCCAATAAGGCGGGCCTTTGTTTCCTTGTGTCTGGGGATAAGAAGCTTTCAAGCACTATGCTGGCAGTGAGTGGCATATCACGTAGAGCTGGACGCCAAGCCTGGAGGTACTTAGCTTAGCATGCTAACAATAGCCAGCTAGCTGTAATTTTATTGTAGTTATTTTAGAAAGGAGACGAGAAACCCTTCTGACATTAGGGTTAGTATATGTACCACTCAGGAACACAAGAAAAACAGACTAATCCAAGATGTTTATAGTTTATTTTAATGCATAATAATGACCCCACTTGCTCGTGGTTCTGCCTGTTTGGCAAATCAAAAGTCATATACATCTTGTGAGTTACGCTGAAAGAAAATACCTTTGGAAAAAATTAATAGCTTAAAACAAATTTAAGTTCAGGGCCATTTCAATGAGTCCTTTTATGATTTTTAAAAGTTACTCTTGCACCTACTGCTTGATCAGATATTCTATGGTGCTACATATAGAGAAAAAAAAAAGTTTGATCTTTAAGAGTCTTTTTAAGTACCTGTCAGAAAAAGCGGCAAAATAAGATTTTTGGTGCCTTACCATATTTCAGTATTTCTAATGTCAAATTGGATCAAATATGAAAAAAAAAAAATAGAGATGGTCCACAGTTCGTTTTAGAGAATCGCATCTGTTTTATTGTTACAGGGGCTGCTGATGTAGTGGATAGGGTGCTGGATTGAGAGGTTGTGAGTTAGGATCCTGTCAGACCCCTTTTGTGCTAAGACCCCTGTGCAAGGTCTCAAAATCAAGTGTACCTCTGTCCACCCAATAGTATAAATGGGCACCAGTAAGTACTGGGAGGGTAACATGCGATAGACTAGCATCCCATACAGAAGCTGTATGTTCACGGTACAGAACACGAGATAACCTCAGGCCTGATGAGGTGGAAAAGCTCAATAGGTATTACTTACATATGTGTGTTCTAGAGAACCTTCCCTGTTTACCCAGTCATTTTTATCTAATATTTATTTCAGTTATAGGTGATCATATGTTTACTATGTATGTCTTTTTTGCCGTAAGGTGAAGCAGTGTGTAGCTACCTGAGCATTGCTTGTATGTTATTTTGTCTCCATGCTCCTTTGAGCTCTCCTCATTTTTCTCCAAGTTTACTTGTTATCTCCCAAATACACCATACAGCCAAAGGTTTCTGGCCATCTGACCATCATACAACAATATGTGTTCCTTCCTGAACTGTTGCCAGAAGGTGAGGAAGCAGGCATTTTTTTTTGTTTCGGATCACTCTGCAGTTATAGCAGTACATGTTACACTTACCAAAAACTGTTCTAGCATAAATATGCTCTATGAAATCATGGTGCACCAAAGTTATATTAGAAGAACTCAAATTGCCTACACAGAATCCTGACCTCAACCTCACTGAATATATTTGGTATTAACTGGAATGCAGTTAATGCCCCAGCCTCACCTGACATCTATGCCCGTTCTCACTTATGAACTTTAGCTAAATGGCTAAATATGGACACTCAAACCCTTTTGAAAGAGAGTAGAGATTTTAAAACAGCAAAGAGGAGTCTTGAATAGGAATGAGCAGCTATGGTATGTGTGTGGTGTGATAGTCACATATCCACAGTCCTTTGTACATGTAGTGTATGTGCGAGTGGATGGCGTTTTACATATTTTCCACAAATGGGAATCTGTGTGTGTATAGTGCCCTGCTTTGGACTGTAATCAGTGTTTCTGTTATGGCCCTGGATCCACCATTATCTTGACCAAGAAAAGTTAAGGAAATTAATGTATGCATTTATGGGGCGCCAAATGTAAAAATCTCATGCAAAGTTTTCACGCACACTTTTTCCACATTTAGGTAATTTTTCCTTACATTTAAGTTTGAGTCACATCCAAAACAACGTCTTACATTTAACTGTCAAAAAAAACGTTTCCTTGTCCAACCTAAATACCAAATCTAAAAGTTAAATCTAAATCTAAAGGTTAAATCTAAACCTAAGTGCTAAATCTAAGCGCTAAATCTAAATCTAAATGTTAAATCTAAATCTAAAGTTAAATCTAAAGTTAAATCTAAATCTTAAATGCTAAATGTTAAATCTAAATGTTAAATCTAAATCTAAAGTTAAATCTAAATCTAAAGTTAAATCTAAATCTAAATGTTAAACCTAAATGTTAATGTTAAATCTAAATCTAAATATTAAATGTTGCACCTAAATGTTTTGTAGATATGCTAATTGACCACGCCCCCGGGCAGTACCTCAAGCATAACCACGTCCACAACTCAGGACCGTGCAGGACAGATGAACATGGCTGCCAGCTCTCTCCAAGCAGGATAGATGGAACTGGTGCTAATGCCAGCTGTGTGAGCTGCACTTCAAAATGCACTTCCACAGGTACCAAATAAGCAAGTAAAGAAGTTTGAATTTGACCTTTTTTTAATTCATTCGAGAGTGTGTATTATTAAGATAACCGACATTTGCCGTTCTTCTGTTTCACTTCTGCAGATTCGTCAAGACGAT
>JAQMYF010000023.1:32028490-32039114 GCA_030014195.1 Neosilurus mollespiculum | reverse complement strand
AGATGACTTTTCGCTGCTGGTGATATAAACTCTCTTGCTGCAATTATTTAGGACTTACAGTTGTGGTATAACCAACCACACTACATGTTGGACATATGGTTCGTATTTTATGGTTTCACCCAAATGAGGATAGGTTTTCCTCTTGGAAACCTCCTGGTTCCTCTCGAGGTTTCTTCCTTGTGTCAACTGAGGGAGTTTTTCCTTGCCACTGTCGCTGCGGGCTTGCTCATTAGAGATGTGTAGGGGTTGTAGAAAAATTTTTAGATTCCTCCCTAATTTAATTTTACTTTGTTAAGCTGCTTTGTGACAATGTCAATTGTAAAAAGTGCTATACAAATAAAACTGAATTGAATTGAATTGAATAAATAATGTGTAAAGTGTCAGTGCAGTATGCAAACAAAGATGTCCAGGGAGTGTGGTTGTTGTGTGCGCAGAGTAGTGCAAGGTGTACAGAGAGAGTCTAGGGTGAGAAGGAACCACCTGCAGTATCTGGTGTATTGGGAGGGTTATGGTCCCAAGGTGAGAAACTGGAACGCAGCCTGTGACAGAGTTCCAAATGCTGGATTGTCCCTTCAGCATGCACTGAGCAAACCCAATAGGCTGCACACTTCCAGTTCCTGTTCACTAGTATTATATCGTGTGCCCTCATAAATAAACATCATTCTCATTCCTCCACCTGTGTTAACCTTTCTCCAGAAGACACAAAACCATCAAAGCACTTACAAGAATTTTGTTAAGGAATGGTCATTGCATCCACATAAAATCAATATTACAAATGTCTGACAAACACGGCTTGAGTTGGAGGGTTACTAGGAAAAAAAAAAGCTACCTTGCCAAGTTTCACTGCCAAAAGGAAAAAGGTATTGAACTATTTAGCCTCAATGTCAAACTGTATATCTGGTGGCATGCTAATACAGCTTACAATGAAAAGAACAAAGTATCCTGTTGTGGGGATGTTTCTCTTTAACATGGTTTGGGGCAGAAGAAAAAGAGTAGAAAGAAAAATGTATGAGACAAAATATCATCAAATTCTGGTGGAAAATCTGCTGCCTTCTGACAGAATAATGTCATTGAAAATAAGGCTCACTTTCTAACATGACAATGATCTAACATGAGCAAAGTTGTCTACACAGTAGCTAAAGCAGAAAATGTGAATGTCTTTGCATGGATCAGCCCAGACTTAAACATGGTTGCCACAAGAGACACAAGAGGCTCAGAGATAGATGGACATTTTGCTCTCTTTATTCACTCAAAAATAAACGGAGCTCTTTATAGGGCCTTATGTTTCTCTTTTGTAAAGTTTGTGTGACACACACACACACACACACACACACACACACACACACACACACACACACACACACACACACACACACACACACAGTTCAGGTTTCTTTCATAAGGACAGCTCTTCTCTATCTGAAAGCACGCACAGACCACATAAATAAACTGATTCATTAGCCACAGGTGCAGTTAATCACTTACCTGCTGGGTTTATTTGACTCCTCTCTGCCTGCAGAGGGCACTCAATTACCACATTCGCCACACAGCATGATCTGCTCATTGGCATCCTTCATGCAGTGTGGCCATTGTAGCAGAGCATAATCCGAACAATGGGTCAAAGGGCACCCTGGTAGGAAGAACCAGCTAGTAATAATCGCCCACTCGATGGCAAAGCAACTCTTCTGTATTGTGCTGCACTTGCCCTCTCATGTACATCATGAGGTGCTCCTCCCTCTCTACCACCTTGAACATAACCTACCCCAGCCCTCTGTTTGATACAGCCGCCTGTGAGACAAAATGGAGAGGAAAGTTATGCTCATTATCACTTTGCTACAAAGTAAAGTACTATTAAAGGAAGTTAGTAAACTTCAAACAGACATACAGTACATTCTCAATTACAGAAGAAAATGGTTTGAAACTAAGCATTGCAATATAAATATTAAGTGAGCAGCTAGCACATATTATTACAATGGGAATGCAAGGACGTTTTCTAAGATGAAGATAACAGAGAAAGATGTTTCTGAGTCTTCATTTACCTACAGAAGGGTCTCCCAGCACTCAATGGGTTACCTAACAAGGTGGTTGGAGTGCCATGGATTGCAAGTTACTCGAAACAATGCAACATTTCTGAAGCAGTAAGTTGCCCATATGCATGTCAGCTACTGCATATTATGTATATAAAACAAAGGCTGTTTCAGTAGAAATCCCATTGACATTGTGTATAATTTTAATATTGAAACTATCATTGTTTTTATGAAAACATAAAAGTCTTATTATATGAGCAGCCCCACTATCAACTGGTTGTCCCCTACTATATACACCAAAGTTCCGGTATTGACTATTAAAGAATGTCCAATATTTCACCTTTTATGTTACTTTTGTGTGTATTCATAAAAAATGAACACAAGTGATAGATACAGTTCAATCCTCCCTTCTACATCCTAATATTTTTCAATCTAATCTGCTACATATTCAAGGTCACACCCCATGCTACAGAACAGTTTAGGATGTGAGGGCTCATTTCTCTTTCCCCATGTGAAACTGGACCAACATCTGCTGTAAATGAATTTTAATTTGGAGATTAATCTGCTGCTCTTATGCTGCAGCACTGCCAGTTTTCATAAGAGCTCCTCCTCTATCCTTTCTGTTGACTCTTTGTCTTAGTATCCCACACAATGATACTAGCTGATAAATAAACATGTTTATTTTGCACAGATATTGTGTGCATGAATTAGGTCTAGTAGTGTTATCCATACTGTGATTAAATATGGTATGACCAGTTTACCTGTGCCATCATCAATCCTATAAATATCTTTGTAAGTGCTTTCGTAGGTAATGATGAGCAAGTCAAATTCTATTATAACAAGCTTTTCTCATAACCAAAGTATACCACTCTTGTGCATTTAAGAAAAACCTAGTAGTAAGTCATTTAAGCAGTGCTTTGAGAACAGGATTAAAAATGAAATTCATCTCTCAGTGAGCATACGTTTTAGAAACATACCTGTATCATATTAAATTCCTTGGTAAATCATGCATCTCTTCTGCTCATTCACTTTTTGGCCAAACCGCTTAATCCTATTAGGGTCACAGGGAGGTTGGAGTCCATCTTAGCCAGTGATAGATAAATGAATAAATAGATTGGTGAATGGATAGATAAATAGAGTAGGTAGATAACTTTATCTGATTGTCATAACAGCAAAACAAACATATAAGTTGCAATTTAAAAAGCAAAAACACACACACACACACACAGGCTCAATAGAAATTAAAAACAAACAAACAAACAAAGAAACAAACAAAAAAAACGCCCGCAAATGATACTGACAGTGTAAGCGACAGGGGTCCAGACCAATTTCAATATGATAAAAGAAGTGAAGTACCAATCATTCAACACAGTATATTTGGTAAACTAATCTATCATAAATTATATACATAATGTATTATGGTGTAGTAATGACAAATTAAAATAGAGTACAATGGATATGTACTGTACATGATGAGTATGAAATAAGAACATAAAATAAAGCATATAATAAAATTAGCTTACATAATAATCTAATATATGCTACGATATATACTATACAGAAATAGAATAATATAATTTGTTTAATTTTTTTCTACAAGGTTATTCTAGTGTGCATGGTAGATGTGCAAGGAAGTATTCAGTCTAGGACCTCAGCCTGTGGCCTGGCACAGGCAATTGAATTATAGAGTCTGATGGCTGTGGGCAGGAATGTCCTCCTGTATCGGTCCTTATCACAGCAATGTTGAATGAGTCTGTGGCTGAATAAGCTTTTGTTATGGCTTACAATTTTATTGGGGGGGGGCATTATCCATGACTGTCCTCAGTTTGGCCAGGATCCTCCAGGGTAGCGAGTTTGAGTACCACCACAGAGCCGGCTCTCTTGATGAGTTTGTTCAGTCTGTTAGCATCCTTGATTATGATGTCTGCACCCCAGAACATTATAGCATAGAACTGGGTGCTGGCAACAACAGACTAGTAGAACATGTAGAGGATCTTAGTGCAAATATTGAAGGACTGGAGCCTCCTCAGGAAATATAGGCAGCTGATTGCCTTCTTGCAAATGGCATTAGTGTTTGTGCCCCAATCCAGCTGAACTCACAGGTATTTATAAAAGCTGACGAGCTCCATGTTGTTCCCACTGATGCAGACAGAGAGGGGTACACCCTGAACAGCTTGGCAGTCCATCGTAGGGCAACACACACAACCATTCACACTCACACCCAGAGGCAATTTTGAATAGCTAATTAGTCTAATGTGCATCTCTTTGGACTGTGAAAGGAAACTTTATATATTCAATACAATGTTTCCTCTATCTAATTTTGATATTAATGTGTGCTTTAAATTCTTGTACTGTCTACTTGGCTCAGACCACTGGCTCAGGCCAGTGACCTAGTTTGTTGCCATTAGTATTTCTTTAGTATTTCTTAGTATTTAGATGATTACCACTAGCTGTTTCTGTTTTTGTTTTGTAGCTGTTTTTGTTTGAAAAAAGAATATACTAGTGTATATTCCCGCTTAGTTAGGGTCATCAAGTCTAAAGCCTTATTTGAACTCAGGGCCCGAACTCCTGACCAGACTGTAAACATGTGCCTCAAACCTGTTTCTTGGCTTACATATTCTAAACCCAGAAGATCTTATCCCCAAGCAAAAGGCCATACTACAAGCAACCTTATCTAACTTCCACTGTTGTCCCAATCTTAATCAGTTGTGGTAAATAAATAAATAAATAATCGTCACTCTCTTGACTTCCTGGAAATAATATAAACTTGAATTTCCCCACAGAGCTCTGATACACCAGCAACTTATTCTAATCTTTCCTCATTTTTTACAGTTCCAACACTACACATTAAGGATTCCTCTTCACTGGCACAGTCTTCCAATCTAGAAACAGATCCTGCAAGTCGTCTTATGTAATCCTACCACCTGCCCACTGGGTTCAATCCCTTTCAAAGTGCTCCAGCCAATCTTTCAAGACCTCCACCCCTTCACCACCACCGCTCCATATCATTTTGTCATGTACCAATAGTATTCAAAAGAGCCAGAGTCATTCTAAACCTGAAGATTCTCACTTTGGATCTATCCGATATCAACAATTACTGACCAGAATCACTTCTCTCTTTTCATTCTAAAATTCTTGAATGCATTTTCTACAACCAACTGTCTCTTTATTTTTTGCAGAGCAACCTCAAAGACCCAAACCAGTCTGGCTTTAAAACAGCACATTGCACAGAGGCTCCTCTTTTGGCTGTCACAGATGATCGGTAAAACTATCATCAGTGCTCATCCTCCTTGATTCACCAGCATTTTACACAGTTAGTCACCCTCAGAAGTCTTGAAATTCACGGCTCAGGATTCATGGCTTAGTCCTTCTACTAAGAAGACCGGTCAAATCAGGTTATGTAAAAGGGATCCACAACTACTTCATTTAGACTCTCTACTGGTGTCCACCAAGTCTCAGTACATAGCAGGCTTGTGCAAAATTCCGAATTTGGAATTTCAAGTCCATTCATTAGCAGAATTAGAATTTGAATTGAATTTGCTCCACCCCACAGGATGTTGAATTTGAATTTCAATTGGAATTAAAGGAAGTGGAATTAAATTCATTGTAATTCAAAGAATTTGACATGTTTAACAAAGGTTTTGGATTAAACAATAAAAATATTTACAAACACTAAAATTAAACACAAACTCTAATCTAATTGTCTCAAGTTCCTCAAAGGTTTTATCATTCAGACAACATTTCTCTGGTGGCAATATCTTTCCTGCAACAATAAATTCCCTCTGAACAGGTGCAGAGGAAGCAGGTATGGCCAGATATTTGCAGGCAAGTGCTGCTAGGTTTGGAAAACTGCCTTTTTTTCTCTAAAACACCAAAGGATCCGCATCCTCTGTCAGGCATGGCTTACTCAGGTAGACATGAAGTTCTTAGTAATAATATTTGTATGAAATATGAAAAACAGTCATGTATGGAATATACTGTAAAGCAATGTTCTGAAATACACCAAAATTATCAATTGTAATTTCATGGAATTTCAATTCTATTTCCTTCAATTCAAATTTTGCACAAGCATGGCACATAGTTGTTTTCTGTTCTCCCACTAAACTAGGTTTACAATGTCATTCTATATGCGTGGTCTCTCAGACTATTGCAGTGCAGCTCTGTCACTGGGTGTCTTCAAATGATGATTGAAAACCTACTTCTTTCCGAAGTACTTGGATAAGCACTTCCAGTACCTATTCTTATATTTATCTTTTCAAAAAATCCTGACAACAGTGTTTCTCTGATGATATTTTAAATTGGGATTTAGTAAACCAGTATTAGAAAGTATTCACTGATAGTGACCACAGAGCAATTAAAAAGCAAATGTTGTGAATGTAAATATCAATGTAAATGTTCAATTTCAAAATGCTTAAGATCACATACAGTATTTTTGCAGTTATTCATTCATAGGCCTATCTTGTCTGGCGTTGACCCCATGTTTGTAAATGCTACATGACCTGAATGACAAATTTATATTGTCTTGGCAAACTGCTACGTTATGGCTCACCAACGCTCAACAGACATAGGCTTTAGAAGACCCTAGTAGCTACATTTAGCATATTAAGACATGTTTAAAAAAAAAATGTGTGAACTGCTTTCTTGACTCGCATTCTAAACTTTCTCTTCATATACATAGTTAGCTATAAGCCTTTCCCCAAAGTAAAGGTTTATAAACCGATAAAATATCCTGCAGAAAGCATGTTGAATTGCATTCAGAGTTGGCAACATGCAGTTAGAAGCTCAAATGATATGTAATTTTTTATTCAGATCTCATTAGTTAGTGTGTTACATTGGTGCCAATGAAGATTTTATTATTTGCTGATACTGATCATAAGCATTTCCAGTGTGCAGTCATACTTCCCTTTTTTCTTTTTTTTTTTGTTTTGTTTTTTGAGAAGTGTTTAAGGTTTTTTCAAACTGTTTAATCCTACTAGGGTATGGAAAGGCTGAAGCCTATCTCAGCCGACATTGTGCAAAGGCGGGGTACACGCTTAACAGCTTGCCAGACAATCACAGGGCAGTACACACAACGATTCACACTCACACCTAGGGGCATTTTAGAAAAGCCAATTGGCCTAATGTGTATGTATTTGAACTGTGGGAGGAAACCGGACTGCCCAGAGGAAACCTACTCAAGCTTAGGGAGAACATGAAAACTTTTCACAGAAACACCCAAGTCTCGAACCCAGGACTTTCTTGCTATGAGGCACAAATGCTATCTTCTACTGCCACTGTGCCACCCTAGATGTTTTCACACAACAAGAATTCCTTCCCTTTTACCACCAAGAAACAAGCAAGAACAATCTTTTCATACAGCAGTGCACGTATATTCAGTGTCAGCAAATACACTTTGAGGTAAAGTACTATTCACCACCTTATAGGCATGAGCTCACAGATGCCCATGACTGACATTTCTGTGTGAAGTTTGCATGTTCATACTGTGCTTATGTGGGTTTTCTCCAGGTAGTCCGGTTTCCTCCCACAGTCCAAAGACATGCACGTTAGGTTCTGTTCCAAATTGCCCCTAGGTGTGAGAGAGAATGGTTGCAATGGATCGGCGAGCTGTTCAGGGTATGCCCCATCTTCACCCAGAGTTGGCTCATGGACAAGTCTTGCCACGTACTTACTATTTATGTTTGAACAAGATTACAGTGAAATACATGTACCCATTGTCACTCATTCCAGTGGCCCTTGAACAACTTCACAGCACCAGGTATATAAACTGATCCCTGTCTGCCCCAGCACCAAGTAAACAACGACACTCAGTACTACCAGGGGACACTACACATACATGGTAATGTATCTTTGATATCTAAAAATGGTTCTTTGGCACCCTCTCAGTTTTCCAATGATTAATTAACAGCATTCCCAAAGACTAACTTGAAATGTGTGTCATTGCCTACACTGATGACATCCTCATGTATTTCTTGAGGTTGGAAACCCACACCCAGCAAGCCAAAGAGGTATTAAAAAGCCAGCTGTATGTCAAAGCCAAAAAGTACATGTCCCATGTCATGAATAATCTTCTTGTGATACATCATTGGACCTGAGAGGGTCACTACAGAACAGGTGGAAGCTGTCACCTATAGGCCACAACTTGTCACTGTGAAGGATCTTTAACATTCCCCGGGGTTTGCCAGCTTCTATACATGCTTCATTAGGAACTTCATCCTTCTGGCCTACCCTCTCATGTTGCTTCTCAAATAGGGAGTCAGAAAGCTCCAATGGATCCAAGGAGCCACACATGCCTTCAAGCGGCTAAAAGGAGCATTTACGTCACTTCCTGTTCTCAAAAACACCCCAAACCGGAGAAGCCTTTCATTGTGGAGTAGCTGATGAAGTGAGTTAAACAAAATGCACTACATATCCTGTATTATGAATACTGGCAATTAAATTGTGCTTGTAGTTGTCATAAACATATACATGTATTAGGCAAAATAGATCAAAAGTAGGGCTACAATAAACTCAGTGACTCTCTTTGTCCTTGCAGTGACTTGCATTAGAGGTCTGGGTTGGGCAGAGAACAGAAGGAATGTGGTCTAGCAGGGGGTTGCTGGTCTTATCCTGAAATCCGCTGCATGCTGTGTTATTAGGCAAGCACAGTGCAACAAGGCTGAGCAGTTGCTGGAGCTCCGTCTCTGGGTACATCTAGTTATCACATCTCACACTTGGCCACCTGCTGAGTTCAGAGAGCAAACTACACTCTCCCCATGAGTCCTTAGTGTCTCTGTGCCGAATATGGAAAATACACTCATGAATATTCACGTCATGGCTATGATAAAAAACAATAAGATGTGAGGAGCAGCATGGATTCCTACGGAGGCTTGGAAGAAATACAGCAATTTAAAGCTGCCAACAGAGCTCATTTTTATTCTGGAAAAACAAGTAGGAGCATGGAGCTAAGTAAGTGCATTGAAAACAAGTGTAAAAGCAGACCTAATTCATAAAATTGGAATGGTCTTATTGTCATTACTTTTCAGTCACTTGATGGATGAATTGAAGGATAAATGTATTGAATGCTAAAAAAAAATATTGGTTCAGCAGAAGATTAGATTTTTATGTCTGATTGTTTTATTTGCTTTATTTTCAAAAGTTACCTGAAGCAGAACCACCAGCTGCTGACAAGACCATCAAACTAGTATAGATATAGATACGCTGTAATATCACTCATTTTGCTCAAACACGTCTTATGAGAAAACAATAACATTAATATTCATAATTACTTTAAAGTAAACCAGAGATATACAAAGTCATTTTATGTCATATCACATCAGAACATCAGGGCAAAGGCATCCAAAAAGATCTGTCCTATGATAAATTCTATAAATTATCACGCAGAGTGAAATAGGCAGCACATATTTTAATATTTGATGCTTGCAGTCTTGTTGTTTGTCTGCCAAATGCCATTTTGAAAGGCTCCAAGCTCTAAGTGTGTGGATTATAGCTGTCTAGATTTGTATAAGTCCTGTGATAATAGGATAAAGCTGTTTCAGCTGGTGAAATCTGCATGGAGAATGGATTATTTGAAGGTTTTCACCAAAGGGATGTTAAAGCTGCAAGTTATCATCCTAAACAGGCAGGTTCTCAAGTACACACTTCACCTCTTCAGGTCATAAAGACATACAGTATCTTCATGTCTATTTTTTTTCATATTACAGTGGATGAGGTTAGATGGTATGAGGAAGCATGTCAAGTGTTCATAGAGTGCCAATGTTTGCGAGAAGAACAATTTTGGTAATCGTATTTCCAAAGATGCGTTTATTTTGAGTTTAGGCATGCTACTGAAGTAGTTTGTGCATTTTCCCCACACTCATTATGGAGAGAATGAGTATTTCCATGCATGCAGAAGCAATTACTGATCATTTTGCATACGTGATTTACAAATCATGTCAATATGTGCTCAATTACAAGCAACAGTCTCGCACAGACATGGTAAACACTTTGCACAATTACCATCTGAGGGCTGGATAGAGCACTGGCTGTACCATTGATCCATATCTAAATTACCGATAATACAGTCATCAGAATTTCATTGTTTCCAACACATCAAATTTACCCATGATTATAGGTTAGCCAACAAAATGAGAAAACTGTAATGGGATTGTTTGAATACATGATGATATAATTGCTTTGAACTGACAATAAAGCAACAATTTATTCTACTCTATTAAGAGCTAAATATCCCAGTACTAGTTCTGGAGACTCTGTGGATTTCTCATTACTCTGTTCATGTTGGGTGTATGATAATGAAATTACTTCTGAATGCATGTCATCAGGAATTAAAGGAGAACAAAACAGCTAATAACAACAGGCATATGGGATTTCTTTCATATACAATGAAAAAGTTTGTTCCAAAACTGACCATCTGTAATGTTTTATTACTAATTTCCAGCATGATAGGACAATCTTAGTCATATGAACTTTAAAAAAAATTTTCAATTATTTACATTTCCATAAAAGTTCCATGATATAGGAAACTGTGGCGTATGTTAGAAGTATCTCTCACCCATCAGGTTTAACGATGGAGGGGCGGGGGGAAAATAGGAGTTAGCCGT
>JAQMYF010000023.1:32014590-32025572 GCA_030014195.1 Neosilurus mollespiculum | reverse complement strand
AAACTTCACTTTTACTACTTAAATGTTCAGGTTTGAGGGTTTGTTAACATTTTGGATTGACCAAGAGCACTGTATACATGTGTACAATAACAATTAATACTCAAAAATACTGCTTGCCTAATAATTGTGCACACAGTGTACTCTAAGATTAGAACACTATAAACATTATATAAAAACAGGATGAAAAATCCACCAGCAACCAATTTTATGTCACAGTTAGTAAGGCTTATGGCATACTTAATGTGTGGTGAGAAATAAGAATTGGAAATTAGATTAGAAATTTTAATTAGAAAGAAAAATCAAATGTTGAAAGACATTTCCAGAATAAAGTTCAGTTCATTATGGAATAGAGTACACTTCACCCTAGATTTTCCGGATTATTAGGGGGATAGGCTGTACGGGAACCTCAAAAGTCTGGCAATTGCTAATGTCCAGGGTCCCTACCTTTTCCCAGACTTTTACCATAATCTGTTCGGCAATCGCCATTATTCAGCAGTCCCGGACTTTTACAACACTTATCCGACACTCAATACACAATATTGTGTTTCCACAAACCTAAGGAGCGAATCAGCACATTCTTTTATCACATTCATTTTAAATGTGGGTTCCGGCTCATCGTCAGTGTCCTCACTTTCACTTTCACTTCGCTCTCCTGTCACTGATGCCACTATCTGTTCATTGCACATTATTTTGTGCACCTCTGCTGCTTCATTTTCGTCCATCCACTCGGACTGGAATGGGCCAGACAGGAGGGAAGTTGGAAAACCATGACCGACCCGGACTTCCATTATCGATTCCCAGACTTGTATGAGCATTTTTCCGGCAATATTAAATAATGTCCAGGCGCCGGATATTGTATGGGAAATCCGAAATCCGGGAAATAGGGCTACAGGAAATCGAGGGTGAAGTGAATTGCAATCTCTGGCTGCACGACAAAACATGGTGGCTGTCCACATTGTAGGCGCTGAAACGGATTGCTATGTGCCTGGGGCACATAAAAACTTTTCTGGAATGCAAAGGGGAAAGGAAGCACAGCCCGGCAGATGCTGGAGGAGGCTTTGGCATTTGGACACATGATATTGTTTGCCAGAGATGTACAGAGAGGTATGCTGTTTCACTTTCCCTTTTTGTGTTCGATACATGGAGTGCCATTCCTGACACTTATATAAACATGAAAAAGTATGCATTTGGAGTCCTGTGGATCTTTCGATCCACATACTTGTATCAGCAGGTTTTTTCCATCATGAACTACATCAAAAGTATACATTGCACCTCTCACAGATGAGAGCTTGCAATCCTGCGTGAAAATGAAAGTGACATCTTACAACCCTGATATGGAGACACTGTGCAGTGAAGTTCAGGAGCAGAAATCATATTAACCAGGTGAAAGAATTAATTTAATGAGCTATTATTTAAAAAAATATTTTGTTTTTTATTGGACCCTGAACTAATGTAGTTTTGTTTCATATTCAGGTTGACGGTTGACTGCTGTATGCTACATGAGGAAATATAGAAATAACCACACACTGAAATAGACATTAACATATAAAGTGACAATTTTTGTTAGCCCTTATTAATGACAGTGAATATGCTGCTGCTGTGAGACTTTACAATGTCGGTGAACTACGATTTCTTTGGCATGATAATGATGTTGATACTGCAATGTCTACTGTGGATCTGATTTGAATCAGTAAGCAACAGCCTCTTATAGGCTGCATCACATGATGGGTCTTTGGGTTTCACTGATGCATAAGTTAGACTATCGTTGGTAATAAGTTGTAACTTAGTATGCAGAATATATGAACCATATGCTAGGATACCTCAAAAATTTTGTGCATGCACAAAATTTTTCCATGACCTCACCATACTACGACTTATATCAGTGTGCTGTAACTTACACAAAATTTACCCATAACATATTCGATGTACACATTTCACGTACTGAATTTCTCATTCATCGGCATACGCTGGCTAAATCGTCAATATGTGACAGGGGCTTAATTTCTCACCATATATTAAGCATGCTGGTAAACCAGTTTTGTTAGCAGTGAAAGCAAAATCTGTTCACGATGCACTGAACATTTTTTTTCAGAATCTTTTCTCTTCTTAAATTTATACATTGCTCACTTGCCGGGGGTCAAAATGAGTCATTTGTCTGGCGGCAATATAAGTTTGGAGATAAGTTTGATATAAGTTAGCTATAAATTTTTGATAGGTTCTGGATAAGTTACTAATAAGTTATGTATACGTTCAAAACTGGAATAGCATCAATACTTCAGCGTATGCCAGTGTTTTATAGAAATTTGTCATATGTCGAATAAGTTCTGCAAATCGTTAATATGTCACAGGGGCTTTACTAATTGGTTGAGAGGAGATATTGCTGTTTGCTAAAAAAAAAACTGGCATGGTGTTTATCGCGAGTTGGAAAGAATGGTCCGATTGGCATGCTTGATAATAGGGTATAATCGCATTTTGATGACAACCGAATGCAGCAGTTTGATTCAGCCTCTGAACGGGGCGCTACAGTATCAATAACTCGTTTTTCGACTGTAACTAAACTGCAAGCTCAGACATGAAAAACCATGGCCCAATAATCATGTTAGACCAGTGTCTATCTGTGCACCATTCATCACTGGCTGAAATGCTAATACCCCAAAGCTCTAAGGCCCACTATAGCCTTATCCCTCATCTAAGAACTACCAGAACAGAGACCATCCATGCACACAATGCTAAGACCTCTGGGAATCTTTCAGAGCCAGAGCCTAACAGGCCACTTGCCATGTAACCAAGGATACATCCATCTACAAGCTTCAGTAACCTTTACTGAAATAGAGTTGGAATGGGTTGATTGGTTTCCAAAGTATGGCACCTGGCATCTTGCAAAGTGGGAGAGAAACTTAGTTTGTCATTTCTGTAGCTTTCAGTGTTCTATTGTGACACTGCAACATATTACTGGTAGAAATGTATTTTATAATAAAGTAACTGCTTATTACATTTACAGCATTTAGCCTTATCCATATTCTAATTTAGATTATTTAGCAGTTGAGGGTTAGGTCCTTGCTTATGGGCCCAACAATAGCAGCTTGGTGATACTGGGGCTTGAAACTCCTACCTTCTGACCAATAACTCAGAGTCAACCACTAAGCCACCACTTCCCTCACATCAGTTTAGTAAGCTAATCAGCTTATTAGAGATGTACAGGAATTATATGCATGGATAAATTGTCACATTTCAAGGTTTCCATTCATAACATACTCTACTTGCTCTGTAAACCTGGTTTGTGACAGTGTTCATTCTAACAAGCATTATACAAATGAAACTGAAAGACATACACATTACGCTAATTGGAGATGACATATGAGTGTGAATAGATGGCAGCTCAGAAGAAACTGACAGGGTTGTTTTGTTCTAGAATTTGTGGGTTGGTAGGCACTCCAAATATATGTACATATGTATATGTTACAGTTGAAATGATTTTTAAGCAAGAAATTCACGTACGGTCTGACAGGCTCAATCGTCCATGCTGGATTTTGCACTCTGATGTTCTACACTGCCCTCTAGTGCCAATTGCATGTAAAATTAAAAACCTGAATTAGATTCGGACAGCGAATATACTTGTGTGACAGAGTTGACATAGTTTTTGGGGACATAACTTCTTATGCTCGAAATGCCAAAATGTATTAAATTTCTGTCTTTGCACATATACAGCTTAAATTGTAAACACATGATGTACTTTTATATCAGAACAGATCTGGGCAAATCCAATTTAATAAGTGGAAAACTGATGGTAAAGTAGTGACCATGGTATCGGGGACGCATCATTTTTCCCATACCTACTAAATTCAGCATTTGTGCACATAACTACAGTTACAATAGAAGGTGTTTGTTTTGTTTTTGTTTTTTTTATAACATACATTTGATTGTGATTGCACCATGTGATTTATACACAATGAAAAAACTTCAATCATTAAAAAAAAAAACAGTTGGGTATATAAAGAGTGGGACATAAAATATGCATTTCTATGAGAATGGCATATACATTGAAAAAAGTGAGTTTACTGTGTGATGTCCACTTGTATACTTGGATGTATGTGTTTCTATTCTTCAGTGAAGATTGAAAGTCCAGACATTTTATTTGTGTGTCTTATTCTCCATCATTTATCTTTTTTCTTTTCTTTTTTTTGCATACTGGTCTGTAATATATGATCTCAGCAAGTGAGAAAAGCATGAATAGATAGAAAAATGTCTGAGGAATGAGGGAAAGGGTAGATTTGCATGATTGCTTGGGAAGATGAATAATTTATGTGTAGGAATTTGTGACAGCTATTCTGCATGACTGGTATGGTTACAAACATTGGATGCAAAATTTACTTTCATTTAATCTCCTGTATGAAAGAAGAACATTATCACATTTAAAACACAAAAAAAATGTTCACTCAACTCCCTTAATATTTCCAGACCATAAAATACATCCCTGAAATGTTGTTTTCTAAAAAATATGTCACAGTCATATGCAGTAAGTTTCAAAATTTGTTGTTGTTGTTTTTTTCACTTGAAAATTAAAAATAAATAGAAGGTTTTATAATTATGTTTTTAGAATCATTCATAAATTTATTTATTTGCAAACTGCTTTATCCTAGGGTTGCAGCAAGGCTGGAGCCAATCTCAACCAAGACTGGGCAAGGCCAGACCAAGGTAGGGCCAACATACACAACCATTCACATTCACACCTAGGGGCAAATTGGAACAGCCTATTAGATTAATGTGCATATCTTTAGATTGTAGGAGGAAATCCATGCAAGAAAGGGAACAACAGAGGGAATAAATTGGAGGTTTTATTTCATAAATAACAGTGCATTCATTTTTTACTTGTTTAAATAATAATGAAATTGCATTCCAATGATTTCTACAATAGTATTTCTCTTGTGTGTTTAATAAACCATAAAAATCAAATTTCAGAGTAAATTTTAAACTTATTATCACAGATTATATATTAAAACTTATTCACTTTATCTATCTATCAATATATATATATATTACTAGCCTCCGTGACCCGGCTCAGGATAAGCGGAAGATGATGCTATGCTATGCTAAATTACTAGCTGGGAAGTCCGGCTTGTGAAATACCATGACCGAGGTTTTGGTTCTGGCCTTCAGCCTCAGTCAGTGTTTTCACGACCAAGGTCACAGTATTTCACAATGTGAATCAAACCTATGCCAGTAAATAATATATATATTTTTTCCTCTTTAGCATTTGCTTGATTAAGGAAGTTTTGTTGCCAAGACTTCCTTTAATTTCATCAAGATAATTCCTATTTTCACTGTTCATTTTGTAAAATGAATGCTCTTGTGATTAATGAACGTTTGAATGAATTGATGTAAAATTGTAAAATTATTTAAGTGTTGTTAGTGAGCAAGCCGGGAACGGGTTGGAATCAGGGTCTGGATCATAGGGTTACAGGCCGCTAACAAACCAATCAGAGAATGTGAAAATGTAGAAAATTCTGGACTATGAAAAAAAAAAATAATAAAAAATTTCAAATATAAACTATTGTGAAATATGCATTTAATATAATTATTGAATAATTGACTAACTAATAATTCCTGAGACTTTAAGAAGTTACAGATGTTTACTAATAACTTAGTAAGATACCTTTTAAGAATTTTATTGTGCATGTCTCTTCCTTTTCTTCAATGCAATTACTTTTACCTTTATTCTGTGATGAGTTAAGACCATCAGGTTTCAATGGCATTCCATTCAGTGCAATATTCAGTGTTATGTCAGCTATTAGTTGGGTATGCATTATATGGTAAAAACTTTGTGAGTAGATGACACGGTGGCAAGTCTTTAGCACTTCCATGTTATAGCAAGAAGGTCCTGTATTTGAGCACTAATAAAGGATTAAGTGATTTGGAAAATTAAATGAATTGAGATGAAACTTTGTGGACAAATGACCATCACACCCACATGTTCGTCTTAAACAAACTGTTGCCACAAATTCAGAAACCCACAATTATCTACAATGTCTTTGGATATATAGTATTACAATTTTCCTTCACAAAAACTATACTTCAATTATAACAGTGCTCCTGTGCAGAAAGTGAGGTACATGGAGACATGGTCTGCCAAGGTTGGACTGCAAGTACTTGAGTGCCATGAGTATAGTCCTGATCTTAATCTTACTGAACTGAATCTTTGAAATAAATCGGGAGACTAATTGCACACCAGGCCACCTCACTTCTCATCAGTGCTTAACCTTAGTAATGCTCTTGTGGATAAATGGGCAAACACCCACAGCCATATTCCAAAATCTGGTGAAAAGCCAGAAGAAGGCTAATGTAAGACTGCAGGTGGACTACACTGCTCAGTAATAACAGGCACCCAGGCAGCCCCAAATGCAGCAAGTTGCATTGCGTGTCTGTGTGTTCCGACACCTTTCTATCATATTCAGCATTACCAGTTTCCGCAGTTGTTGATGCATCATAGCTTCTAATCGATCATAGCTGAAGTACTAGCTTGGTTGGTACTTGCCACTGCATACCAGGAACACCCACAAGACCGGCCAGTTTAAGTGAAGACTGACCCAGTTGTTTAGTCATCACAGTGTGGGCCTTTTAAAAGTAATTCTGATCCGAATTCTTGCTCATTTCACTTGCTTCTAACACATCGACACTGAGTGAACTGACACGTAATTTTCTGCCTAACACTCCCACTGCTTGTCTGGTGCCATTGTCATTAGATGATCAGTGTTATTCACTTTATCTGTCACTGGGCATAATGCTTTTAAAGTTATGGATGAATGGTGTAAATTGAATTGAATACTCAAAGAGCACATACATTATATATCCACAAACATTTGGCTATATATGTAGTGTTGTTCTTACAACTAAATTAAAGATCTGTCTTATTTACGGTACTATTTTCAAATACTTTTTACATGTCTTGTGAAAAAGCTAATTAAATAAAATGTGTGGAATGGAATACCTATTTCAAAAACATTATAAAATAACTATTTTAAGCTGTAAACATTTAAATAAGAGAACAATGGAAATCTTAGCAATCTTCTTAGTATTTGTGTATGTGTGCTTGAGTGTACACGTGTGTGCAGACCTTTGAGGCAAATCCAATGGCCACAGGCCTGTTGAATTGCTCATGGGTGATTTTGTTTATTCATGTTTTATATTCCTCTGCTCCTCCTGAGGTCTTATGCAGTGGAACCACCACAGCAAAAAATGCAATTTATTTCTGACCCTGCACATGATGGCAAGCACTGATAGTGTCAGAGGCACATGTGAAGATCACTGGCATGGCACCAAACAGCCTGCTATTTATGTATGGAATATAAATAAAATAAATTGGTGTGCTTTCTACCAGAAAAGTTAATCTTTTCAAAGTGATGCACAGGCATATTTATTTGTTGCATAATTTGATGTAGTGGCTTGTGTCTACCAGTAAAACCTATTCACTTTAATTCAATTTAATTGTACAACCTTGAACAACAGTCATCACAAAGTATCTTTAGAAGAATGCAGAAGTAGTATATTTAAGACTGTAATAAGTACAGCGGGTATAGAAAAGAATAAATAATTCACAACAATTCATTTCTTCAAAATATTCACATTTTGTTGCTTTGCAACCTGAAATGAAGATGCACACAAACAGTATTTTTCCAGCTCTATTTACTAAATGCAATCTTTAACAATCATGTGAAAATAGCAATAGTTCAGAAAACATACAATCACTGAGACAAGATAGTGAACTTCTAACATTCATTCATTTTCTAAGTAGCTTAATCCTAATTATCCACCCATCTCAGCCGACTCTGGTCGAAGGCGGGGTACACCCTGAACAGCTCGCCAGTTCATTGCAGGGTGAACACACGTACAACCATTCACACTCACACTCACATCTAGGGACAATTTGGAACTGCCAATCAGCCTCCTGTGCTGGTTTTTGAAATGTGGGAGGAAACTGGAGTAGCCGACGCAAGCACGGTGAGAACATGCAAACTTCACACAGAAATGCCCAAGGCCAGGAATCGAACCCGGCACCATCTTGCTGGGAGGAGAACGTGCTAACCACTGCGCTACCGTGACGCCTAACTTCTAACATAATCACTCTAAATAGTATTTTTGACAGAGTGTTCATTATGAGGAGAGTAGGTTTATGATTACTGCAGCAGTTCTAAGGTACAAACTTCAGCATAAAATGTTTTTGGACATAGCTTTTTAGAATATCCATGTGGGACAATACAAGGCACAGTAGTAGTGAGTAAGTGACATATTTAATGTCATCTTTAAAAACAAATGCAAAAACAAAACTTCTCTAATATCTATTGGAGTTTCTCGCACTGTTTACGTTCCAGTGCACAGCTCGCCAATCCAGCGCAGGGCCAAAACACACACACACAGACACACACACACACACACACACACACACACACAGACATCCATACACACATACACACATACACACAAACACACACACACACAAATAACCGTTCACTCACACTCATACCTAGGGGCAGTTCTGAACAGTCAGTTAGCCTAATGTGCATGCCTTTGTGGGAAGGAACCAGAGTACCTGGAGGAAACCCATACAAGCACAGGGAGAAGAAACTCCTCACAGAAACTTCCTCACTGAGCCCTGGACTTGCTATCCACTACGCTACCATGCCGTCACATCCATAGACTAAATATTTAATATTTGACAATGTAAATAAGACAATAAACTACTAATTTAATGATTGCATTTTCTCAGTGCAGTATTTCTAGTGTATGGTAATGACACACAGGATACAATCTACTTACAATTCTCTAGTGGTGTGTGAGTGCATGTATCAGTGTTTCTCATTGCCCTGTTAATATGGATTTGTTTCGCTGATCAGCAGTAATGTCTCAGGCCATAAGGGCATTTTACACTCTCTGGACCACTGGCTAGTACCTCACCAAGTGCTGAGTGGATTAATGGCTACCCATGTGGACCTAGACACCAAATACATTCTCTCTGGCCAGATCATTCAGCCTGTCTTTGCTGTATTGATCTGCACGACTCACAAGTTCACAACTTCCGAATTCTTGCTACTCTGTCAGGAAAAAAAGATTTACCAGTAGGATGAGGTCAGAGAGAAAGAAAGTTATAATTCTACAGGGAAATTACCAGTAGAAGATTGATATCCATCGAATGTTTATTGGGCACTAGAATTAGCCTTGTTTCATGGAAGAAGCGGGGGTAGGCACATCTCATTATACTCCAAGTTAATTTAATCAATAGAAGGGCATGCAAGGTACTGCAAACTTTGCTATACAGGGGCATATAAAAAGCAAAGTAAATTTTAGATGATGATCCCATGGATGCATTTTTTACTCACTTTAAATGAATTAGGTTTTCTTAAATGAATGTACTAATACAGTATATCTGTTTATAATGTTATCTCTCAATTTGAATTTACTATAACATTTGAAACGGCTGTGATATTTTGTTCTATGTCCTCTTTCTTTTGATTTAGAAATCTTATGCTTGCTGTGACTTAATATCAAATCTGTATTCTTGCAATGGTTGGCTATATAAAAAAAATTGTAGCTATCCCAAAAGTGAATGCTTCATTGTGCTTGCCGCATTTAGTCAGCCCTTTGTTTAGTTTAGGCTAAAAGAGCATTTAAACATGATTTAACTGTAAAATATGGCAAAGTAGTTAACTAGCATATTATAAGCTAAGAACACCCCCCCCCAAAAATAAATAAATAAATACATACATACATACATACATACATACATACATACATGCATACATACATACATACATACATACATAAATAAATTTTAATTGAAGTAAGCTACTGTCTTTCTATCTCTTCCAGAACAACCTTCAAGACCCTAATCAGTCTGGCTTCAAAGCAGCAAATTCCACAGACTGCCCTTATGGCAGTCACAGGGAAACTACATGCAGCAAGTTCTGCCAAGATGTCATCAGTCCTCATCTTCCTTGACCTCTCTGCAGCATTTGACACAGTCAACAGCAGGACTCTCTTGTCCATTATCAGGAGTCATGGAATTTGTGGTTCAACATGTCAATGTCAATAGCTCGCTTCCTACCTCATATCAGGTTACATGAGAGGGATCGACATCTGCTCCACGCGGACTCTCCACTGATGTCCCTCAGGTTTCAGTACTTGGCCTCTTCTGTTCTCCCTCTATGCTACATCTCCTCAATTTGTCAACTTGTGATGATGGCAGCTCATCAGCTGAAATGTAATAGAGTCGATTTCTCTTTTTTAGTAATAAAATAATTTATCCATTCTTTTTTACTTATGCCTCTCAGCTATCTCTTCAGTCCCTTGTCTTCTCAAGACTGGACTATTGTACCTCACTCCTGGTAATCCTGCCTCTGAGCTTTGCAACTGATCCAGAATGCAGATGCACGACTTGTCTTCCCAAGTTCTCTCACACCACTCCACTGCCACGCTCTCTCCACTGGCTTCTTATAGCTGCTCGCATCCAATTTTAAACATGATACTTGCCTACAAAGCCGAAATAGGGCCAGCATTCTTCTACCTCAAACCAGTCGTTACACCCTGCACTGCACCGCACTCTCTCCGATACTCTAACAATGCTTGACTGGTCCCTCCATCTATTAAGGTACAAGGAAACCATGCATATAAACTCTTCTGTGTTTTGGCACCTGAACTTGGTGGAATGAACTTCCCCTAGCTGTAAATGACATTTGCTCCCAATCCCATGTAACCACAGTCACAGTCACAGTAGTACAAAGACAGTGCTGCCTTCAATGGTCTCACACATCTGGTAGTTTTGATCTTGCCCTTTAAGCACTGAGAAATGTACAAAATCTCTAAATCTTTTTTACAATATTATGTACTGTAGAAGGGCAGTGGTGGCCTTCCATGCCGGCCATGTCTCTCACTGTCTATGGTGAAAGGCATGTAAAAGAACCATTGCTGATTTTCGTCAAGAGTAGGCTGCA
>JAQMYF010000023.1:31995024-32008640 GCA_030014195.1 Neosilurus mollespiculum | reverse complement strand
TCAGGTGTCCTGAACAGAGAAAGAACCAGAACAAACATGAGACAGACATGATCACCGCCCCTGGCGGGTTCTAACACTTGCCTCTTTTATATGGTTGAAATCAACCACCCATCATGCACATTGCCAGCTTGTAATTTCCAACCCTGCTGTTACTCAGGATGTATGAATTGTGCGTTGAACCAGGCCACCTCCCACTATGTTAGTTAATTGAATTTGCGCATCACATATGATCTGTACATTGATCGAATGAAATTGCTTCCTGTTGACATAAATTCATCCTGTGATGGCGCCTTTATAGCAATGTGTGTCAGTCGACAGCGCCGATTACATTAGGAAAACCGGCTCTCATTGCAAATTGTGCTTTAATTAACTCTGAGGACTAATTTTCACATTATCAACAGTTTCCCAGCATCACCTCTAAATGTCGCTAAAGGACCAACAGCTGTAGAAACATGCGTACGCCAGCCATGAAGTTGATGTGAGGCACTGCACATTTCCACGGATATTTGACTCTTGATACATCTGAACTTTGCCGTGGGAGAGGACGTACGCCACGTTTTTGTGCATACGTACCCTTTGTACATGAGGCCCCTGGTCTACACCAATATTCCAGATGTTTATAAAGCCACCGCTCCACATCTAGGACTATCAGATAAGAGTGCCATCCCTGCTGATTTTGATCCATATCAGTTTACATACAGAGCAATTATGTTAACAGAGGATGCCATCAATGCATTCCTCCACACAGCCCTCACACACTTGGACAGCAGTAACTCCTATGTGAAGATGCTGTTCGTAGACTTCAGCTCTGCATTCAATACAGTTCTACCACATAAACTGGTTCAAAAGTTGGGCAACCTAGGGAGCTCACTGTGCACCTGGATACTGGACTTCCTTAGCAACAGACCTCAGAACGTCAGGATAGGAGACCTCATCTCCTTCACTCTCATCCTGAACAGCAGAACACCACAGGGGTGTGTCCTCAGCCCCCTCCTCTTCCCCCTCTTAACACATGACTGCTCCCCCGTTCACACCAGCAACACCATTGTCAAATTCACAGACAACACCACCATCATAGGCCTGATAACACATAACAACGAGTCAGTCTACAGGAAGGAGGTCCGGCACCTGTGGCGATGGTGCATCAACAATAATCTGGACCTTAACACATCCAAGACAAAGGAGATGATAATGGACTTCAGGAGATCTAACAAACTGAGCACTCTGCCCTCTATATTGATGTAGAGGAGGTAGAGAGGGTGGAGTGCTTCAAGTTTCTTGGAGTCCACATCTCTGCTGACTTCAGCTGGACCACAGACATCTCTCACCAGGTGGGGAAGGCACAACAAAGGATATACTTCCACAGAAAGCTCCGCCAAGCCCGCCTACCTCAACCCCTACTGACAAACATTTACCACTCTGCCATCGCGAGCCTCCTGACCTACTGCTGTACAGTATGGTTCAACAGCTGTACTACAGAGGACAGGAAGGCCCTGCAGCGGGTGGTGAGGACAGCAGAGCGGGTAATTGGAACTACACTATACTCCCTCTCTCCCCTCTGGAAAAAGGTACAGGGCACTAAAAACAAAAACTAACAGACTTAAGAACAGCTTTTACCCAAAAGCTGTTAAACGTGCAACCCCCACCACCAAAACCGTCACATACACTGACTGAATAACCATCATTCAGACCATCTTCCTGGACAGTACAATATTACTCTTTAAGTGTAATACTCATGTTTAAGTGTAATAC
Source organism: Neosilurus mollespiculum (assembly GCA_030014195.1). Taxonomy (NCBI): domain Eukaryota; kingdom Metazoa; phylum Chordata; class Actinopteri; order Siluriformes; family Plotosidae; genus Neosilurus; species Neosilurus mollespiculum. The sequence continues at coordinate 32,006,888 of JAQMYF010000023.1, read as the reverse complement.
TCATGTATATAGCTTAGTACACATATATAGCTTAGTGTATTTACCTTAGTTGTCTTTTGGGTACTTTTCTATAATTGCTACTAACAGAGAGATGCTAAACTAATTTCCATTGTTCATGCAACAGTTGACAATAAAGATCTTTTATCTTATCATCATAGATGGTTGGTACAACTGCTAAATGTGCATAGATTATACAGTTAATTTGTATTAGCAAATAAAGCTTAATAAAGCTAGTATGAATCCTAGTGAAAAATGTAAATCAAACAACAATCAACCTCATTATTTAATTTGTTCAACAAGTTTGCATTATAAGCTGTAGTCTGTATGTACTGTATGTCACAAAAAAGCTGCTTCCTTTCAAAACAAATTTTCAAGTCATACCAAATGTAATGGAAATTTTAAGTTTATAAATGTTAATTTAGGTTTACACCATTTAGAAACTCACAAAATGCTATGAACAGTAGTGTTTGGGATACAGAACTACTCTACATTTGGGTGTTGGATTTGTCCAAAGGTCTACATCCAAACCTCTCTCTCTCTTCAAAGAAAAGAAAAGCAACTTATTTACAGTACTTTCTATGCATTAAATATCAACATTCTGACAAATGCATAGCAATGTGTTAAACTTTTACATGTATGCAGTCTGTGCTCATAAGTTTTACTGACAAATGATTAGACTTACCTGGCTCATGAAAAAAAAAAGCTTTTTTTTCCCCTGCTTTGCAAAATCAAATGGGCTTATAAGACCTATATCCGCTGACTCAGTGGAAAGGCGGGGTACACATCAAACAGCACTTAGTTTGAGATAATTCTTCTGGCACCACCCAACAATGTCATTTAAGACTTCTTAAGTGAAAAGCCTTCTGTACTCACTTTCATCACTAGTAACACTTCCAACTCTCACCACCAGTAACATATCCAACAATCGCTGTGTCATCTGAAAGCAATTCGAGTGTGTCAGACAGATTTGTAAGAAAAATTTGATGTGTATAGACTGAACAAAAATGGGGCCACTACAGGTCCTTTTGGATCACCTGTACCGCCCACTACCAGTTGTCACAGCCTTCGCAAACTGTGAAAGCATTTACACTACATTTCGCCGTACACTCCGCAACGTAGCCAGTCACCTTGTTGCATGACTCCATGATCCCAAGCATACCTGTCAGCACTCTCATCTGATTATCTTCCAAAGTACATTAGGACTCTTAGAACACAAGCACATTGCACAGTATTGTCACTGTGTTTTTCTTCCAGCACATACTGAGCATTTTGCTATTGTGTTGTTTCTTTTCATGTATGACCTCTGCTTTAAGCTATTGTGGTTGAACTTAGCCCATTAAAAGTTTTATAAATTCACCTTGCCTCTGAGATCACCTGACTGGTTTATCTCTGGCTGTTCTCAACTATGAATTTGGACTTTGCCGCATTATCAACAAATGACAGTATTGTTGCATATTGGAGATGCTTTTATCTCTGCCACAAAGAAGTAAGACACCAGTATTTTTACATATTGTAGACTGTTGTTGAAGTAGTTGACAGTCAAAGAAACAAGGTGCTGATCCACCTCTATCCTCTCCATTTTGTTGCAATGTGATGGTTGTATAATGTTGAAGGCACTGGAGAAATGAAACAAACAAACAAACAAACAAAAAAAAGATCCTCAGAATGCTTTCCTTTTAAATCAGGTGGGAAATGGCTTAAATAAATCATGCCATCACTGATGGGGTCACCTTCATGTTGAACGGACCCATAGTGGGTGTGACTGGAGTGCACACAGGATAATGGATGCAACTGAAATGTATGTAACGGTAAACATATGTGCACTATGCTTGGTGTTAGAGATCAGGTTGGTTAAAATATGTTGGTGCAGAGCATGACATACAGAGCATTCAAGTTAATGTCTGATATGCTGCTATGAAATATATGCATATGCCAGAGCACTGCATTTCAGTGTATAAGGTGTTGAAAAATAAGTTGCATACAAACATTTATTTTATTTTTTCTGTGAGCCTGGATGGTATTTTATACTTGCACATATGACATTCATCTGTGATAACCTCCCTGTAGTAGTTTGAAAAATCTGTGAAATTAAAAGACATATTTGTCTGTCTGACTGAAGCATTTTGACCCAGTCATGCGGTATATGCTTTCATCTGAGCTTCACTAAAGGATGGCTGGTAATTGAAAAGCATTGCTCAGTGTAGCATGTACACTCACTCATGCAGTGAAGCTACCATTACCTTTCCTGTGTGGCCTGAATGACTGAAGTGGCATGATAGGAATCGCTGATGATGTGAAACCTCACACTTGAATCAGAGTGAAGGGGAGAATGTTATATCACCCAGACAAGGAGCCTACATCTACCTCATATAGAATCTTTATAGCTGTTTATGGCACTTCATAACTTCAACGTCAGTGCAGTCTAATGCACACACTTGTAGGAATATAATTTGTAAATGCCCAGAATTTCCCAAAAGAAAAGACTAAGTTGTTGTCACTAGAATTTTTAAGTATCAGGATTCTTAGCTGGTTCAGTAGCTAAGAATCCTGATACTTAAAAATTCTAGTGACAACAACTTAGTCTTTTCTTTTGGGAAATTCTGGGCATTTAGTTCTCCCATAAAACATGAACTGGGGGGCAGGGCCTAAAAAGTATATATTGAAGGAATGTCAAAACATCAGATCACTTTCTAAAAACAGGTACTTCAAATTATGTGATAATTTAATAATGTACTTGTGTTTTTGTTCAATTATGGCTACCAGGTCTAAACATAAACTGGTCTTAAACTTAAACCAGATTGCAACCATGTGCTTTGAAGTATTTCTTTCCTCACATCTACTAGACCCAAAAGATCCTACCCATAAGCCAGAGGCCATACTATCATCAACCGTATTTACCCTCTACTGTTGTTCCAGTCTCAAATAAGGGTGGCAGGTGAGCTAAGGGACTGCCAATCTGTTGTAAAATAAAATAAAAAAAATAAAAAAAACCTCTGCCATTGCTTTAAACCATTCTCTCAACTTTCTGGCACTAACTGAGACATGGATTTTCCCAGACAACTCCACCACACCAGCAGCTCTTTCCTCTGCTTATGTTCTCACTCATACTCCATGAGCACCTGGCAGAGGTGGTGGCAGAGTTCTGCTCCTGTCTAGGAGTTGGTACGGGCTTCACACCACCCTCTCTGTCTCATCAAGGCATATAATCCTTTGAATTTCATGCAGTACCAGTTTCCTCTCCAATCAGCCTCCTCATTATTGTCATCTACCGCCCTCCTGGATGCCTGGAACACTTTTTAGAAGAAATGGACTCAGTACTTTCCTTACTGACAAAATCCCTCTCATCACTCTGGAAGACTTCATTCTCCCTTCTGACAAGCTTCATTCCTCTTCCATTCTCCTTCTTCTTCATTCCTTTTCTCTAACATTCAACAACTGCTCTCCACACACAAAGGAGGGATCTTGGATCTTGTCTTCAACCATCCCTTCACAGTCACAGGCATTACTGCTACCCCAGTCCACATCTCTGATCACCACTTGGTATGCTTTTCCATCACCTTACCTATTCTACCTAACACCAACTTTCAGTTTTCTTCCCCCACTCAGCAACACCTCCTCACTGCATCTCCTTTGTCTCTTTCTTCCTGCACCCTATCTAATCTTCTGACCCTGTCTCAAAATATATTGATATAAAATAAATAATAATTACACATTCATATCTGATGTGACTTCTGCTAAGACAACCTTCTACAAGAAAAAGCTCCCACCCCAACTCATATCATACACATCAAAGACCCCTCTTTACTGGCACAGTTTTCCAATTTCACAACTGGAGAGATCCTACAAATCATCTCATCATGTAATTCTTCCACCTGCCTACTGGATCCAGCTCTTTCCACAATCCTCCAGACCATCTCTCAAGACCTTCTCCCCATTTCCACTAGTATTATTAATAACTCCATATCATGTACCAACAGCATTTGAATGAGCCAGGGTTTATACATCTGGATCCATTAGATATCAAGAACTACAGATAGGTATCACTTCTCTCTTTTCTTTCTAAAAATCTTGAACACATTATTTATAACCAATTGTCTTTCTACCTCTTACAGAACAACCTCCAAGACCCTAATCAATCTCGCTTCAAAGCAGCACATTCCACAGAGACTGCCCTTTTGGCTGTCACAGAGAAGCTACATGCAAAAGATCAGTCATGATGTCATCAATTAGTCATCATCAAAGACAAGCCTGTCTTGTTCATCCTCAGGATTCTTGGAAATTGTGGTTCAGCATGGCAATGGCTTGCTTCCTACCTGGAAGGTCACTCATATCAGGTTACATGGAAGGGGTTCACATCTGTTTCACACAGACTCTCCACTGGTGCTCCCCAAGGCTCAGTACTTGGTCCACTTCTGTTCTTTCTTTATACTTGTTCCCTTGGTGATATCATATCCTCGCATGCGTTCTCATACCACTGCTATGCAGATGACACTCAACATCTTGTCTATTTTCCACCCTCAGACAATGATGTTTTTGTCCAGATCTCTACATGCCTGGCAAATATTTCATCATGCATAGCAGCATACCAGCTGAAGCTTAATCCCAGCAAGACTGAACTGGTCATCCCATCTGACTTTCCCCACATCAAGATCTTGTAATCTCCCTGGACAACTATTTGATCTCTCCTTTGGTCACTGCATGAAGCCTTGGGGTAACCATGGACAGTTGCCTATCCTTCTAATATCATATAATCTTCCTTGATCATGTAAATTTCTGCTCTTTCACATCCAAAGGATTTGTCCATTTCTTTCCAATAAGGCCACTCAGATACTTATTCATTCCCTTGTCTTCTCAAGGCTACAACTCACTCCTGGCAGATCTGTCTTTGAGTGCAATTTGACCTCTGCAACTGATCCAGAATGCAGTGGCATGGCTTGTTTTCAACTTTCCCAAGTTCTCCCACACCACTCCACTGTGGTGGACCTGTACCCTCCTGCACCATGTTCTCCAATCTGCTAGACTGATCCATCCTTCTATCAAGAGACAAGGAAATTGTGTAACCAAACTCTTCTCTGTTCTGGCACCAAGGTGGTAGAATAGAGATAAAGAGATAAAGAGATAAAGAGATCTTTATTGTCAACTGTTGCATGAACAATAAAAATCAGTTTAGCAGCTGTCTGTTTAGCAGCAATTATAAAAAGTACACAAAAGACTACTGAGGTAACTACACTAAGTTATATATGTGCATATACCTATACACACATATATACACATATCTACATGTACACATATACACATAAATGGGGCACCAAATGTAAAAATTGTATGCAAAGTTTTTGCGCACACATTTTCTACATTTAGCTCATTTTTCTTCACATCTACGTTTGAGTCACATCTAAAACAATGTCTTACATTTAACTGTTAAGAAAATGTTTGCTTGTCCAACCTAAATGCAAATCTAAATGGTAAATTTAAATCTAAAGTTAAATCTGAATCTAAAATGCTAAATCTAAATCTAAATGTTAAGTCTAAATTTAATGTTAAATCTAAAACTAAAAGTTAGATCTAAATCTTAATGCTAAATCTAAATCTATAAGTTAAATCTGAATCTAAATGTTAAATCTAAATGCTAAATCTGAATCTAAATGTTAAATCTAAATGCTAAATCTAAATCTATAAGTTAAATCTAAAGCTATAAGTTAAATCTAAATGCTAAATCTAAATCTATAAGTTAAATCTAAATCTAAATCTATAAGTTAAATCTAAATCTAAATGTTAAATCTAAATGTTAAAAATAAATCTAAATGTTAAATCTAAATCTAAATTTTAAATCTAAATCTAAGGTTAAATCTAAATGTTAATAGAAATATATGGAAGTGCAAAAAATACAGTATTTTTTTTCCAATATTGAATAAGCAGGACAAATAGGAGGTCTTAATAAAAAGGAAAAAATAGACTTTAATTTTATAAGACAACCGTGTTATCTTGTGAATGATAAAAATAAAATAAAAATAAATCTGTATATTTTTGTCGCCCCTGCAGCAGTTAATCCAATGTTTATGCATATTCCCATAGACAATATTTAATGTGAAATAATGCAGCCTACACAAGTTGAGAGTGAAAAGAAACACATTTATATTTGTTAAAGATCACTTTAATTTTATAAGATAACCGTGTTATCTTGTGAATGATAAAAATAAATACTAATATTGGCGTGTTTTCGGAAGACACTTTATAAGCATAGATTAAGTGCATTTTCCTTAGTTGAGTTGTGGTGCAGTGGATTATCACCGTGCTTACACAGCCTTGTCTTTTAACGCACCGTCCTGGGTTCAAATCCTGCTTGCACTCATTTAAATTTTCTATTAATTTTATTCATATATTTTGAGACATGGCACATGTTTCACTTTAGTAAACAGCAAAGGGAAGCACCAGATTTCACTTTGAACAAGTGTTATCGTCTTGACAAATCTGCAGAAGTGAAACAGAAGAACAGCAAATCTCGGTTATCTTAATAATACTCACTCTTGAATTAATTCAAAAAGGTCAAATTCAAACTTCTTTACTTACCATAGATGGCGTGAATAGTACCTGTGGAAGTGCACTTTGAAGTGCAGCTCACACACCTGGCATTAGCACCAGTTCTATCTCTCCTGCTTGCAGCCATGTTCATCTATCCTGCACGGTCCTGGGTTGTGGGCATGGTTAAGCTTGGGGGAACCCCCAGGGGCATAGGCAATTAACATATTAACATTTAGATTTAGATTTAACATTTAGATTTAACATTTAGATTTAACATTTAGATTTAACATTTAGATTTAGCATTTAACATTTAGATTTAAAATTTAGATTTAGATTTAGCATTTGCATTTAGATTTAACATTTAGATTCACATTTAACCTTTATATTTAGATTTAACATTTAGATTTAGATTTATCATTTAGATTTAGATTTAACACTTAGATTTAGCATTTAGATTTAATACTTAGATTTAGCATTTAGATTTAGATTTAATACTTAGATTTAGCATTTAGATTTAACCCTTAGATTTAGCATTTAGATTTAGATTTAACTTTTAGCATTTAGATTTAACATTTAGATTTAGCATTTAGATTTAGATTTACCATTTAGATTTAGATTTAACTTTAGATTCAGATTTAACATTTAGATTTGGATTTAAAATTTAGATTTATCATTTAGATTTAAGCTTAACATTTATATTTATCATTTAACATTTAGATTTATATTTAGATTTAGCATTTGCATTTAAATGTAACATTTTGATGTAGATTTAACTTTAGATTTAGATTTAAATTTAGATTTAGCATTTAGATTTAACATTTAGATTTAGATTTAAAGTTAAATCTGAATCCAAAAAGTTAAATCTAAATCTATAAGTTTAATCTGAATCTAAATCTAAAGTTAAATCTAAATCTAAATATTAAAAGTTAAATCTAAATGTTAAAAATAATCTTAAAGTTAAATCTAAATCTAAAGTTAAATCTAAATCTAAATATTAAATCTAATCTAAATGTTAAAAAAAAAATCTAAAAGTTAAATCTAAATCTAAATTTTAATCTAAATCTAAGATTAAATCTAAATGGTAACACAAAAAAATACAGTATTTTTTCCCAATATTGAATAAGCAGGAAAAATAGAAGGTCTTGATAAAAAGGAAAAAAAATAGACTTTAATTTTGTATGATAACCGTGTTATCTTGTGAATGATAAAAAAATAAATAAAAATAAATCTCTATATTTCTGTAGCCCCTGCAGCAGTAAATCCAATTAAGATTCAGATTTAACATTTAACATTTAGATTTAGCATTTAGATTTAACATTTAATATTTAGATTTAGATTTAGACGTAGTTTTAACATTTAGATTTAGATTTAGCATTTAGATTTAAATGTAACATTTAGATTTAGATTTAGCATTTAGATTTAACATTTAACATTTAGATTTAGCATTTAGGTTGGACAAGCAAACATTTTCTTAACAATGAAATGTAAGACGTTGTTTTAGATGTGACTCAAACTTTAATGTGAAGAAAAATGAGCTAAATGTAGAAAATGTGTGTGTGAAAACTTTGCATCAAATTTTTACATTTGGCGCCCCATATATGTATATATGTGTACATGTAGATATGTGTATATATGTGTGTGTAGGTATTTTACATTTGGCGCACCATACATATATACATACATATATCCTGTATACAAACACATATACAAATATACACATATTTATACATGTACAGACAGTTACATTTATCCACATATTCACAAATTTAGAGACACACTGAGGGGTGCATGGTATGTCAAAGGTGCATGGTATACACAGGTTAAGAGGTACAGCTTTTTGATCATAAGGTACATGATGCTAAATTGTTATATGATGTTCAAGACCTGCTTTAAACATGAGTATTGCACTTAAAAATGAGTATTGCACTGTCCAGGAAGATGGTCTGAATAATGGTTATTCAGTCAGTGTATGTGACGGTGGTGGTAGGGTTGCACGTTTAACAGCTTCTGAGTAAAATCTGTTCTTGTGTCTGTTAGTTTTTGTTTTTAATGTCCTGTACTTTTTTCAGAGGGGAGAGAGGAGGAAAGGGGGTGTCCAGAGTAGTTATTTTTTTAATTACCCACTCTGTCGTCCTCACCATCTTCTGCAGGGCCTTTCTGTCCTCTGTAGTACAGCTGTTGAACCACACTATTTAATATTGACCATACAGCAGTAGGTCAGGAGGCTCGCGATGGCAGAGTGGTAAAAGGCTGTCAGTAGGGGTCTGGGTAGGCGGGCTTGGTGGAGCTTTCTGTGGAAGTACATCCTTTGTTGTGCCTTCCCCACCTGGTGAAAGATGTTTGTGGTCCAGCTGAAGTCAGCAGAGATGTGGACTCCAAGAAACTTGAAGCACTCTACCCTCTCTACCTGCTCTCCATCAATGTAGAGAGCATAGTGACCAGTTTGGTTAGATCTCCTGAAGTCCAGTATCATCTCCTTTGTCTTGGATGTGTTAAGGTCCAGATTATTGTTGTAGCACCATCGCCGCAGGTGCCAGACCTCCTTCCTGTAGGCTGACTCGTTGTTATCTGTTATCAGGCCTATGACAGTGTTGTCATTGGTGAATTTAATGGTGGTGTTGTTGGTGTGAATGGGGGAACAGTCGTGTGTGAACAGGGAGAACAGGAGGGTGCTGAGGACACACTTGTGGTGTTCTGGTGTTCAGGATGAGAGTGGAGGAGATGAGGTCTCCTATCCTTATGTTCTGAGGTCTGTTGCTAAAAAAGTCCAGTATCCAGGTGCACAGTGAGCTCCCTAGACCCTAGTTGCCCAACTTCTGAACCAGTTTATGTGGTAGAACTGTATTGAATGTGGAGCTGAAGTCTATGACCAGCATCCTCACATAGGGGTTACTGCTGTCCAAGTGTGTGAGGGCTGTGTGGAGGGCTGTATTGATGGCATCCTCTGTTGACCTGTTTGGCATCCTCTGTTGACCTGAATGCAAACTGATGCGGATCAAGATCAGCAGGGATGGCAGCCTTAATGTGAGACAAGACAAGTCTCTCAAAATATTTGGTGATGATGGGGGTTAGGGCAACTGGGCGATAGTCATTCAGGCAGCTCACTGTGCTCTTCTTCAGCAACCATAGCAAGTAGTAGCAAGAGGTTAAAGATGGTGGTAAAAACTCTTTTTGCTGCTGATCTGTGCATGTTTTAAGTACCCTTCCTGTTACTCCATCTGGACCAGTAGCTTTCCTGGCATTGATTCTGTGGATGGCTCTGATCTGGTGCTGTTGCAGCTGGATGGGGTCGTCGCCCCTCTCTGGAAGAGCATGGCAGGTGTGTGGCTCTCTGTTGTGTAGGGTGTTGTCCGAGGAGTCCGCTGATGTGTGCTTGTTCTTGTAGCCAGTGAGTGTCTTGATCCCCTTTCACATATTCCTGGTGTTGTTATCGTCGAAGTGCTCCTCGATGAGTTGTTTATATTTGCGCTTGGCTTTTTTGATGCCTCTTCGCAGGGCCCCGCATGCCTCTTTGTTAGCTTGCTGGTCTCCTGACTTGAAGGCACCATCCCGTGCTCTAAGCAGGGTGCGCACCTCACTGTTGATCCAAGTTTTCTGGTTTGGGAACACTTTAACAGTCCTTGTTGTGGTCACATTCTCAGTGCAGTAATTTATGTAGGAGAGCACAGCTGATGTGTGACCCTCCAGGTCTGTCTCCTCTGCGAATACTCCCTAGTCTGTAAAGTCAAAACAATCCTGTAGAGCTGTGGTGGCTTCCTCAGTCCACTGCTGGCCTTTGGCTACAGATTTTAGGTTTATACGTAGGTATCAGGGACAAAGAGAGATAATCTGAGAGTCCGAGATGTGGCAGGGGGGTGGCTTTATAAGCGTCTTGAATGTTGGTGTAGACTTGGTTCATTGTGTTTTTTTCTCTTGTCAGAAAACTCACATTTTTGTAGAATCTAGGCAGGACAGACTTCAGGTTTGCATGATTAAAGTCTCCTGCCATGAATTAACTTCCTCTAAATGTCTGGGCAACCCAGTCACTGGGTGTCTTCATATGACTGCTGAAAACTTACCTTTTTCTGAAGTACTTGGATTAGCACTATGTTATACACACACACACACACACACACACACACACACACACACACACACACACACACAAAGACACTCACCTCTACCCACTGAGTTATGACTGATGGTATACTTAGCCTGCGTCCTAGTGGACCGGTATCAGAATATATTCACTGATAATGACAATGTAAGTAAGCACTTCTGTAAGTTGGTCTGGATAAGGGCGTCTGCCAAATTGTGTAAATGTTAATGTTTTAAATAGTTCAAATACAGTATAAAATACAGTAATGGAATATGGGCTGCCTACTCTGTAGAACCATAGAGAATCTAATTGTGATGAATCTGCCTGTTCACTTGTCTCCAGCAGATGGTATGCTTAAAGGTAGGAGCAGAAAAGAGTAGTGGAGATTAAATCAACGTGCTCTCATTCTCTTTTCCCATTCCCCAACCTCACTTCCCACTTCTTACATTCCTAAATGATTTCATTACACCTTCATAAGCAAGCCATTAGATCAGAACAGACTTCACTGAGCCTTGTAAAGCTCTTTCAGTTTATATAGTTCTTAGGGATCAGTGGAACGCAGCATAAGAACAGCAAAGACCCCAACATACATAGTAAAAAATACAGTACAATAAATACAACAATACAGTAAAAAAACTGATTAGGGTCATAGAAGTCAGACCAGAATTCACATATATAGACCACTATGAATACATGCCATCACATACATATGTCAGTGGATGCTGATTCATCTAAGTCATATCAGACACCCTTTTCATGTGTATTAGTAACGCTGAATTGTTAAATATGTTATCTAACAAGGGACTTTTTATCCAGTTTTGTCTGCTTTTGGTTTGCCAAAGAGAGTTACTTGGGAAATGTTAGAAAGACTAATGAGATTAATGTTACAACAGTTCCTTTATATGGAGTGAAAAAAGTTTCAAATTAATATATTAGAATTATCTAACAAATTAGCTGGTATTCATATTTAACTCTGGATATAATAGCAGGGAGGTGTACTTGGAACTTTATGATAAGAATATCCTCAAGACAGCCCTTGCCCAGAGTCGGCTGGGATGGGTGCCAGCCTCCCAGTGACCCTAATTAGGATTAAGCCGTTCAGAAAATGAATGAATGAATGCTGGAGTGGGTTACATTTATATTTTTTTCTTCAAACCCCATACATCTCCATTGAGCAAGCCTGTGGCAACAATGGCAAGGAAATACTTCCTCGGTTAAGCAGTTCAGAAAATGAAAGAATGTATTTCCAAGACATCAGAGATTT
>JAQMYF010000023.1:31978072-31988717 GCA_030014195.1 Neosilurus mollespiculum | reverse complement strand
GTGTGTGTGTGTGTGTGTGTGTGTGTGTGTGTGTGTGTGTGTGTGTGTGTGTGTGTGTGTGTGTGTGTGTGTAAAAATGTGCATCCTCTGTTGGGTCACTCCAACAGTTTGTCAATGCCCTGTCTCATTCTAGTAGCTGTGGCGCTTTGACATAATTGAGATATTTGGCAAATATTTCTTTCAGAGAAAGAAGGACATATAGTCTTCGTCTTAGAATCTCTTTTATGCTATTTTATTCTGTTGCATTATTTCAATGTATAATTTTTGCTTACATACATTACAATTTAGACCAGTCGCTCTTCTTGTTTAAAAGTGCTTTATAAAAGAGGTATGATTATAGAATATGGTACAATAATACATTTCCCTCATCTTTAAAAGAGAACTGGGTACATTTTCGTTGCCTTTCTCCGATAATCTTGGTTCATTAAAGAAGATAAAATAAATAACAATCATTTCATCAAAGCCACTTGACTTCAAAAGACTTAAAGCCAAAATGTATTTTTCCAGTAATACTGGAATATGTTCTGAAATCAATAACTGTTAGACTAAATAGAACCAGTGATATTCTTTGTAAAGTGATATTATTTATAATTACCCAGTGACCAGCTCAAATTGTGTATGTGCTGTATACTATTGCTAAAAAGAACTCAGCTCATGATTCATGTTATAGAAAATTAAATCCTAATTTGAACTCCGAGTTCTATAGAAACCATCACTGTGTATAACACCTGAGGAAAAACAAAAAACAAAGAACAAAACAAAAAAAAAAAAACATGAAACCCTATATTATTCATTAGAAGAAGTAATGAAAATATGTTAATTAGAGAATAACTAATAAGCCATGGTCTCTTTATGCACTGTGTTCTGAATTGGATGTGGTGTCAAGCTACAGGCAATAAAGCACTGAGTCATTTAACAAAACTATGTTCTGTTTGTTTCCTGAATGACAAGAAGGACCTCAATATCTACTTGTCTCTCCTCCCCTGAAACATCTAAATCAACTTCAAAACACTGTGAAAGAAAGAAATGCTTGTGCTCCTCATGCTAATTCTGCCATTTCTCAGTCATGCCCTGAGCAGAATGTAAAATTGTCCCCTAGTTCTGGGGCTTCAGTAAGTAAACACTTGCTCTCTTTCTGCTTCTCAGCTGCTTCAAATTAAGCAATAGAAGCCATTCACTTTTCACATTCTTTTTAAAAACCCTTTTCTTTATATCCTGTCCATGTGTCACTTCAACAGAGGTCCATTCTAGAAGTTCATTAACAATGTGTGGTCAGAGGTTCACTCATTTGTTAGTAGTTTGGTCACAAAGACAAGCTCTCTGCCTGTCTGAGGGTTTTGACTAAAACAGACAGATCAATTGCTGCAATACAGCAATGATAGCTCTTGCATGTAGGAGAAAGCTTGATTCTCGTCACGAGCCAAGAACATTTTGCTTGTCACCTTAGTCTAAATAGCACCCATTTGGTAGGATGTTTAAGAAAAATCAGGTACTATCAGACAGAAGGAGATTGTGCTATGGGTGTGCAATTCGCTACTTATACTTTAGGGGGAAAACTTATTCTTGTAAATTGAATTGTAAATTGGAAAAAAACAGGATAGAGAAAAGATAACAGATAATGTATTTGTCATTTGAATGATTTTTTTCTTGTTTAACAGAACTACACATATTCACACAGATTGTGTCTTATCAGGAGCACGTAGTTCATATGAAAGTGTAATTGAAGGATGATCTACAGATATGTGATCCTCGCATTGGGAGATAAAGAGTGCTGAGTAATGTCTCCTCACTGTCTGCCGAGCCTGTGCCAGTGCTGATGTAATTGTACCAGGAAATGCATGTCTGCCATCTCCATTGCTGAAATCAAAGAAAGTCGGCTAAATGGCAGCACCTCTGGCCACAAAAAACTCTGCAATCCATCCCAATAGTGTGCCCATCATTCCTGTCATTCACAATTTATCACAGCCAGATCAGAAACACACACACACACACACACACACACACACACACACACACACAAACCCTGCATATGGCACCTCACTGATTCCAGTTATTCACTCATTACATTCACTACGAAATCACTTTGGGTTGGTCTCATTGTCATCTTGATGGAAACTCTGCCCATTTCACAAGTGATTTTTTAGTGCATAGTCGACCAGTTTAATAAGTTTCTGTGATACAGCAGTGCATGTCACTGACCCCCATCAACTCACCATGTCTAATTTTCATGCTTTAATGACTAGCTCAATATTGACCCAGAGTCACATAGTGCTTGGTGAAGAACAGCACCTGAGCACTGAAACACTGTACATGAGCCACAAGAAGCTTATTACAATAGCTATAGAATGCAGTATGGGTGGTAATGGTGCGGACATTTCAAAATGACAGTCAAAATTATGTTTCACTGAAGACCGGCTAAGCCCAGGAATGAAGCAGCCAGAGAGATCTGATTAAGCCAATTACCTCATCATTATGGGGAGCGGCAGGCAGACAGTGGAGTTCATTTCACTTGCTGACTGCAGACTCTGTGCAAGAAGGCTAATCAATTAATGGATTAGGCAACTGATACAAGCACTGTGGGGTCTTGGGTGACACCAAGTGGGATTACGGGGCCTTTTGCCATTTGTCACAAAATATACAGTGGTGTGAAAAAGTGTTCGGCCCTTCCCAATTTCTTTTTTTTTGCATGTTTGTCACACTTAAATGTTTCAGATCATCAAACAAACGTAAATATTAATCAAAGACAACACAAGTAAACATAAAATGCAGTTTTTAAATGAAGGTTTTTATTGTTAAGGGAGAAAAAATATCCAAACCTACGTAGCCCTGTGTGAAAAAGTGATTGCCGCCCTGTTAAAACATAACTGTGGTTTATCACACCTGAGTTCAATTTCTCTAGCCACACCCAGGCCTGCTTACTGCCACACTTGTTCTCAATCAAGAAATCACTTAAATAGCACCTGCCTGACAAAGTAAAGTAGACATCATGCCGACATCAAAAACTAGACATCATGACGGGATCCAAAGAAATTCAGGAACAAATGAGAAAGAGAGTAATTGAGATCTATCAGTCTGGAAAAGGTTATAAAGCCATTTCTAAAGCTTTGGGACTCCAGCAAACCACAGTGAGAGCCATTATCCACAAATGGCGAAAACATGGAGCAGTAGTGAACCTTCCCAGGAGTGGCCGGCCGACCAAAATTACCCCATGAGCACAGCGACGACTCATCCAAGAGGTCACAAAAGACCCCACAACAACATCCATAGAACTGCAGGCCTCACTTGCCTCAGTTACGGTCAGTGTTCATGACTCCACCATAAGAAGGAGACTGGGCAAAAATGGCTTGCATGGCAGAGTTCCAAGACGAAAACCAGTGCTGAGCAAAAAGAACATTAAGTCTCAATTTTGACAGAAAACATTTTGATGATCCCCAAGACTTTTAAGAAAATACTCTGTGAACTGACAAGACAAACGTTTAACTTTTTGGAAGGTGTGTGTCGCATTACATCTGGTGTAAAAGTAACACTGCATTTCAGAAAAAGAACATCATACCAACAGTAAAATATGGTGGTGGTAGTGTGATGGTCTGGGGCTGTTTTTCTGCTTCAGTACCTGGAAGACTTGCTGTGATAAATGGAACCATGAATTCTGCTGTCTACCAAAAAATCCTGAAGGAGAATGTCCGCCATCTGTTCATGACCTCACCTGAAATGAACTTGGGTTCTGCAGCAGGACAATGATCCAAAACACACCTCTGAATGGCTGAAGAAACCCCCCCCCCAGATATCTATCTATCTATCTATATACAGTAGTGTGCAGTGAAGATTATACACCACTTTTGTCTAAAAGGCTTCTAATAAAAAGAAGTAAAACAAAGTATTTCGCTATAATATTTTGGAGAAAATGTATTGAACAATGCTTTGTAGGCAAGGAGAACCAAAAAAATCATTCTGGCAAGTATATCGAGGTATAATTATGGCTAATAAACAAAGACACTGAAAATATATATATTTTTTTTAATTAAAAAATTATAAAAAGATTACTTTTGCTTTTTGACAAACTTTCTGCCCCTTTTTTAAAACCGCCCACATAAACTCTAAGTCCGTTCTGATTGGCCACTGGGTCACAGCATAATCATGGTGTACCCAATCCCATATAATACACCCCCTCCTAGAGTGGTAAACCAAACAGTTTCAATGTCTTTTAGTATTTCTACTTGCAAAAGAGTAAACTTTGAATCAGTTACCACAGTAATAACACTCTTTTAAAATCCTACAAAACTGTGACTAACATTACTCTAAACTACCAGACCATGCCATCACTTTACTAAAGTGCAGAGTCTAACTGGCAATTTCCAGCTTCATCCTTCTCTGGTTTTCTGGTCTGTGTCACAGTCTTTGTTTCAGGCTGTCACATCATGTGTCTCATTCTGTCCTTGCTTACTATCCTGGTCGGAATCAGAATCTGGGCATATGATTTCATCATTGTCTCTATGTCTAGCTACCCTGCCATGGTTGAGATGACTGTGGTTCCTCCTGTATCATGCTCCTTCATGTGATGATGTCATAGGATCTTGGCTCATCCCTGACTCTCTTTACTGTTGCTGGGTGCCATCCTTGCACACTGTTTCATCCTCCTTAAAGGAGGAAAGAGATGAAGCCACCCTGCCATAGCTGTGGTTTTGCTGAAGCTGTCTTCCTGTCAGGCTTTGCTGGACATTCTCAGCTGTTGCTGGTTTAATTACTCCCATTAGCAATTGTGCATATGAGTATATTCGCCCCATGATTAGGGTGTTTCTTAAGTGCAGGAGGGCGATGTGAAGGTCAATATACGTTCTTAACTCCTTTGCAAACTGTGCTATTTACATACTGGCAAAGGGTACATGATCTGCAATCAGCTAAGCAGTTATACCATACCATCACTACCTTTTGCACAACCTTAGCACCTTAGGATATTTGGGAAAAAATAATCAAGAAGGTGCCTACTTGTAACTCAATAATGTCAGCAGCTGCTTTTGACCATGGTGAATTAGGCACTGAGGGAGGAAAGAGGCGCGTCTTCTGATTGTAAGGTAGCTGCTCTTGGCATGATTCAACCATCATCTTAGCATCTTCTGTAAGGCCTGTTTCCCCCAGCCCGCAGTACTCTTTTGTGGTTGTTGATGCCTGTTAGCCACCACTATATACTTGCTAGGGGTATAATCATGGCAATATACTTCTGGACCTGGAGACGCATTCTTATAGGTGTGCAGGTGCCCTACCAATGAGCTTCTTAACTATAGCCTCAAAAGGCTTGTGATCAGACAGGAACAGCTATTATTTTTTATCTTGGCTTCATTTATTATCAGATAAATAAAAATAATGTATGTAATCCTGAAAGGCTGCAAAACAATTTCTGTACCATTAAAATAATTCAAATCATGAGTATGCTTAAATCAGACCAAAAAAAAAAAAAGGCATTTTACTTACAGAGGTTTACACTACATTAGGGATGTCCAATCTTATCCGTAAAGGGCCACTGTGGGTGCAGGTTTTCACTTCAACCAAGCAGTTGCCACTTCTTCCACCTGTTTCAATCACTGATCTAAAAAAAAAAAAAAAAAAAAAAAAAAACTAGATTGCACATCAGTGTTTCAGTTTTGAAGCTGGATGGCAGCCATCTTGGTGAGACCACTTTACCGTTGAAAGTTATACTTAAATAGCATGAAAAGATGGGAAAAATTAAAATAATTACACCCAGGATGTACTTTTCATTTTATTTATAATTATTTATTTTTATTTTTTTGCCAAATTTCACTTGTGCAAAGCTCTTTTTTTATTTTATATTATTTATTTATTTAATAAGTGAAAATATCAGTGAAATTATTGGTAAAGTTACATGAATTTAATGTATTCTGAGCTGTGATGGCTTTCATCGACTCCATTATGAGAGTTGGCTGAGATGGGCACCAGCCTCCCTGTGACCCTAATTAGGAATAAGCGCCTTAGAGAATGGATGAATGAACTGAAACAGTGAATGTCTTCTTGTTTCTTAAACAACCACGACAAAAGTCATATCCTGTGGTCATAGGAAAGATGTCACTGCATTTCAGAAGGGTCAAATTATTCAGTTGCATCAGACAATTAAACAACTATTGCCAAAATTACTTAACCGGATAAAGAACAGTCCATTACATTATTAAATCATAACAGTATAACGCTGAATATTGAACTTCATGCAAGAAATGTGCCCACTCCCCCCACCCCCACCCCTGGAAAAAGAAAAAAAAAAATCTGACCTCAATCAGAGCTCATCAGAGCTCATGTAAACACTATTTCTAGAGGCAACATGCAGTGAGAACTCACAGAACATAAACAGTTGTGAGGCCATAAGGAGGCAGTGTTATGATCTGCGGTTGCTTCTCTTGGCCAGGCCAAGTCAAGCCTCAGAAACGTTATGAGGCAATATATGAGGTCAACTGATGACCTGAATATACTGAATGACCAAACTATGCCATCAATAAAGTTTTTCTTTCCTGATGGAAGCAATGTAAAATTCTACCTCAAGTAGTGAAAGAGAAGTTCACGGAGCATGAGAAGTCATTTTCACACATGAACTGGCACCACAGAGTCCTGACCTTAACCCCAATAAAAGTGTTTGGGAAGTGATGGGGAAGACTTTACAGTGGGTCATTGCAGTGGTTAAACTTTCCCATCCCAACACAAGATACTTGTGAAAAAAATAATTACAAGTCTGGACTGAAGTAAAAGTTGTAACATTGCAAATGTGGCAACTTGGACTGGGGTACAAGTAGTAATATTGAGGTGGATAAAACCACTCAACAATCTAACTATGCCACCCTGGGAAATTCAGGAAAACAAGGTTTCAGTCCTCAGAATGATGTTTATTGTACACAACACAATATAAAACACAATGAGCCACGCTGGAGCTTACCATGAGAGCGGACAGGCTAAGGAAGGTTAGGCATCCCCAAAAAGAAGTCACCCCAAACACACGTGGGACACTCTAAAGAGGCACACACACTCAATAAGGGAAACACAACTGAAGATTGGCAACAGTACGTACACACCAAGGAGGAATGCCACCACCATACAAGGCCCAACCACCACCTCCTTCAGCCCAGTGTCTGAAATAAAAATAAATAAATAAATAAATAAAATAAAAAAAGAAAATATATACACAGCCACAAAACTCATTAACACAATTAATACAAACTGGAGCAGGGGCATGCCAGAGGCCACTAGTTATCTGCAGTTCCAGCAGCCTCCTGCTAGGACAACATGATAACTGTTAACGCAAAAGTAAAACCAAACAAAAAGAACACAAAACAATACAGTCATGACAGTGACAAAAATGCTAGCAATCAGCAGCTTTACTCACAATGGCCTCCTGCCAGTAAAAAAAAAAAAAAATAATAAAAATAAGGGAGACATACACAAGGACAAGCAAGACTAGCTATCGGGTTAGGCGCACATAAGCGCAGCAGTTACCATCACCCTGCCAGTCCCAAGCAACCATGGCAGAACCCATAGCGAAACTGGAGTGGCTGTGACGAGGCGACAACAGTCAGACAGACAAAAAAATGAAGTAGAAGCCCACAGGAAACAAAGCAGCAGTGTTCCCGCTCAAAGCAACTGTGATGGAAAGCAATAAGCAAAACCCAGCCTAGTCCCAATCCAGCAGCGTTTCACAGGCCCAGGATCAGCAAGGCAACAAATATGACACACAGCAACCATAGCTATCCAGGTATGAGAATGTAGCGACCAGGCAGCAGTAACTAACCGCGTCTTCTGTCGCGGTCAACAAATTGGACGTTGAAGATTACGGCAACCCTTCTGGGACACCGACCTGTTGGCCTCATTCTGCTACACATACATTTACTAAAGCAATGTTGCAGCAAATGTATGCTGTAATCAAAGCTAATGGCAGTCCAACAAAATTCAGAGCGCATACTTTTTGAGGGGCAGGGCAGTATACTAAATCAATAGAAGCAATATCATAGACTTCACCAATGAACATTCCTGGCTGAATTTATTAGGTATCCTCAGCTTTAATCATTGCAGAAGAAACAAAGTGATAAGTATCTGCAGATTATGTGAGTCAAACCTATGGAGATTTAAACAATCATGTAGATAATACAAGGATAACAGCAGGCTTCATTCCCAAACTTTTAGAGTGCTTGACCAAAATATGAAAAATAAAACAAGAAAAAGCTCGACTTTGCATGATATTTTTTGTTTGTCTGCATGGTAAAAAGGCATATGTGCATAGACATTCAGAAAAAAATTATATTAGAAAATTATTCAAAGTATGACCCTCTCTTGTTTTGTATTTCATGTACTGATAAACTATTAGCTAGGAAATTAATTGGGTGGTATGGTGGTATAGTTGTTAACACGTCTGCCTCACAGAAAGAAGTTATTGAGTTTGAATATTGGGCTTGACAATGGGTGTTTCTGCTTGGAGTCTCCTGTTTGGAGACTTGGCTGTTCCAAACAGGTGTAACTCTAGGTGTAAGTGTGAATGGTGGTGTGTGTACCTAACCTTTAAATAATTCCAGAGGATAACTCTGTAATCAGATCAAGGGGCACCTCAACATGAGATTAATAAAGTATTTATTTGAACCAAAATTTAAGTTGAGTTGGTCAATCACCTCATGTCCCTCCCTCACAGTTTGCCCTGTGGTTTGCAACATGGAGGGTGCCACCCTTTGTCATATGGGAAGGCTTGATGCCTGTGAAGCTGACAGACCTTGACACAGGCAGGCAAAAAAGCCATGCCCTTAACACTCTTCTTCCACTTAAACTTTCCTCCACCACCTGCTGTGTAGCCTTGAATGGTCTCACTCTCTATGGCACTGTTGTATACTCAGGTCCCCCCTCCCTGCATGGCATTTCTGCTCCTTCCACATTTTTAGAGAGGACAGGTGATGACAGGGGTGTCATTTAAGGTCATAGTTATCCATAGTGCTTCTTCCCTTCAAGTACACCACCCCTTCTTTGTTTATCCCTTCTTCTGGATGGGTTCACAGGGTCCAAATTCCTGACTGTCAGCAGGTATATGTATGTGGTGTGGGGTTACATGGCCATTACTTTGAAAAGACCCCCTGAGAAACTTCTGGTAAAAAACAGGCACCCATGAAAGGAGACAGGAGAAGGTTTCCCTCTCTTCAGTTGCAATTACATAATTGGAATATCCTCTATATACTCTGGTGTGAGTTTTATATGCTTTTTATTGGCACCAACTGGATGTATTTAATTTTTGAATTTAGTCCAACTGTTTGTATACACAGTAGGAGAGTGCCATGCTGAATCCAGCTGCCTTGCCATTAGTGCTTAGGGTTTATCACACTATGTACACTTACTGCAGTGACATAGCTAGGAATTAACACATAAATTAGAGATAGCAATGAAAAATAGGTCTTGAGTCTCTGAAGATGCAAGTAGTACCTTTGTGAAGTGAAGAGGAAGGAAGCTATTGTAGACAGAATATGTCAGATATTAACCTTGCTATGACCTTTGGCTTAATTTCAAAATGTAACAAATTCATTGCTGACTACAATAATAGTTTCATATAAATCCTACCAACATTTAACCACTAATTCCTGAGATTTTACGCTAAAAAGAAATAGACAGAAGGACAGAGAATGTAAAAACCTAACATAACTTCTATGTATACATATAGGTTAGCCAGGTGTAAAATCCTGAAAGGTCTACTAGAAAGGTAGACAGACAGACAGACAGACAGACAGACAGACAGACAGATAGATAGATAGATAGATAGATAGATAGATAGATAGATAGATAGATAGATAGATAGATAGATAATCAGAAAGGCATTTAATTGACACATGCATCTTCACTGTCCAAGAAACTGTACAACGTCAACAGCAATGACTCCAAGAACAACAGTTGATAAAAATGTAAGTGTGGAAAACAACAAAGTGTGATGGATCCTGTATCCTGATAGGAAACCAGTACTTAAGCTGAGAAAACATCTTACTTCTGGTATAACTCAATTAATACTAACTGAACTCCCATTGTCAGACTGGCAGAGATGCCTGTTAACATAATAATGAAATTATCATATATGCATAAATTGATGACAAGGTTGTTTTGGGGACATGGCGGTCTAGTTGTTAGCATTCTTACTTCACATCAAGAAGGTTCTGGGTTTAAGCCCCATCGTTTGCACAGGTGTTTCTGTGTGGAGTTTGCATGTTCTTCCTGTGCTTGTGAGGACTTATATGCAGATTAGGCTAATTGGATATTCCAAATTGTCCCTAGGTGTCACTGTAAGTATAAATGGCTGTTTTTCTTAGAAAGTTGGCATCAGGAAGGGCACCTGGCCATAAAAATTTTGCCAAACCTAGTCAATGCACTGATCCCACATGGATGTGGGGAAAGAAACAAAAATAAAGAAGATGAGAAGTTTGTTTTTGACTGATTTTTAGGTGAGTGGCAGACTATGATAAACTTAATCAAAGGAAACTTTAACATGCATTCTCTCTTTGTTTGCACTGATATTTATTCTCTATTGAATTTTAATTGTTTTATTATTTTAATTATTTTCCCCTTTTAAATTATCTATCATCTGTATTGCAGTTTTAATGATACACAATAGTCACATGATAGAATGTTATTA
>JAQMYF010000023.1:31875101-31889895 GCA_030014195.1 Neosilurus mollespiculum | reverse complement strand
AAATTAATTAATTAAAATAATAATAATAATACAATTAAAATTTAAAATACATGTATTTATTATCACCAGTCTTAACTTGTGTAGTGAGCAATACATTTTAAATCCAGAACATTTTTTTACACCAAGTTATTTGGTTATTTGGTTGCCCTCTCACAGCAGCTATTACTACATCATGTATTTCTACACATGTGTACTTGCCAGTCAGAAGTGTGGCCTCGGACACCCAGCTGCTGTTTCGACATCTGGCGTGTAAGACTATTGGAAGTGATACTATAAACATGTGTGACAGTTTGTAGCAGGTCAACATGTGCATTTGTTTTATTTGTTTTAATTTTTGAAAGTAGACATTTTATTCTACATGCAGGCATTCTCTATCCTGAGCTGATGGCAGCAGCATCAAAGCTACCTGCGGGTCCAGTCACATTTAATCCCCCCCCTCAGTGGCAAGGTGAAAGGGGAGGATTTTCTGAAAGTAATTTTAGGGCAAATCAATGCGGAACTGCTATTTTTTCCTGGAACTGACGTGAACTCGTTGGCGGGTTGTCCAGCACAAGTAAACAAGCAGCAAGCGACATTTTAGGTGATAAAACTCCCCGCCTACTAAAGGCTCTTACCTTTTACTGGTTCCTTTTGGTGAGGTGCTGCTCCTGTCTGTTGTCGTCCTTTGACTTTTCATGAAGGAATTCCATAGAAACAGCATCCAGTTTTAGGCGTAAAAGTTTGGGCTTCGTGCCAAGTAGTTCTGTGTGGAGGTCACGTTGATAGCAGGTCGGCTTGAGGTGGTCTTCATAGACTACTGAATTGTGTCTGAGGAAACGTTTTCAGAGTACGGCCTGTGCCCATGTTATGTTATGATTTTCGTGATTGCTACACTTGTTGTTTGTGCAGCCGTATGCTTTGCATGCTGACATTTTCCTGGTGGCACAGCTCAGCACTGGCCGATAATGTGTTATCCTAGACTGGTGTCTGCTGCACGCAGCTCAGCCAATAGAACAAAACATCTAATCTGTGTCACTACCTGGAGCTGGAATAGTTAATGCAACCTGTCGCTGCATATGCCTAGTAGTAATAGTAGTGTGGCAGCATTTGCGAGTACTTGACAAGAAGCAAAGGCCTGACATTGCCTGTCAGAACCACTGATGTGATCATTTTAAAGAGCTAGTAATACAAATTAACCACAGGCACC
Organism: Neosilurus mollespiculum; assembly: GCA_030014195.1. NCBI lineage: Eukaryota > Metazoa > Chordata > Actinopteri > Siluriformes > Plotosidae > Neosilurus > Neosilurus mollespiculum. Next base: position 31,888,709 of record JAQMYF010000023.1, on the reverse strand, counting down.
TTTTAAATATTTAAATCAAAGCACTAGTTTGAGCTTATTTAAGAACACAAGAACAGGGCAAAATAAAAATATATTTATTTTACCCTTTCTTGTATTATTTTTATCTTGTGTTTATGATATAATATTGGGGCCCAAATAGTGAAAGAGTGGTTCAGTGAGCATGAGGAGCCATTTTCATACATGAACTGGCACAGCAGAGTCCTGACCTAAACCCTTTTATAAGTCTTTGGGATTTGCTGGAGAAGACTTAAGACCTTAGCTCTGAGTGTGAGTGTGAATGGTTGATTGTGTGTTGGCCCTGCGATGGCCTTGCGAGCTGTCCAGGGTGTACCCTGCCCTCGCACAGAGTATGCTGAGATGGACACCAGCCTCCTCATGACCCTAATTAGGCTTAAGAGGCTTATAAAATGAATAAATGAATGAATGTTGCCTCAGGTTATTAGAACAATGTCATGGTGATTCCACACTGCAATCAAGGCTAAAGCTGGTCCAACAAAACATTACAGTGTGCATATGGTTCTTTTTTGTTATATAAATTAAAGGATTATTATAAAGCCTTAATTTCATTGATTGGAATCATTTATTAATCTTGAGTAACTGCTTTATCCTTTTGGATGTTGCTGTGGATAAACAAGAAACCACCCTGTATTGGATGCTAGACCATCACATTTAGTTCAGTTACTGATAGTCTCAACAAAATAATTTTGAGATTGTTATCTCCCACTCACTGACAATCATTTGCCGAACCACTTAATCCTCCTATTAGGGTCGCGGAGTGGTCAATCAACACTGACTTTGGTGAACAGCTTACCAGACCTTTGCTGGGCCAACACAGGGAAACCACAAGCACAGGGGAGAACATGTAAACGGCACACAGAAATGCCCGAGCCAGGATTCAAACCCAGGACCTTTTTTCTATGAGGTGGACGTGCTAACCACTGAGCCACCATGCCACCCAAGATAGTCATCTGCATTTTTATATTAAAAAATGTAACCCAAACAGCATTTATCTTTATGTAGTAGTGATTAATAGAAAGGAAATTCATGGCTAGGCCACCATCAGTGGACTAAATGTCGTTAGTCTCAGTTCTTGGTAATTAATTCTCCAGTGATGCCTACAGATTAGTCAAAGTTATATTGGAGTTAAACAGAATGAAATATGATTCTGCCTTGCCCAAGCAGTAATGGAGTGTTTGAATGACAGCTTCGCACTGCATTGCTCAGCTTGTGCAGCTGTGGTTATCTGACAGACACTCAAATGGAAGCCTTTTAGATATAATATCACATAGCCTCCTTTAATGGACTGAGCCTGTGGAGAGAGAACAAATTGTCATTACACTTGGAATTAACAAGTTAGGGGTTAAATGCAGTACCATCAATATCTAAATTCAACAACATCGACATCAAGGATGAGATCTTAAATGATAATTACGTGTCTCAATACAGCAACCCATTTCATATGTACTTTTTTTTTTTTTTTGCAATGTCACGATAGCAGCTTCTCATTGCATTTCATGTGGAATTTGTATCAGATTTCATGCTGTCGACAAGAATGGTATTAAAAGTTCAGAGTTCGGCTGGCAGGTTGAGCTGGTTTAGAACTGACACTGTGCCAATTCCTATTCAACTGTTTGTATGGGAAATCAATGTAGCATCAGAGACAGCAGAAACCTATTATGTTTATGGCCTTGTTATTTAGAAAATCTGCTCAATGTCACTTATTCTGAGGGGCAACTAAATCTGATTAAACACTCGTTATGCACTGCTGTATGTTAGGTACAACCTGAACAGGAGTATGAATGCATTATTTGCAAAGAAAAGATTAATGTATTGTAAACCAAATGAAATGCAGAAAATTGTATGCTTTAATATGAGCATAAACGAGCTATCAGATATAAAGCTTGCAGCACAAAGAAAGACCAGTATGAATGAGTAATGCATTCACAGTGTGCATGTTAGTTTGGTCAGTGTTAGTTTATTCATTCATTCATTTACCAAACCACTGAATCCTACTAGGGTCGTGGGGTGGCTGGTACCTGTTTCAGCCGTCACTGGGTGATGGCGGGGTACACCCTATATAGCTCACCAGATCATCACAGGGCAGCACACACAACCATTCACACTCACATTTAGGGGCAATCTGTAGTAGCCAATTAGCCTAATGTGCATGTCTTTGGGCTGTAGTAGGAAACTGAAATACTTGGAGGAAACTATTCACGTGCGATTAACTACACCACCATGCCTCCTAGTTGTTTATATTTTAAGGAATATATCCAGGTAAATGTATTAAAAAATATTGTGATTAGTGTGGTACAGTGGCTCAGCGGTTCGCAAAGAGGTTATAAGTTTGAATCAGCTGAGGGCATTTCTGTGTGGAATGTGCATGTTACCCATATGCTGGGGGGGCGGGGTGGGGGGGGGTTTCCTGCGGGTACTCTAGTTTCTACCCACAGACAAGTGGGGGTTGTCTCAATTGCCTGTCAGTTTGAATGTGAACAAATGTTTGTCTCTGTGTTAATAATAATAATCATGTCATCATCAATAACAATAATAATAAGGATTAAGCAGCTTAGAAAATATGAATAATGATTAAAATAATATGACTTTGTGTGGTAGTGAGTCCTAGATACTCATCAATCTGTTCCTGTTTCATTGTTTCTCCATCCTTGTAGTAGCACTTCTGGTAAGTTTTCGTAAAGAGTAGGCTGCATAGCCATCAGTGTGTTGATGGCCTGGTGAGCTGGCCAGGGTGTACTCTGCCCTCACCCAGAGTCAGCTGAGATGGCCGCCTGCCTCCCCGCGACCCTAATTAGGATTAAGCGTTTCAGAGAATGAATATTTACTTTTTTATGGTGACACTGAGGTCACTGGATATGAGCTGATATCCTAGAAGCAGAGTAGCCACCAATCAGAGCGCAGAATTTACTGATCTATAATAGAATAAGACTCATTAACTTCGGCATCTTTTTTATATACTGCACTACATAGTGTATGCTCATAAATATACAGGTGTGATTTATTCAGTTAATGTTTATCCTGAGCTGCTCTGCAGAGATAGATCCAGATGAACCCCATGTAACCACATGCAGCTTTAAGATGAGATGACTTTGCTTGCACCCTGACTTCAAACACAAAATCTGCAGCAGAGAACTTCATCTGTGACCGACCCTGCCAGAGTTAACCTTGCCACGGCTTGCTTACATTATTCGGCATTCCCTCTGCCCTCCATCTCTCAGCCTTAAAGCATCGACTGTCTCCATGGGCGCATCTTTGAAGTCGGCAGATTGGGATTTAAGTTATTCAGGGTGAGTGGCTTAAAACAAAAGTGACATTCTTCATTCTCAACTCATTCTCCACAGTGCCTCCCGAATGAGCTTGCAGCAAACAGCCAGGATCCTTCCCATTGCCGTCCAATTAACTCTGCCACCAAGTCGTGCTAGCAAATCACCCAGCCAGATTAAAAGATCAGCCCAAATTAATGTAGACACCGTGCAGCGGGCCTGCTCTGCTTCCTCTACAGGAAGTCCTTCTAGCTTGAAATGTAAAGAACAGATAGTAGATCAGGCAAATATTTTTTTAATGTTAGTTAAACCTTAAAAACTCTTAAAAGCTTAGAATAGAATCTGCATGTAACATGATCAACAACGGAGACGAACTTAATAGTAGTTCAAAAGGGGCTTCTGTGTTAGAGCACCGTGAAACCATACTGTCTCAGTACAGATTATTTTTCTATTTATTATTTATTATTTACTCTGTGTGCATCTGTATATGTTTGTATGTGCATTTGCATTTATGTATTTATGTGTGTTGGGAAATCATGTTTGTTTGACCGGTAGAACATATGGTAAATGAAGCCATGCTGCAGATTCCAACAGGGGGAATTCCTTCCTTTGTTTTTTCATGATCTCCTGTAAAGCAAGTGGATAGAATTTTCTCTTGCTGTGCTGGTCAGTGCCCTCCCCTTTTGTCCAGGCATATCCTGTCCAAAAGCATGTTATTCATACATCTTTATCTGGATTGAATTGTTAGACTACCACATATTGATTTTCATTAAAATTCCCAGCTTCTATATAACATGCCGTGTACATGCTAATATATACATATATATAGCATCTGTATATTAATGAAACTGTGATAACTGTGTATTAATAAAACACCCTATAAAAATAAAAATACCCACCACCCAATAAAAATCTTGAAAAGCATGAGGCCACTCACTCTAAATGGTTGAAATACAGTGTCTCTCTCGGACTCTTTCACCTGTGAAGCAGAACATCATTGGCACATCTTTGTGCACTTTACCTCCTTCCTTCTCATTTGTCTCAGGCTATCTTGACACAGATCTGACACCCATGACACACTTGAGTTTGGGGCTGTTTATGCTCAACCTTCGTCTCCCCTGCTTTGATTCTCTGCTGTTTCAGCACCAGCTGTCAGTCAGTGGAGTCTTTGCCCAGTGCTTTAATATGAATTTTTCCCTGTACCCTTTTTGTGCTCTGTGGATTGGGGAGTTCATATGAATGAGTAGATGAATCCAAACTTTTGAGCATGTTGAATTTCACACTACCATTCTACCTGAAGCACTGTATTCGATCTGCATTGTTCAGTCCTTAAAATGTCATTTTCACAATGAAAGTCTCGCATGGAATGAGCCACTTAGATTGTTGCACAGACCGAACCACTTTATCTGATAGCATTAATGTACATATTGTCATGGGTGAGGGTGTAGGTGAGAGAGAGGGGAGCAAGATACAAATTTTGAGTGCTCAGGCTGTAATAAGCAAAAGAAAGAGACAATATCTGGAAGTTAATTAATAAGTCAACAAACAAAACAGAAAAACATTGAACAACAAGAGAAAACAATTGAAGAACAGCCTGCTCTTAAGTAGCAGTGCTTATTAGGTCCTTAATTGTTCCATTAGCCCAGTTGAGCTCCTGCTCTGCAACAGTTTCCTGACACATGCAAAGCAGCCAGTGCATATGCCAAAAAATGCATGCGCAGGTGCAGGAGTCGATGCAGGTACAGGTATCGAATGCTAATGCAGGGACTGGTGCTGCTGCAGTTGCTGATCCTGAAACAGTCTCTACATTGTACTTTGAACTGATCACTGGGGTTGAGACACTAGCAGATTCAGAGACATCAGCAAATTTAGAGACATTAGCTCAGAGTCAGAGATCACATCACACTCAGACCTCATATCTAGAGGAATTGAAGAGACAGGCAAGCTCAGAGAGACAGGCAGGCTCAGATGGACAGGTAGGCTCAGAATGACAGACAGGCTCAGGAAGAGATGCGAGGAGCCACTCAGAAACAGAGGCAAGGGGCTGTTCACAAAAAGAGGTAAGTGGCCACATAGAGACAGAGGCAAGGAGCTGCTCAGAAACATTAGTGAGGAGACTGTCGTAAAAAGAGATGAGGAGCCGCTCAGAGATAGAGGGGAAATTCTGCTCAAAAAAAGAGGGCGAAAGCCACTCAGAGACAGATGTGGCAGGCCTCTCGGAGACACAGATGGGAGGCCTCTCAGAAGCAAAGGTGGGAGGCTGCTCAGAGCTGGTATATATATGAAGGGTTTGAGTTCAAAAACAGATAAGTGCCATTGTTTAAATCATGGGGAAAATAACTTTCAGTAGCTTTTTAAAGCTACTAAAAAAAAGGTTTTGAAAGGTCCTGGAACAAGTTGTTCTTTTTTATTTATTTATTATTATTGTTTTTTTTTTTGAAAAGCTACTTATTTTTTTTTCCTCATAATTAAAACAATGGCACTTATCTGTTTTTGTATTAAATACAACTAAAAGTATTATATGTGGGCCCGGTGGCGTAGTGGTTAGGGTGCCGGGCTCACGATTGAGAGATCATGGGTTTGAATCCCCGTTGGACCCCCACCGTGCTAAGACCTCTGCGCAAGGTCTTAACCACAAGTGTACCTCTGTCCACCCAGCAGTATAAATGGGTACCAGTGAAAATACTGGGAAGGAAACCTGCGATGAACTAGTGTCCCATCCAGGAGGAGTTGAACTCCCAATCGCTTCATGCAACAGAAATAGGGATAAGCACCGGCCTGATGAGCCACTGGGCTCGGGTGTAAAAGCCCAACAGACTTAACCTTAAATGTATTGTATACATGAATGTATGTATATATACACATACATGCACGTATATAATACATTTCCAAACATTAGTGTTTCAGGACAAGAATAAATGTTACTGAAAAAGAATTGTATGTATGTCAAGAAAGAAAGCTGAGGCATGTTACATGTTTTTTACACGGGAAACAACACCCAGTGTTCAGTTGATTTTTATTTGGAAGCAGGCGGGCAGCATGGGCTCAGCAGGCAGGTTGGGTATTAATATAGCAGATGGGTACAGTCTCAAGAGACTTATCACTATCACTTATATGTACTTATCCGGAATGTGTCCACTTATTCTTCTACTCATTTTGGGTGTGAATGATGTTTTTATTTTCAGCTAGATCATTTGTTTGATTTTGTGGCTAAGATACTTCCTTACTCCCTCACTTTCACAAACCCTTGGTGTGGTGGATCCAGAGTCTATCCTGAGACCACTGGGCATGACACCGAAATATATCCTGGTTTAGACATCAATCCATCACAAGGCACCATGCACATGCATTCACACCTGCTGTCAAAGTGACCCATATACAATCCCATCCAAGACCTTCCTGAGGACAACAAATGCAACAAATGTGGTGTTCCTATGTCATTTCCTATTAAAGTAATCTCACTAACAAACCTTAAGAAGCCCAATCTAGAAAACATTTCTAACTTGACTGCCAAGTCCTTAAAACAAGGTCAAGGGCACCCATATACAATTCTACCCTATTCACTCCTGAGAGGGACCAATACACCAAATTTGGTGATTCTATTTCATTTCCTTTCAAAGTTATCACATTAACAACCCTTGACAAGCCTTGTGACAAAAATTACCTTGTGAACCATATATAATCTCAACCTAGTTACCTCTAAGGGGGACTCATTGACCATATTTGGTGATTCTATGGCATTTCCTTTAAAAGTTATCACACTACCTAGTCATACAGACAGATGCACAGATAGAACCCATTTCTATGGCTGCCACTCCGCTTAGCTTCAACTAAAAATCTATCTAATAGCAGGAGTTGGGATAAACCTGGAGAACTGCTAGACATTGGTAGACTGTGTATCTACACATAAACTTGACATAGACTGCTTGAATAAATGACCATGGTCTACTCACTGTACCAGGCCACCAAACGTACATAAAACTGCAAAATATAGATATTCTGGTACATATTTAATGTAACATGCATCTTGTAACCAAACATATAATTATAAAGTTATGCATTATAACAGCTATGAGATAACAGCTATCATATGTTGAATGACTGACCATATTCTACCCACTGCACCAGGCCACCAAACGTACATAAAACTGCAAAATATAGATATTCTTGTATGTATTTAATGTAACCTCCATCTTTTTGCCTGACAAATAACAAAAAGTTATGCTTTATAACAGCTATTTTAAAAGGTAGACACAATCCACATAGATTGTTCTTCCTGTAAAACAGCTAAATTGTTCTGTAAGAAAACCTTAGCCCGTTCAAGGTGCCAAGAATGTGCACAGATGTCATCACAGCTGCTTTGAAGAATATAAAATATGAGCAGAATTATTTTGCTTAATCTGCCTAATAAATGCGTAGACTGAAAAGGATAATAAAATGCCATAATTACCTTAAGGTGTAGAGTATTTGCCTAATATTAAGTGACTAGATTAAACATCAGCAGCAGTGTTGTGCCATACATGCTATTCCAAATGAATGGAATCTTTGTGAAGTCAACCTACAGAGATTTAGAGTAGCATTGGTAAATGGAATAATATTTAATAAATATATTAATATCTTAGCTGACAATGGACAGGGTACACCCTGAAGAGCTCGCCAGACCAAGGCAAACACACACAACCATTCACACTCACATCCACACCTAGGGGCAATTTGGAACAACCGATTAGCCTAATGTGCAGATCTTTGGACTGTGGGATTACATGCAAACTCCACACAGAAATGCTGAGCCCGGGACTTGAACCCAGGACCTTCTTGCTGTGAGGCAAGCATGCTATTCACTATGACACAATGACGCCCCTACACCAGTTCAGTTTCTCTATAACTATCTTTTGATGTACCATGCTTAAAACAAGTTATTAATGAGAAGTTTTGTATTTTGAAACATATTATATATTTTTTCTCTAATAATTTATCATCACTGGCCTTCAGTCAAAAGAATCTGATAATGCAATTTACTGTATTATTTTTAAGAGTCAACTTACAGTGGCTTTGGCTGTGGCTGTTGAGTTGAATGGTGTTTCATTACTGTGTGTGCTGTCCTGTGTATCTAATGCAGCGTGTCTGTAATTAAAGCAAGCAATTCGAGCGTCTGAGTTCCTCCTGCCTGCTTTGCTTAGATGGCTGTTCAGAGTTTACATGCTAAGATGTGTTTTGCTTGGCCTGCTTCTGAGAAAATGCGCTGGCCAGTGACCCCTCAGCTTGGAGTGGTGAAGGGAGGTAGAAAAAAGCAAGTTGACTCTGACAAATGCAAGCGATTGGACATGCTCTATAAATCATCACCCACATCCTCCTAGACTGCAGGGAAAATGAGATGGGGGGGGGGGGGGGTAAGGGCGGAACCTGTGGGGGGGGGTGTGTGTGTGTGTGTGTGTGTGTGTGTGTGTGTGTGATAGTCAGACATTGGGCAGATGAAGTGTGATTGTGCAGAAAAAAAAAAACAACTTTCTACTTGCAGACTACTATATAAGTGAAGAGGGATAGAGATGGTGTGTTGACAGCAGTGGTGGTGCTTATGACTGGTAACTAGACTGATTATGATAATGTAGGAGACGGGCAGTTTGGACCGGATGTAGGACTGTGTGCTCAAGAGAACAAGTAGGAGAATATAGAGAAAGTGGGCAACATGGTGGCACAGTGGTTAGCACGTCCACCTCACAGCAAGGCCTGGGTTCAATTCCCAGCTCGGGCGTTTCTGTGTGGAGTTTGCATGTTCTCCCTGTGCTTGCATGGGTTTCCTCCGAGTGCTCTGGTTTCCTCCCACAGTCCATCCCTAGGCGTGAGTGTGAATGGTTGTGTGAGTGTTGGCCATGTGATGGCCTGGCGAGCTGTCCAGGGTATACCCCGCCCTCGCCCGGAGTAGGCAGAGATGGGCGCCAGCCTCCCCGCGAGCCTAATTGGGATTAAGCGGCTTAGAAAATGAATGAATGAATGAATGAATGTATAGAAGGTTCATAGAGATAGGGTATGTGCCTGCTTGTGTGTGTGTGCGTGTGTCTGTGTGTGTGTGTGTGTGTGTGTGTGTGTGTGTGTGTGTGTGTGTGTGTGTGTGTGTGTGTGTGTAAAGAGCGCTATTCATTGCAGGCAGCTGGAAGTACTCAGAGCTGCTGCAAAGAGCAAGAACAGTACCAGCCCAGACTTCACTCTCCCCTCTCTCTCATTGAGTGCTGCCTCTGTAAAAGCCCCTATAGAGAGAGAGAGGCCTGCGTCTCACCAGTTGCGAAGCCTCTAAACTAGAACAACACAAAGGCCAGCAGGAGCACACAGCAGCCTCTCACAGGAAATCAGCCTTGTTTTGACTGTACAGTGTCGTGCTAAGAATAAAACCAGGGCAGGCCCCTGTTAGTTCAGACACATAATATTCTCCCTGATGTGCCATGCTTTTAACAAACCATATTTTGGGTCTCTGAGATGAAAGAGTATTTACATAACAATTACTGGACAACACATGCTGTATTTCTTCAAGTCCTATTTAGACATGAATCCTGTTTCCTGTTAAGTTAAGATATTTTAGTGAAGCAAACTCCAAAAAATTAATATATGTATATGTTTCTTGGATATAAAACAGAAGAAAATATGGTGGAACAGGGAGGGCCCAGCATTTTCTTTAAAAGCATCATGAAAAAATGTTAATGTGCACAGCCGTGAACTGGCTGAAGGGGCATTCAAGCAACTGGCAAAAATAAATAAATAAAGATGCTAAAAACCCATATGTTTCAAATGTCAACCCAGGACGTTGAGTGAACAGGTGCTGGAACCCAGCCTGGAAGTTCAGGGTTATTGAATACTTCAAGACTATCTGGCCCATTGGCTTTTGGTTCGACTCTGTTGCTGGTCAAAGACACCTCTTTTTATTGTGGAAAAAAATAATCGTTTGCTTTCATCCTCTCTTTCACACCACAGGAATAACAGCAAATCAAGGTAACATTTTCAACAAGTCATTTGAATGGCTTTGGTTTCCTTTTATCAAATCAATCCCCTGGCCTCAGGGTAAGGAGAGGAGAGAGAGAGAGAGAGAGAGAGAGAGAGAGAGAGAGAGAGAGAGAGTCCATCCTCATAAAGCTGTTACCAATTATAGCAGCTTTGCGTTTCTTCCTGATGTCTGATAGCATAGGTTGCATTGCGCACACTTTTTCACCATCTTGAGTTTACATTAAACTCAAACGCACTTACAGTTACTGGCAATTATTTGGGGATGTTGAACAAATGTCTGAGTTTCGAAACAGTGACACTTCAGTTCAGTGTGAGTTTAAATCAGAATATATGTGATTGACCACCTTATCTCAGTGTAATTCATAGATCCATTCATGCATCTACCCATCCATTATCTATACTGGTTATCCATCAGTGTAAACTGATACCAGTCCCAGCTGACTTAGGGCAAGGGGTGGGGAGACTCTAGGCACATCGCCAATCCATCGCAGGGAAAACACAAAGAAAAATTGACCTGAGACTGACACTCACACCTTTTACACTTCAATTTAGAGTATATACAGTATATAGCTGACCAGAATTACTTGCGTTTGAACTGCTGGAGGACATTGTAATACCCAGAGAAAACCCATACGTCATGGGAGAACAGAAAGTCTCAAGTTAGCAGCAAGGTTTAAAATGTAGAATCTTATTGAATTTTATTTTGTACAAATTCTTAATTATTTTTAACACTGGACTCAGGAAAGAATACACCCTGTATAGGACCCCAGTCCATACATAAATTCACACCAATGTGCACTTTACCATATCCAGTCCACATACAGTAAGAACGTGTTTTTGGTATGTGGGGGAACCAGAGAACCTGACAGTGAACTTGTTCATTTTCATTCATTTCCTAAGCCGCTTAATCTGAATTAGGGTTGCGGGGAGGCTAGCACCCATCTCAGCCAACTCTGGGCAAGAGTGAGGTACATCCTGGACAGCTCACCACGCCATCACAGGGCCAACACTCACACAACAATACACATTCACACCTAGGAGTGAATTGGAACATTCAATTAGCATACTGTGCATGTTTTTGGACTGTGGGAGAAAACAGGTGTACACAGAGGAAACCCACACAAGCACAGGGAGAACATACAAACTCCACACAGAGCCGCCTGAGCCTGGGAATCAAACCCAGGTCTTCTTGCTGTGAGGTGGACGTGCATAAACACTGCACTACCATGCCGGCATACTTTTTAATTTATCTTTTGCAATTATTGACATTGTTAACTCAAAATTATCACAGCAAACAAATAGATGATACTTATAGTCTCCTATTAAGTTGTTTACTGTGTGTCCATTAGTTTTGGTATTGGACCAAATCTGGTACCATGAAAATGCTCATACCTTAAAAGGTCTTTTCTTATTGAAGTGAGTCACTAAGTTAAACAATTCACACAGAATACATATGCTAATCTATGAATATTCCGACCTATCACTGCATAAATTGTGCAACATAATCTGCAGCTGCTATTATTTCCATGCTGGCCAAGATATTTAAATGGTCAGTGTTTAAATCACTGAATCCTTTAGTCATGCACAAGATAACCTCCTATCACATTCCTACCATAAGTGTCTCACACTCCACAATAAAATTATTTACTAATCTTTTCCACTTCTATACACACATTTTTATATTTATTTGTTCATTTGGTATTATTTTGTTTTGCTGTATATTTTTTTAATGAATGTAGATGATTCTCTTAATTTAAACATTTTTGCATTGCATCATGCAATTACACTGATCATGGTCACCTGACTTCTGATTCAGGCAACATATGACCATGAGTATAACTATAGTTGTACAGAGAATCAAGGCTTTGTGTGAAGTACTACTCTGTGTTTTGCTCACTAAGCCTTGATTCACTGTTAGATACTTCCACATATTCCCTGTTTTTTTTTCCGTTGCTATCTACCTGTATAGCCTTTGATATTGTTTTACCATGTTTGATATCTTCCTGTCTCCTTGACCATGCATTTGGATTACCTGTGCCGTGTTTGTATGCCTGATCATTCGTCCTCTGCCTGCTCTCTGACTGAACTTGAACTGTCTTTAGATCTGCCTGCCTTAATCTACTTCCTAAAACTTTTAATCTGCAAATCTTTAATCTGCTATTTTTCTTCTACACACACTTGTCACATGTTGTGAATGAGTTAATAAATATGGTTAATAGTGCCTCTAAATGCATGATCACATTTTTCACACAATTTTTCAACACAGTTAAACACAGTTGTTAAAACTGCTTGTGACTTGCTTCTGAGAAACTCATAAATATAAAAGTATGGCTTTTTATTGAATACGAATTCATTGCATACAGCTATTTTGTTTTAAATCAGTGTGAAAACCAATGTGAAGGGATGTGGGAGTGCTCATTCATTTACTCATTTCCCGAATTGCTTAATCCTACTATCTCAGCCGAGAAACATCCAGCGATAGTGTACACCCTGAATAGCTCGCCAGTCCATCCCAAATCCAACACACACACACACACTCAAACGTTAACACTCACACTCACACCTAGGGGCAACTTGGAACATCCAGTTAACCTAATGTTCATGTCTTTGGGCTGTGGGAAGAAAGCAGAGTACATGGAGGAAACCCACAAAAGCACAGGGATAACGTGCAAATTCCACACAGAGTCGCCCTCACCAAGAGCAGGACTCGGACCCAGGACCTTCTTGCTGTGGGGAAGTCTTGCTAACCACTACGCCGTCATGACCCCCAGGGTGTTCATCTTCATCTTCAAAATGGAGTACAACTTATATTTATCTATTTCATTGGCTGGTGGCAATAATGGTAACTAAGTAGTGTCAGAGTTTCACTTCTTATATCCTGGATATAACACCAGACACTTAAATGAGAATCTCATCTAGCATACGCTTTGGACATAGGGACAAGATAAATGGAACTCTGCTTTGTTATATATTTGTTGGCTGGAGTACATCAGACCATATGGAATGAAACGCTACATTAAATTCATCCTGCATGTGCTTCATCCATCATTAGTTGTCACCATGCTCAACTTGCTCCCAACAAAAAATGTTCAAAAGGCTTCAATTGTTCAAAAGCCCATCTTCGAAAACAATTACCGGGCAATACGTGTTTATTAATTTATGTAACATTGAAATAAATGCAACATTTTTGTTCATAACTAACTCGTGAGTAAACGAGGAAAGACATTTATGCTCTTTTTGTGTGAGTGTGTGCGTGCATGTGTGTGTGTGTGTGTGTGTGTGTGCGTGTGTGTGTGTGTGTGTGTGTGTGTGTGTGTGTGTGTGTGTGTGTGTG
>JAQMYF010000023.1:31838661-31852159 GCA_030014195.1 Neosilurus mollespiculum | reverse complement strand
GTTGTTGTTATTTTATCATTGGTATTATTATTATTATCATTATTGTTGTTGTTGTTTTGTTTGTTTACATTAACGTTTTTGCAGTGTGCTCTCATATGCGCGACAGCAGGACTCCAGTGTTTCCAGATTGAATCAACTCTTTTCAGCTCAATCACCAATCAAATTATAGCTGTTCAAACCAATAAGAATCGATTAAAATGTTTTATTAATAATATAATAATTAAAAAAAAAAATCGGTACAGCACTCCACGTTATATCTCCCATGTCCCAAGGCAGTGATCAGTGAGCACATTCAATGGGAGTGCAGTCTGGTAGTCTTGCGCTTGGCAGTAGAGGGGCAACTGCAAGGAGCGCCAAAGGGGTTAAGGAGACGCAGTGGGTGCGATGGGCGGAGCTGGGAGGCTGCGATTGGAGCGCTCGTCGTGACATCATGCTCAGGAAAAAAAAAGCAAAAAACTAGTTAAGAAGGTGGTTTGTAACTCTAGGAAGAGTGGATGAGCGTGAGTTAACGCGGCGTGTAGACGCGCACAGGTGAAATATTGCACAGAGACTTTGGCAGTGGGAGAGACGAGGTGTTGCGAAGGTGATAGCAGAAGCATGGTACAGCAGACGGAGAACTGCGAGACGGAGAGTTTGTCCAGAGAGGCGACCGACTCTGACGAGAGCGAGTTTATGGCGTGCAGCCCGGTGCCCGGCTCCGAGATGAACCCGGACTGGTGCCGGACAGCCACCGGCCACATCAAGCGGCCCATGAACGCGTTTATGGTATGGTCCAAAATCGAGCGGCGAAAGATCATGGAGCAGTCCCCGGACATGCACAACGCCGAGATCTCCAAGCGCTTGGGTAAACGCTGGAAGATGTTAAAGGACAGTGAGAAGATCCCGTTCATCCGCGAAGCCGAGCGGTTGCGCTTGAAGCACATGGCAGACTACCCTGACTACAAGTACCGCCCGAAGAAAAAACCGAAGCTGGACAATAACTCGTCCAAATCAGCGCTGTCCCCTGAGAAGTCATGTGCCAAGGTACCGAAAAGCAGCGGCGCGTCCAACAAAAAGTGTCCGAAACTGAAACCGAGCAAGTCTGCAAGCAGGTACGCGGATGACTACACGTACAAGAGTGCCAAAGTGGCAAAGATCGTCAAGAGTGAGTTCACGGATGATGACGACGACGATGATTACGAGTACGAGGAAGAGAGGACACGGGCGCACTTGAAGGACCTGGACGACGAGGAGCAAGCTCGCGCGTATGGCGTCGCCAAAGTTCCAGCAAGCCCCACGCTGAGCTCCGGCACGGACCCGGAGACCGCCAGCATGTACGAAGATGCGACGCGGAGCTCTGCGCCACACGGCGCGCGCCTCTACTACAACTTCAAGAACATCACCAAGCAGAGCGCGCCGTGCGCCGCCGCCTCCTCGTCTCCAGCCTCGGCGCGCTCCGTGTCCACGTCGAGCGAGGACTCCGACGACCTGCTGTTCGACTTTAGCCTCAATTTAGCGGCAGCATCGCAGTGCTCAGAGTCGGGCGGCCTGGCGTCCAATCTTTCCCTCTCCTTAGTGGATAAGGACTTGGACTCGTTCAGTGAAGGCAGCCTCGGCTCGCACTTTGAGTTCCCTGACTACTGCACACCCGAGCTGAGCGAAATGATCGCCGGCGACTGGCTGGAGAAAAACTTTTCCGACCTGGTGTTTACATACTAAAAGCAGTAATAACGCATGGCGGAAGGATTGTCAAAAAGAAATGATGATGAATTTCACGTGTCCTGAACACGTTTGTTTGTTGTGTTCCTCCATCACCTGGTGGTGTTAGCCTGCCTAGCAGTTTGGAGAGAGGATAGAGGGAAAGGTTGGAGGAGTAGATGCGTATGAAGAAGGGTACTGTAGCAATGAGAGAGAAAGAAAGAAAGAAAGAAGAAAACGTAAATGAGAACAGACTTTTTTTTCTGGCAGCATGACAGGGTTTTAAGGATTTTTCTCTGTAGGTCTACACTATTGATTGACTACAGTCGGGCCACTATGGGGGAAAAATCTGAGAACTTCTATGCATCTTTAACCCTCTTTATAACTGCAGGGAGATGAACTCATTAAGACTCATTAAGACTCATTAAGACTGGGGACTGACTCGAAGCGAATCTGTGAACTTTTTTCTCACCGTTCATTCAGGACGCCAACTTAAAAAAAAAAAAAAAAAAAACAGAAACACACACACACGCACACACACAAGGTTGTTTCTGTTCTTTCGAAAGGTCTTCTTTTTCCCGTTTTTATACCCGATTCTTGTTTACTTACCGGTGTGAACCTTAAAGCAGCCTATTTTAATCCTCTCTGGAGTCGCAGGTGGCGGAGGATCCGTTTTGATACATAAACAGACCTCATGTTTTTAAAATAAAGCAAACTATTTTCAGGCGTATTTTTGTACAGTGCAAAAAAAAAAAAAAAAAAAAAAAAAAAAAAAAAAAAAAGGAATGTTCTTTACCGCGCGCTCAGTGAGTTTCAGGCACTTCTTTCCCCACATCAGTTTGTCTGAGCATGCAACTGCGAGTACTAGTTCAATTCAGACTCGACTCAGCAATGCCTTGTGATTTGAACCTTTGTTTGTTTGTTTGTTTTGCTTTGTTTTTGTACAGCTGTAGATCAGATTCGTCCAGTATTTGTAGAACATAATGGCATTTGTGTGAGAGAAGGAAAAAGAGAAAGAGAGAGAGAGAGAGAGAGAGAGAGTGAGATGTACCTCCATGCTGGTACCAGTGTCCAGATTGTATATGTACTGTAAAATAGTAAAAGTTAGGAGTTTATGTATATCATACTCGTGATATGTGGATGGGTCCCAAATCGCAGGTGTGAAACTGGATTTAATTTTTTTTATTTTTTTTAATTATATATTTTTTTTCTACTTGTTATGGCACATACTGTTTCCCCTTCATTTGTTTTTGTTTTTGTTTTTGTTTGTGCAATATATTTACTTGTAAATGCAGACCATCTACATTTTTATTGTAGCAAATGGTGGCCAGGCAGACATGTGGGCTGTGAACAATATGATCTGTCACCATGCTGAAGTCTGTCTTTTCAGTGATAAGGAAAGTAATCAGCTGGAACTGATGGAAAAGAAATTGAGAACGACCACATGACATGATGTATTACTGTAGAGAAAAAAAATAAAAATCAGTATCCCTCTAAAACATTTGAATATACAGAATCTATAGAAAATTGTCCTGTTTAAAATAATAATAATAATAATAATAATAATAATAATAGTAATAATAATAAAATTTGGCAGTTATTGATTGTAGGTGAGCTGGCTGAAAAAAACAACAACAACCATCTAGCAAGCAAAAAAGTACATTCCATATCCTTGTTTCATATATGATGGAACGTTTTATGTTCAGTGTAAGACTGCCTTCTTTTCTAACTGCAACCATAGACCTGTATTTTTTTTGGTTTCTTGCACTTAAGCAGATTTTTGTTTATTTGATGTGGGTCTTACATGAAGTCTGTTTTGAATATGTGTTGAGGAATGTGAAAACTGAGAGAAGTGGTGACGCATTGAGCAGCAGTTGCCTCACATTCCAAGTGTGAATCTCTTTGACTCATGTTTTAATAAATAAATATCTACACCATAAACTACGTATGCTTGTAGTTTCTTAATAAGGAAATCAGCTAGAGGAAGTGGAAGGGGTGGCAGGGTGTCTACTGAAAGTAAATAGCACTTGAATTCTCTTTGACAAGTTTTTGAAAGCACTCAAGCATTTTAATTTTTTTTATTTAAAAATTTTTTTGCAACAAGTGAGATAAAAAAAATACAACATGAACATATCTGATATGTCAGTTAAGCACTATGAGTACAGAAGCTCAATATGATGGCTGTAATTTTTAACTAACCTTCAAGTAAAAGAAGAGAAAAAAAATATCATGTCTCTTGAGTTAAACACAGTGCTACTAAGAACGTGGCTCCTTTAAGAAATCAAATTTTGCGCCTCAAAAGCTGTGGACTGTGATTGGTGGACTCTAGTGGTCCGTTAGAATGAAGAGGAGAGTAGAGGCACAGTGTGGGTGCCCCACTAAGGTCTACTTCCCCCCAACACACATGCACACCTCATACCCTCAGTATAAAGCTTTAAATATCTATCTATCTATCTATCTGTCTATCTATCTATCTATCCATCCATCCATCCATCTATCCATCCATCCATCCATCCATCCATCCATCCATCCTATTATGCTGTTGTGATAGCAATAATTTAGACACATCACATGGTTAAGATTAGCCATGCATGCATTCATTCCCTGAGAGTAATACAGAAAGACATTTTTTTGTACATGTGAGTCAGACAGCGGTCACCAATTGAACACACACACACACACACACACACACACACACACATGATGTCATCTGTCTGTATTAACACACAATATATTTCAAATGCATGGATGTGCATTATATGTTTGCCTTAGTCATTTAGCCAGTATGAGAATCCGTAATAAAGCATTTATCTACCTATTACTTTGCTTGACCTGCTGGTCAAAATTACTAATGGATTCGGGAGGCTATTCCCAACAGAATGTGTGCATTGATTTTGTGCTTCTCTGAAAAATCTGCTCAGGGCTAATGCCGTTGCAACGTGGCAAAATGAAATTAGTGACCCGTTGCAGTTCCTCCCCGTTTCCTCTTTTAAATAAATCGAAATTCAAAATGCTCGGGTGACTCTGAGCGAGATAGTATCTGTACCGAATGCAGTTGGGGGAAACAGGTTGACAAAGGAAATGTAATTTCTCGTCATTCATAAAATAAAAAATAAAAAAGCAAAAGAAAAACAGGATGCCTCATCCAAATGTCATGTGTGACATCTACATAAAGCACTCTATCAGTAAACTGACAGCATAGAAGAATTTTCAGATCTGTAGGTTGTTTGAAATGAGAACAAAGCTTAGCTTAAGTGAGACCATGGAATTTATTATCTATCTAATATCCCCAGGCCTCCTATAGCAGTAGTCAGTCATTTTAATCTTGGTCTAATCTCGCCATTCCTATTGCAGTCAGAATCGTATCAACTAACCCATACGGATTCAGAGGCACTCCTTCTGTCTGTAGCGGGGTCAACAATATCTACACTACTCTATCAAAAGTCCCCTGCCTTAAGATCGCAGTGCAAATCACAACCAACTGAGAGGAAGGAAAATAGTTCGATTCTGAGTAACTGACAGCAGTGGGCCTCTGTAGACTTTTGAAAAAGCATTCAGTGAACAATGATTACACACCTCCTGCGTGAACCTAGTGTGGTTCTGTCATTTGTGGATTATTCTTGCCATTTCATGCCAATCAAAAGTTCATTGAGAATTATATTGGATTTACCTCCTTTTGTTATGCATGCTTTGAGAGTACAAAAGGTCCAGTGGGCTTATTTTTTTTTTTTTTTTTTTTTTTTTTTTTTTTAACAGAAAGCCAGACAATGACAGAGATGATAATGTCTTGTGGCAATTTAGTAATCATTGAAAGTTTGTTGGAGTGGAACTGGTACATTTCATATATACTGATTACTACACATTGATATTTTCTGCTATTTTCTGATTTTACTTTTCAATATATAGAGTGTTCACCAAGACACCAAATGAGTTATCCAAAGATTTTCATCCTCAGTAGAATTACATATCAAGCAGTTTTTCAAAGCTTATATACATACTGTACTGCATTTGTTTTGTCTAGTGTCTCAGCCTGGGTTTCTAATTTCCTCTTGTGTGGCCATGCAGCTCGACGTGCATTTTTATGTGGATGGAATACATTTTTTAAATAGATTTTTAGTGTGTATGTGGATGGGAATTTTTTTTATATATCTTGGTGGGGACCACATGAACCCCCAAATATCTGACAGTTTTAATTTTGCAAGAACATTTTTTTTTCCCCCAAGATTAAAAAACAATATTTACAAACCATAAAAGAGCCAACATGTTTCCTTTTGGTTACTGAGGCTAGAGTTAGAATCAGTCGATGAAAGTTCTTCAGAAGGATAGTAATACAAATGTGTGTGAAAATGTGGTAATCTGCATATTTTAATGTTTATCCATACCCTTACCAGTTTTTCCTAGTAAAACATTTCCCTGCTAACTTCCCCTTAATATCTCTGCCTAAGCCCCAGGCAAAGCTCCGTGTTAATGGTTTTGCATGTGTTGGCCTTTCGACAGACGCTTGAGAGATTGTCTTCTCCATCTGGTCTGCCGATATGCACCATGCCCTCACAGGGCCTTTCCTCTACCCCAACACCTTACCACATGGAGGAGTGTGCATTTAATATCAACCATGATCAGGATTGATGGAAATTGACACACTCAGAGATCCAAAATGAAAGCTGTCACTCACTACATGCAAATACAGATTTTCCAAAACTTGTAGACATTTAGTAAATGATTTTAAATGTTGATATTAAAAAGTAGAGAGAACAGAAAACATTTTGAGCAGATGTTGTTTTTTTTTTTTGCTCCAAAGGACAGGAGACATTTTATTTTCTCTAACAGCAATGTGTGCATCACATTGTCCAAAGCAAAGCACAGCAGAAATATTGTAGAAATTATTCTCTGACTCTCTTGGATGCTTCACACAGTGAATCCTGATACAATTCAAGGTAATATAATGCAATAAAAAAAAGACTATTCCCTGTATATATAGCTGCCTGGTCAATTCTACATTTCTTTCTTTCTTTCTTTCTTTCTTTATTATTTATTGTATGTGTATGTGAAATGAATCGTACTACACAATTACATGTATACTTAAACAGAATGTTAATGTACTGTTAAAAAATTTGTAGCCTATAACAAGAAAAACGCAAGATCTAGGGCTAATATTTGGTGAGTATTTGATGTATGGTTGCCATAAAATGCATGCAGTGCCTAGATTATTGCAGTTTATTGGTCTGAAGCGGAAAATAAACACTGAATGTTTTACTGAGGGCAATATTAGTGCTCTTTTTCTTCTTTTTAAATCTACTAGGTGCAGTCTATTTGAACTGCTGCTCAAATGCATGCATTTAGGTATGTAATCCTTTCTGCAATCCTTCTTTCCTTCTTGTGATTTTGTTCCCTTGAGAGAGAAAGAGAGAGAGAGAGAGAGAGAGAGAGAGAGAGAGAGAGATTCATGTTAACTGTAGAAGCCACTCACAACCCCTCAATCCCAATTTCATCTCATCTTATTCAGTCTTGGCTATTTCTGTTTCCCTGCATTTCCAGTGGAACAGAAATGGATGAGAAATGCCCTCATCGCTCTACCTCCTCTTTTTAATTTGCCAATTATCAGACAAGTGATGAAGGTAGCAAACCTTTTGGGGAGTGTGAGATGAAAAGACAGTGTCTTCCAAGCTCTGCACAAGAAGTTAAGGACAATAGCTTAAGGGTATGCGGTTTTCAGCAGACCAACAGCGGACGCTTGGCCATTCAAATGCGGCTGTAATCTAATACTGCTCCAGGGCCCTGGCCTGGCTTCTCCTTTTCTTGTTCTCTATAGGGGCCCTCTCCAGTGCACTCTGCCCAGTGACCATTGTAATCCTCAATGTCCCCTGCTTTCTTCCTCAATTCATATGTTACCCCGGTTACCCCATTAGGACAACCCTTCACCGTTTGCATCAGTACGGGGTCTAATTTGGAAGTCTGTGCGGCTTGAGTAAATAATTAGCACATAAACCCCTCCGTCCTCCTCCCAAAGGCTTTCTGAGGAAGTATGGGTGACTAGAACCTTTTTTTTATTTTTTATTTTTATTTATTTATTTATTTATTTATTTAATTTCATAATGATTTCAGTGATGCCACGAATTGGACTTGCGCACCTTCTGCCCTAACAGTGTTTTTTTCAGGGTTAATATTAACCACACACTAATACACACACACACACACACACACACACACACACACACACACACACACATATACACATTCAGTGTTTGTTTTTCTTAAATGTTCTTTCATAAATTGGCACATTTCAGACCATATGAGGGAGATTTGGTGTTATGTGGTAAAGAAGTAATGAAATAAATGTGCCCCAACTGCTTGCAGATAATGAACCAGACTACATAGAGTACATGTTGCAATGACCATTGACCTATGATGTAAAAGTCCACTGTATGTTTCATTATGAAAGTGAAAGCTGTAGTTTCTCTCATTCAGTGTAGAGTACATACTTTTGAATCACCAAGATGTGTTCTAAGTGACTAAGCAGCCATGCTGCTATGCTGACATGAACAGAAACATCACTGCTTAAGATTATGTTTAACCTAAAAACACTTTATAAATGCTAAAAAGTCTGACTGTTATGGTGGCCTTTAGTTATCAGCCAGCTTTCTGTGACACTGTAAAGCTTGCTGAGTGGACATATAATTTGTTAAGTAGCTCCTCAAACATGGTAATGATTTCTCTACACTTTCACAGATGTACCTCAACTAGAGCAGCAGTTGCCAAAAATGCCATTAACTGTGTGTACTGCCAGGTCTAATGTTATGAGAGTAAGCCATGATATTGAGAATGCTTATAATTATATGCAGAATTCTTCTGGCCTCCTGATCCCAACATTTTTAGAACAACTAAAAAAAGTCACTTTGAATTTTAATGCCCCTATTTTAATTCAGTTCATACACAGTATTATATCCAGTATAGATAAATGTTATAGTAATTACATATACTTTACACCTTAGGTTCCCTGTCACACATTGACGATTTAGCCAGCGTTTGCCGACATATAAGAAATTTGCCGGCAGGCGTACGTCGAATAAGTTATAGGTAAGTTTTGTGTAAGTTAACAGCACGCTGGTATAAGTCGTACTATGGCTCATATGTTCTCCATACAATGGTCATAAGTTGTAGATTAGTTATGCGATCGTTCACACACGATATTTGAAAGTTATTCATAAGTTGAATATAATGTCTAGTGTACTTTGAACCTACGTGTAACTCATACCAATGAATGCCTTGCGTGTTGGCAGTGTTTGCAACTTACTAAAAACAATAGTCTAACTTATGCAGCAGTGTATCACTGACGATCGATCACGTGACGTAACCTATACAAGGGTGCCACTCGCTGATTCAAATCAGATCCACACTAGACATCGCAGTATCAACATCACCATCATGCTGAAGAAATCGAGGAGGTCATGCTGGTGTTGGAGGACGGCTAGAAGGTATTCTCATCTCAGCCTTGCCGGATCCTTGCTGGACATGGACATCTGCTCCCCATGGAGTCGTGAGGAGTACTGACCAGTTCCTCGTTTGAACCCAATTTTATATACCAATCCCCCTAAACGCTGCCTATACGCCCATAATGTGCTATCTGTAAGTTAGAAAGACGTTCAGTAAAAGGTCTGTGGTCATCCAGAACACGTCAGATACATCTACACACGTCATGTTTTATAGAAATTTTTCATACGTCGGCATAAGTTCTGCAAATCGTTAATATGTGATATGGGCCTTAGCCACACATTCATGATCAAATGTAAAGTTAGAGGTCCTCTCACTCCTTTTAAGAGAACCGGAGAGGTAAGTTTTCAGAGAAATATTGATGAGAGTAAAGTATACATAGTTGACCAGCAGCAACAGTCATATGATTCACGATTAAAATAAAAAAAGGAGCACAACAAATATAGAACGTTAGGCATGCCTTTTGGTGGAGGATATCAAGGCTTCTGCAATGGTGTCATTTTTGTGCACTTCTTCTTCACTGTGTTAGAATTAATAAATAGACTGTCCCTGTGTGTGTTATTTGAACTAATTAGCCTTCTGTACCACAAACTGTACCACTAACCATTTTAGGCTCTCCTTAAAAGAAACCATTTACTCCCACTCCCACTCTCTAGCTCATTTGTGGGGCTGGTAGTGTAGTAGTCATGATCGAGAGGTCGTGGGTTCGAAACCCCGTTAGACCCCCACTGTGCTAAGACCCCTGGAGTACCTCTGTCCACCCAGCAGTATAAATGGGTAGCAGTAAAAAAAAAAAAATACTCGGAAGGTAACCTGCAATGGACTAGCGTCCAGTCCAGGAGGAGTTGAACTCCTAGTCGCTTCCGAAACCCAACAAAAACACAACAGACTTAGCTTACCTTACTCATTTGCCTACTACTATGGCCATGGGGGAGCCTCAGCTAACCCTGGGCGAAGGTGGGGTACACCCTGAATAGCTTGCAAGACCATTCCAAGGCAACACACATTCACATCCACACCAAGGATGGGACAAACATACAAACTTCATGGGACTTGAACCAGGATTTTCTTGCTGGAAGGTGGGCAAGCTATAGATCATTTATTAAAACTTTATTTAAAACTATTTTGGAAAACTAAAGATTTTTTCCAAACTAAAGCCACAGGATTTAACCTCAGATCAAGTTCATATTAGCTAGGCTTCTATGTCCTTTACTGCAACTGAGATCAAGGTTACAAGGCTAAACCTCCAATCTGTACAATCAACTTCTACACAAATATGCTGATATCATGGCCAGCACAGGTGTGAATACCATCCCAAGGGTCGAACTTTACATTTCATACAATATAGAATGCGGTCGGGTCATGTGCTGGGACCACTGGGGAGGAAAAAAAATCAGGCTATGTTGTATCTGAAAAGAGCAGGGGCCAGCTGGAATAAGCCAGAAGCTGCGGCCCTAAAACAGTGAAGATGACTTACTCTACATGGGGTACAGAAAGTAAGTGAAAGTAATTAACTACTTCAGTAGAAAGGGACCTTTTTCCATGTCAAGCTTTTAGGTCAATGAAAATTGACAATGTTAACCAGGTAAATGATCCAAGCATTTTTTTTTTTTTAAACAATTGAGGTATTCCATGTTCTTCAATAATACATGGCTGAAGTATCCCCAAATTTTCTCCAAAACTGGGTGGGAACAATTGAATTTATAGTGTGTGCGGAGAGGAAGTACACATCTGTGATCTAAAGGAATGTTACTTGGTGCTTTTTATCCCCAAACATTATGCTGTAATCAAATAGTATCAGGAAAAGCTCTCTTCCTTCACCAATAGCTGGTTAAAATGAGTCTAAAGTCCTGTCCCAGTTAAGCCAATTTGACATGGGGAGGTGGAGTAATGTAATTATATCCATTAAGTTACTATTTTATTGTACAGTCTGTATATGTCGCTGATTAAAGTTGTATGTCCACTGAGCCTGAGGAGAAAACCTATTTTAGTATATACTCCATGGGAACATAAGCAAAAACCATACACTACAAGGGTTTTATAGTCCATTTTAAATAACAATAATTTTTTTTGTTTATTATTCATGACAGACACACAACGTGAGCAGGTGCATTACAGCTTGGTAACAGAGTCTCCTTAAACCCCTTTCAGAGTTAAAGTATATATTATGTGGAAAACTAAGGAAAAGCAAAGTAAAACAAGATTTTAATATGTTACTTTTTACGTATTTTAAGGAAGAGAGCCAGATGTAGTGAGCACTGCGTGCATCGAGCACAGCTAACCTCTTTGTAGCTAATGGTGTTTTTGAGCCTCCTCATTCAGAGATGAGTACACGGAAACATAAGTTCACCATAAAGGTGTGTTTTGATACTTATTCACAATTTTTGTATATACTTTGAGGGCAGTGGTGGCTTAGTGGTTAAGGTTCTATCACCACTGTTGGGCCCTTGAGCAAGGCCCTTAACCCTCAAGTGTTCAGTTGTATAAAAATGATAATTGTAAGTTGCTCTGGATAAGAGCGTCTGCCAAATGCTGTAAAAGTACTTTGAGGAAAAACAATTAAATCTGGATTTTTTGGTTTATTTTATCATTTTTGAGCATGATAATGATGGTGTTGCCTGCTCCATGTGACCATAACAAACCAGGTGAGTCCATCATTTTGATTCAAACATTATCCACTCGATATAATGTTTTTTTGGCTTCCGCTGTCTAGCTGGCTATCTAACTTTGGAAGAAAATGAGACATAATCACCAAATTTGGTGTATGGGTTCCCCTCAACTGCAAATAGAGTGGGATTGTATATGGGTCACTGTGACTTTGTTTTTACTCTCGGCTTGTCAAGGCTTGTTAGGACGTTAACTCTGGAAGGAAATGACATAGGATCACCAAATTTAGTATTTGACCCTCAAGGTCAAATAGGGTGGGGTTGTATATGGGTCACCTTGACCTTGTTTCAAGGTCACATGGTCACTTTTTCTATATGTGGCTTATCAAGGCTTGTTACTGTGATAACTTTGAAAGAAAATGATATGGGATCACAAAATTTGTTGTTTATCTCCCCCTCAGGAAGGTCTCAGTAGGGGTTGCATGTGGATACCCTTATATTGGGCTTCTTAAAGTGTGATAAGTTTGAAAATAAATGACATAGAATCACATTGCTGAACATAATAGATTGACATTCCTTTTTTGACATATATTATCAATTTGTCCTGGTCGTCTGGACCCCTGTGGTCTATTTTTAATCCCATGAGAGAGGACCAATCAAATTTCACTGCGGCTATGTAATATATACTGATAAAGTATACACAGTGTTTTAAAGACTTTTGAGAATCAGTTCTTATGTGGATTCTAAGTATTATTTATAGTAATGTGGTCAAGGACATTTGGTCACATTTGGTTAAAGTCTGCCCATTAATTTTCACGTTATTGTGCTAAAACACATACAGTCAGACACACACATGACCAAACTCATAACCTCCCCACTTGTTGGAGGTAATACATGCTTGGTAATGAGCCTTTAATAAATTCCTGAAACCAGACCATGATTAAGATCTGCTCCGTGATGATGTATGTTTTTGCCAGGCCCACACCCCATATCCTTCCATCAAGTTTGGTAAAAATTTTGTAGTTTTTGCATAATCCTGCTAAAACACAAATAAACAAACAGATGTTGGTGAATATGTAACCACTCCCGGCAAGCAGCAGAGGTAACAAACCAGCCTGAAGAGCAGTTGTGAACTTGTGTCATAATGACACTAAAAAGGGTAGATCTAGGGCTACCCTTGTTAGTATTATTATGACATAATTAAAAAAAATATATATATGACATAAAGAAAAAAAGAAAATGCCCGAGTAGGCTACTTTTAAGCTTAAGCTGAGACAGAAAGCCACTCTTTTACAGGAAATGAAAACATGCCTCGGATTCTTGTGCTAATAATCCAATTATTCTGTCTCTCAGTATAGAAACTATACTTTCCTTATCCTTTAAGCACTGACCTCAACCATGTTATTGCTCTGCTTTTAATGCAGTCTGGTCAGACTTTCTTTTAGTAAAAGTTAATGATACTGAAATGCAATTCCAGATTCTGAGCACCTAACACAATTTAGCTTCATACCCATATGCAGTTGGAGCTTATAGATATTATGTGGCTGTTTGTGACAGGGACGGTATGGTGTTGTTGGAGTTAGCACTTTTGCTTTACAGCAAGAGGGTCCTAGATTTGAGCCCTGTGGTTGTGTTGGTTTCCTCCAGGTGCTCAAGTTTCCTCCCAGAGTCTAAAATAATACACGTTAGGCTGATTGGATATATCCAATTGACCATAGATGTGTATA
>JAQMYF010000023.1:31822503-31838561 GCA_030014195.1 Neosilurus mollespiculum | reverse complement strand
TGAATAATATGCTAAATGATGAATTTAATATATATATATTTTTTTTCGATAAAAAAAAACATTATAATAATAAGAGATTATTCTAACATAAATTGAGTCTTGCTGAACAATACAATATATATTATATTGTAGAATATACTATATTTACCCAGTGTTAATGTTTACTGAAGTATGTTTTGGTCAAGAATAATTCTATTATGTGTTTATAAATAGTCAATTGATTCCCACTTTTACACACGTCATTGATTATGACCCTTTACTTTTCGTATTTTTTGTGTCTTTGTTATTTATGGCTGTAGTAAAATCTTATTGGATTATAGCTTTCCCCCCAATTTTGAGTTACTTACATGGTAAACCATGCAACTCATTCTTACAGTTAATGACCAGTGCTGTGTGATATAAGCTCATATATTTTGGAGTGACCATAAAATCCATAAAATTACTGCTCACTAACACTGAGCTAGGCTCGAGTTCTCGGTCTAAGCTCTAGGTTTCTTCAACAGTGTTTTCTATAATGGATGATTGATGTGACAGCGGGATGGTGATTGAAATAGCTCTGGAGTTATTCCTTTTATTGCTGAGACAAATAGCTTTTATATGAACCATCTATAATGAAATGAATGGTTTGCTGAATCCATTGATTAAACACTGAACAAATGCGTGAGTGCTGGAAGGTCTTCACCCTCACTAACACTGTCAACTTCTTCCTTTATCTGATTTACTGAACATAAATGCACAGATTTCCATCTCCACCCAACTGCTAACTGCCCCTACCTCCGATATCTCTTAACTTGACACATCTTGTGTTTTTGGCTTAATTATTTTCTATATTTATGTTCGGATTAGCAATTTTGAGAGTAAACGGGAGGGGGGTAGGAAAAGCATGGTGATGTAAATGTATTTCCCTATATATAAATTTACATTACAATCAAGGCAGTACAGGTTATTTCAATAAGCAGTTAAGATGTAAAGCCCCTCTTTCTCATGTAAAGCGTAGAGAAGTCAGTGAAAGAATTCAGGTGCTATATGAGGAGGACAGTCAGTTCACTGTACTGAGGCTCGCCATAGAGGGAAAAATAATTGGGTCCCACACAGAATGCTAATCACATGAGAATGTAGTTGCTGCCACAGTGGATCTGTGGTGGCTCTCTTATTACAACAAGAATCCCATTCGGCTGGCCATCAGACAATCAGACCGGATTAATAAGCCTGGATCTCAATTACAGTAGAGGTAATTTTCATGGCATGGCACTGGGAACCTGTGGGGGAAAGAAAGGGAGTAGGTTAGCTAAGCACTTGAATGGAAAGGTGGATTTAGAGTGCCTGCCTGTAGAAAAAATGAACCATCTGTAACTCTAAAAGCAATTATTACACACCTTATTTTACTGCTTTCTGCTACTATGTATGTTAGTTGCTGTAGTTACTAGAGCATATTATTCCATGCACCTTGCTGACCCTGACCTAGAGGAACAGTTCTACCCCGTTTTCACCCATTTCCTTCGGACTCCATTCTGCATTGGACATCTTTTTAGCCTTTCCACCCAGTGCCGTGCTTTTGATTTATGGTGGACAGGGGAAACTGACCGTTAAAGCCATGTAAATTTGCTTGCAGTGAGGAGAGGCTGATGGTGGACCACCCACTCAGAATCCTCCTGTCCATTCCGTGGCCCACGAATAGGAGAGGCTTTCATACAGAGGTCATAGCCATTTAAAAACCTCCTGGAGCATTTAGAGGTCTCACATCAGGTTATGCATTACAGAATACCAGTGTTCCTGCCTACCAGCAAGCAGCATCATGTTGTTGTAGGCTTTTCTTCTTTGTAGAAGAAAAATGTAGACCTTTTTGAAGTTGGATGAAGGTGACTATCAGCAATGTTCTGGAAGTCGTTTCTTCAGAGATATCTGTCATTTCATTCGGCATGAATAAAAAAGCATCTGTCATGCTAGCTATGCCATTGAGGAGGTCATTTAATTGACATTAGTCAGTTCACTCGTGTGTGGTGGAAATAGTTCAGGTTGCTCGCCTCTGTATTCCTCATACTTGTCTTATGTCATAGTGTTATGGTTCATTGCCAGACTCCGCTGGAGTCCTGTGGGTTTTGGCACCTTTTTCCACATTCCTGCTGCTCCTCCCTCAGTCTTCTTCACCTCTCTACTAAGACAACCACACGTTCCCTGCTGAGGCAGCTAAGCCAGGCTTCAGCTGCTTCTTGATGATTCTCCTGCCAACATTCCCAGAATTCAAGTTCTTCAGTATCTCAGAGCAGACCAATATATACTGAGAGATAAAAGCCCCTTCTTTTTACATTGGGACATTTATACATCTTTGTAACATAGCATACCTGTGAGTTTTACACTGTATATCAGTATATTATTCTTACATTCATTCGTTTATTTGCACAACCGCTAAATCCTATAAGGTGGGGTATGCCCTGAACAGTTTGCAAGATTGTCGCAGGGCCAGCACACACAAATTTACTTATTCACACTCACACCTTCAGATAATTTTGAACAACCAACATGTGCATGTCTTTGGAGTGTGGAATGAAACCAGAGTACCCAGAAGAAACTCATGCAAGCACAGGGAGAACACGCAAACTCCACACAGAAAAGCCCTCAAGCCCCGGACTTGAACACAGGACCTTCTCGCTGTGAGGCGGACATGCTAACATCTATGTGTAAATTTTGTGTTATTTAACTTGGGGTAGTGGTGGCCTAGTGGTAGGGTGCTGGCTTACCGATCCAGTGGTTGGGGGTTCAAGCCCCACTGTCACCAGGTTGTCACTGCTGTCCCCTCAGTGCAGCTAACTGGGTCATCAAAGGCCAGCCATGTCTCTCATTGTCTGTGGTGCTGTCGATCGTAAAAAAGAGTAGGCTATTGGGTTGCCGTCAGCATGTTTCTGTCCTGTGATGGCCTGGTGAGCTGTCCAGAGTGCCCTCACCCAGAGTAGGCTGGGATGGGTGCCAGCCTCCCCTCGACCCTAATTAGGATTAAGCGGTTCAGAAAATGAACGATGAACCTTCATACCTCTTGTGCCCATTTATCTTAGCACGTAAGGCTACAGTACATCCTGTATCAGACAAAGTTCCACATTGCTTATACAGTACAGGTGTTGAACCATGTCCTACTACACATAACTGAAGAAGAGGTCATACTACGATTAATATTTTTTTTTTGTTGTGTTGGCTTTTGGTCTTCTCCTGTCTCCTGTCTAGTTTCTGATCTAAATGGTATTATACAATCATGCCTTCACACAATAGAGCAAAGTCTAATCATACAGTTATACTAGATTTCTTTTATTTTTCCTATTATTTCTCCTTCAAGCTCTTTCTATCACACAGTGATTAATCTAATGGCTATGGTGTCTTTTTAGTCTTTTTATTCAAATATCTACTACTCCAGTGCAGCTCTCTGTCTCTCTTTCTCTGTAGTAAGTGATAGAAATATACAGTCTACTATGTGCTCTAGTGTCTTGGTGGAGCCATTGTGTCGATAACATTTGCATCTCATCATTATCATCTTCACTGTGCAGAATGCTATGGGAGCATCATCCAGAAAGCACATCCAATTTCCCTCCTTGTGCTCTAACTAAACATGCACAAAGGGGGCTATAATAGGAGGTAGCACATAGTTTCCTTCGTTCCATTCCCTTTCACTATTATCTGCTACTGTTACAGGAATGGGAGCCATGTCTGATGGTGAGGGGGACTGCTCTGTCAGGTATCATTGTAAACATTGGTTTTCTCTGGAGGGGAAAGTGAAAGGGAGAAGGGTGTGGCTTCAGGGCGAGGAACGAAATTGCAAACCTAAGGTTTCTGATTCATCCTGTTATTATTTTTGACATCAGTCATTTACAATAGCTGTGAAGGTGGCAAAGGAAAATGTGATATTGATTGTGTGCCCTGCGGGTTTTTCACACCCCTCAGTCCTCTGCTGTGTCTCTTTTTCTTCCTCTCTCTCTCTCTCTCTCTCTCTCCCCACATTGTGTTTTCTTCTCTCTTCTCTCTTGCGTCTATTTCTTTAAGACACCATGAAATGGCCTGCTTGATTAATGATGGATGGTTTGCTGCTGCAGGCTGTCTATACCAAATACTAAGCTGAAAATACACAAATATGTAACGCACCACAGTAGCACACTAGAACAGCCATTCATAACTTGCTAGCCCAAATTATCTGCATGCAGTGAAAGTAACTCATCTTTCAAGTGCTCTTGTTCAGGCTAACATAATTTAAAACACAGGAACTGAATACTGAATGAGAAGGTTGGTCCTATGGGAGAGATGCACCTGTACCATAAACATGAATGTGTGATGTCTGGAGACTACCTGAGACACTGCCTGGTTTGTTTGCGCAGGTTTACTGTTTATGGACCGTGAGGGCATTGACACAGCCAGAAGTAGCTCATTTCCAGGACAGAGGCGAAGAAAATAAACCAAAGAGTGAGAGGTAATGCATGCTTTCTCAAACAGCGTGGAGGATGACAGGCCAAAAGCAAACACGTAAAACGAGACCTCTTCAAAGAGAACAGAGCAAATTGTATTTCTCTCAGGGTGGACAGTCAAAGCATGCACACGAGTCTGTGTGTGTGTGTGTGTGTGTGTGTGTGTGTGTGTGTGTGTGTGTGTGTGTGTGTGTGTGAGAGAGAGAGAGAGAGAGAGAGAGAGAGAGAGAGAGAGAGAGACTGTCTGCTTTTGCCCCTCACTCTTGTATAAACAACAGATTGGCCAGATAAGAGACTAAGAGACATCTTCATCAAAAGTTTTACTTATTGGCTCTTTTTTTTATTTTTCTCTCTGACACATCATTATACACATGCAAGATTTTTTTTTAATTAATTTTTTTTTTTTTTTTTTTTTACAAAGAATGCAACACATTTTCCTTCCTGCCAGCTTTCCACCAAACTGCCCTCTACATAGCGCAAATCAGCCATAAAGCAACAGATAAAGCTACGCTGGTGATCATGAACATGATAATTATATGAGTTCTGACAAGCGACAAGAAGAGAATGTCATTTCCAAGTGCAGTAGGCGACTTCTCAGGGAAAATGCACCACAATGTAGTATTTAAGATGTTTTTTTTATATTTATTTATTTTTTGATAATTTCTTTGTGCAATGAAGAGTGGAGAAGTTGGCTTATCTGGTTTAAATGTGATGGTTTCCCATATAGAAACACAATCCCAGCTGTAATCTCTGCTTTCTTAGTGTAAACTTGTGGTCAAATGCATTTAATACAGCTTGAACTGATCTCTCTCTCTCTCTCTCTCTCTCTCTCTCTCTCTCTCCCACACACACACACACACACACACACACACAAACACACACACATACACAAACTCCTACCTGTGTAATTAGGCTACAGACTGTCATCGCATTAGTGTGCGTGCGAGAATTGGGCATAATGAGGAGGAGATTACAAGCTTTGTGTGCCAGTTTGCTGGTAAATGCGTGGCATGCTGAAGGGATTTGGACCCAAAGCTTCTGCTCTCTGGTTACAATAACTGTTGCATTAAGGCCTTTATTAACAGGGGTTTGGTGGGGGGCATGGACAACTTAAGATAGATGAGAAACAGAGACACTCCTCAGAACTCTTTGAGGTTCTCTTAAGGTGCTCAAATGCAAAATAATTTTATTTAACCTACCAGTGAGGGTTTGTTTACAATCTTACTTAAAATAAATGGCAGGTTTGGTGTTTTTCTTTGGACTGCTTACTCAATCTTGGGATGATCTTTAAAAAAAAAAAAGAGCAGAGTTTTGCATAGACAGGTCCCAGAAGGTTAATAAAAATGCACAGAAGAGAGGCTATGAGTTTAGAGGGAGATAACATCACTGGCTTTATTGGCCTTTCCCAGATAAGCACAATAGCACTGTAAAACAGTATGAGGCCCAGGAACATCACTTAAAAATAGCGCTACCTCCTCTGAAGTAAGAAAAGGAACAGTGGGGAGGGGCAGACAGAGAACCGTGAGTGTGTGATGCTTTTGATCAGCTAAAAGTGAATGTCCAAGGCGCAAACCTGCAAAGCTACAGAGGCTGCTATAAACGGTGGTCGGGGTCTTAGTGTAGCCCTTTCCTGCATGTGGTTGTTACATGGCTTTGTATGATTTCCCTTCCCCCTCAACCCTGTTTCTCCAATTGCTTTTCCACGGGACCCTGTGGTTTGGCCCTCAGAAAGAAGAGATTCAGCTCAGAGAGCAACACCCAGTGTGTCTTATTTAAAAAAGGATTACCTATTAACCACCAGCGGTCCATCGAGAAAGGGAGGCACGTTTGTTTGCACATGGGCTTAAACAAAAGAAAGAGAGAGTTCACTGGCTTATTTGCATAAAAAGTAAAAGGCTTTCTAATGTAGAATTCGTGCAGCGTTGGTTTATAAGAAAAAGTCTGAATTTTGCCTGTAAATGTGGGTATGCTTGAAGTGGTTGGTTTGTGAGCTTGGATGTTTTGAATACAGACAGATATCATTAACTTTGCAATTACATCATCAACTGTGTATACGGACGCTTTTAAAGTTCCGTTTTGAGAGCGCATTTCAGTCATCCGATAAATCAGACCTGCTCCTGTTCAAACAGGAAAACGTTACCTTCCATCAGTCATATGTGGCCCTCAAGAGGAAGTCACGATTCAAACTCTTAGAGCTTCTTAAGACAGACATCGGTTTTGATTGATGCATTCGTCAGATTCTGCCAGTGGCCAATATTAAAAGAACAAAATAACAAAAAGCTACCCTGAACACTTGGCCTGACAGGATCCTGACTAATGCACTGAAATCTCATTTTAATACATTCTTTAAAAATGTCTACAAACTGCTAGTGGTACAATTCAGCCTTAAAATGAAGATTTAAAAAAAAAAATAATAATAATAATAATAAAATAAAAAAATAAAACGTTTTTAATGAATTCTATATTTAACTTCTCTCTAGCTCTTCTTTCTGTCAGGGCACAGAGGGAGGATCAAGTCACATGTTATGTGACCTTTGACCTCTGGCTACACAGCTGGGGATGGTGTTCGCATTCCTACTCTACTAGGCATGAATCCATTAACCCATGCAACTGCAACAAGGCAGGTAATTGTTAATTCAACCAACTACTTTAATCAACCTTTCCTTCCAGCTCAGAAAATCCCCTAATTTCCTTTGTTGAATTCCTAGATGTCATTATACAGACATGAAGCCACAGCATTAGCTTTCGCCTTTAGTCCAGCTGTGTAATGGACCATTCCGGAACAAACTGGGAGCAAACTGGTTGCACTCTGCCTGAGTTTCTTTTTCGATGCTGCATGCATGGTGAATTTAGAAGATAGATGGCTACCCAATGTCTCAGAAAATGTCTCCCAGGTGCTATTATATGGGATGATAGGATTTTAATGGCTTTGACGATAAAAACACATGGCGACAACGAGCTCACTTTTGTTTTCTAGAACTATGGGACTCTATTCTCTGCAAGAGGTTCCACTATTGGTCTCGAGCTTACTCATCTTTTGTACATTCTCAAGCATTACTTCAAAGAGCTTATGCTATATATTAACTGTTCTGAATCTACTTGATGAATTAGAAATGTAAGATTTGGTTCAGGCATGCAAGGCTAAAATATGCTTTGAGCTCGGTCTGAAATCTTCTCTGCGTTGAGTCATGGAGCTCCTTTCCCTTCCCCCAGTATGTTGCCCTCCATAGCATTGCTCCTTACTGAGTGAAACTACTTCCTGATAAGTGAATGGGTTCATAGCTGGGAGGTTATGGATACCAGTGGCTGTTAGAGGTTGCAGTGTCAAGGATCCCTCTGTGTCTGCCAAGCCTTTCATCTCCTGACAAATAGGAGGCCTCTGTTTTTGTCTGCGGTGGGATATATGTAAATACCCATGTCAGACAGGATTTCGGCAAGATATTTTCCCTCTTTCTCAAAATGGGATGTATGGAAAGAGCTGAAATAGACAGGCAGAAAGCTATGGCAGTTGTGCAGTGATACATCCCAGCTATTTTAGTAGAATGTTATTATTCCTTGCTCCCCTGTGCACACTTTTTTTTAGATGCTTCCCTTGTTTTATTTTTTTAAACACTCGAGCCAGACTACGTTAATCCATCGCCTTGCTGATTGTGCCCAGTGTTATTTCTTCACATCATGCCATAGATCTTAACTCTAAAACAAACACCCCTTATACCGACACCTCAGTCTTTCAAAGGCTTTAACACAGGGCATAAAAAAGCAACATCAGCAAAGGATTTCTTTGTCTGAATGGGGCCCTCACTTTATTTGCCTTTTGAATATTGACTGGCCAGAGCACTCACCAAGTTATAATTCTCAAGTGGCATCTCTGACATTGTCACTATCATTGCAGCATTATGTGAATGCAAATGTTGCTTCACCTGTGACAAATACGACCTGCTGTGATCACTCAGTGGATCAGTTAATTAGCTCTTCCTTTCTGAAAGCACACTATCTATCCCTATACTGTAGCGGTTCCAGACCAGGAGAGATGGATTACAGGTGCTTCCTGTGGCCGGAAATGGCTGATTAAAAGGGTTAGCGCTGTCTTCCTCCATGCGTCCTCCATGCCCTTTTTTCTCTTTAAGGCATTTCTTTAACTTCAACTCCCTCTTTCAGTAAACCACTCTGAAGCTGATGCTGTGAGCCTGAAAACTCATGCATGCACCAGTAGAGGCAGAGGAATTCCCCACCCTACATTCTCAGCTGCGTTTCGATAAATAAAGAGACTGTGAGTGAGGGATTTTCTTCAACAACCTGCTGAAGAGACAGCTGACAAGAGAGTCGCCAGCGAAGGGTGTTGGTTACATACTCACTCTGCCTCCACACCAAACATGCCATTCTCACCCATCCCACGCAAACACACAAAATTTGGATACACTTGATTTAATTTACCATAATACAGACATTTTTCTTGCTTGACATTTGTTTCTAAGATAAATGTATGATAGATAATGAAGTTGATGAATATTTTTGGAATAATTTTATTATTCACATTGGTGAGCCATAAAGGGTCAAGTTGACCATTTATTTTCATTGTAGGTGCATGACATGGAGGGTGACATGGTGGCATAGTGGTTAGAACACTGGCCTCACAGCAAGGTCCAGGGTTCAAGTAGTTTCTTGGTAGAGGCATTCAGATTTTAATTTAAAATGCCCAGGTATTCATTGAGTCCATAATGCCTTATACCCTAACAAGTTTTCCAGGGACTTTTGAGAAAAAAAACTGCCCCACAACATTACAGAACCTCCACAACCAGTTACCTAAAAATTTACACTTAAATCAAGAAGCAGGCTTCAGTTGCACTGTGTTCACTATAATTTCCAGGAGTGTGAATAATCTTGTCATATGTGTTTGGGTTTTTTTTTGTTTGTTTGTTTTTGTTTTTTGTTTTTATTTTTTTGTTTGTTTTTTTGTTTTTTTTTGGTTTGTTTTTACAAAAAAAATAATTGTTTCTTGATGGGGGTATTTGTTTTTCTCTGAATAATTTTCCTTGAATTCCCTTTCTCATTTTTTTCAGTGTGAGAAATTTTACCAAAAGGTAGATTTTTTTCAAGCCGTTTTTACTAATCTTTACAAGGTTGCCAATTATTGTGGAGGGGATTGTATTTACATATTAAAAGTAACACTACTTTTGTTTGCTAGTGCGAATGTAATGTTGGTTGGTTTGCATCTAGATACACAGTTTGAATCAGTTTCCTTTCCATTGCTTTGTACAGCACTGTGAGAATAGCGGGGAAGGAATGGGCCTTCTCCAGTATCTGCCTGTATTCCGGTGTGTCAGCCCAAGCGATGCTATCTGCCCTGATTCGCAAAGAAATGCTGGAGTGTATGAGATGATACTGATATACCGAAGCAAGAAGAGGCTGTGATATGCCAGCTATGCCAGGGGAAGGAGCAGGAGGGAGGGGCAAATAAGAATCCTGTACAGGATGTGACTGAGCATGTTGGCTATACTGAAACAATTTATGAAAATATCAAAGAAGACACTTATGTTTATATCCACATAAGAAACTTTTGAAAAGATTTTCGCAAGATAATCACACATCAGTCACATCACTCAGTGGAATATTTGAAATGAGTTAGCACAAACAACAACAACAAAGCCTTCTGTGAACACACCCCAATAATATCATATGTTACAGGCTTCCAGAGAAGCAAAACCCTTGGCCAAAGTTAGATCCAGTGCTCCTGGGACTAACACTGATGGCAATTTACAGCAATAGAATCATTGCACCCTTAAGTAGCCATGACTTAATGATAAATCAGAACCCCCTCAGGTACATTTATTTATTTAGTTATTAAAGGGGGTGATTGGGAAATGTTTTAATTTTTTTGCACTGCCTTTTTTCTCCTCCCCGTAGTGACCTCTGTGTTGCTGTCAAGTATGCCGAAATTCAGAGTTGTGTGGGAGGAGCTGGAATGCTCTCTCTCTCTCTCTCTCTCTCTCTCTCTCTCTCTCTCTCTCTCTCTCTCTCTCTCTCTCGCTCTCTCTTTCTGTCTTCTCTCTCACTCACTCTACCTTACTGTTTTGTTTCTTTTTCTTTTGTATTTGTAACATTAACGCTGCCCTCTGCAGGAAGGGTCCCTCGTAAATGATGATGGAGGCACTTTTACAGCAGGGATTCTTGGCAGATCTCTCTCTCTCTCTCTCTCTCTCTCTCTCTCTCTCTCAGCTTTGTTAATAGAAGCAGTGAAGTGAAAAGGTTTGTAAAAATAGCCATGTTCATAATATGACATAAATGATTTAGTAAAGGCATTAAAGGTGGATATCGGGTCAGAGGCACACCTGGCCATTTGCTTGCAATACATGACAAAAACTAGAGCAACATAAGTTTAGAAATCAGTTGTGTTGAAAACTTTTTTTGCCAAAAAATTAAAATAAATGTGTGTGTGTGTGTGTGTGTGTGTGTGTATATATATATATATGAAACAAAAAAAATCACATGGAGCTAATATTTCTAAAAATGATTATAATCCAGTGCTCTAGTGTTGTGTGGCATACGTGTCTGGCACAACTAGTAGCCTGGCTCTTTCCCCTGAGCTTGTTCACACCCATTGCTCTGTTGGTGTATGTATGTTTGTGTGTGTCCTTCACAGGGACAGTGAGCTCAGTGAACCTGGAGTGTGTGGTGCAATGGGATCCCTATGCTCATGCTCAGCGTTAAATGGCCTGAAGCACAAATATAATGCCAGGAACAAGCCCTGAGGCTTGAACTCACTACATGCACTCAAGGCCATGCATATGGTCTTCGTGTGTGTGTGTGTGTGTGTGTGTGTGTGTGTGTGTTTGGGCTAGTCCTTGAGAATGTGACAGTTAATGCTTCATGGCTCCTTAGCTTACAGGACATGTCTGCCACATTGCTTAGTAATGCCCATAGGCTTCCCTCTGTTAATTGACTGCTTATTCTCTTAAATGACAGACTCAGTGTTTTTTCTCCCTCTCCCTCTCTCTCACTCTCTCTTTCTCTGCCTATCGGGGTAATGCCACTTTACTGGCATCTTTGTCATCAACCTTTTTAGCCTTTTGGGAAAAAAGGTGTATAAATGAGGCCAGTATTAACGGATTTACCATCTGATAACATGTGTTTTCACTTTATATGGACTGTAATAAAAATGGAAAACTGCACTGGGGAAAAAAAAAAAAAAAAACCTTTGCTGCACATATTTTCTGTTCGTTTTCCCACCTGCAATAGTTAGAGCATCCCATCCTGAGATAATAAACTCCCCAATTCCTGTGTGTGTGTATATCATGGGCAGCTGCCAGGGCTATCATCCATCTGTCTAGAAAGGCCTGGAATGAGCAGCCCAAGAAGCATCCTAACACTGCACACACCCTTCAATCCCCACCTCCATATACACCCACACCAACCACCCCATTCTCTAACTCTGTCTCTTCACACCCTATTCTCTCTCTGCTCGGTGCTGTCACACATGCTTTCGATCTAAAAATTGCAGCATTACATCATCGCACAACTTACTGTTTTCATTCTCCAGAAGTGTATATAAACCAAGCTGAAGGATTGCAATACAAGATAAGTACAACCAGTATACATCCGTTCCTATTACAGTCATATTTTAAACTTTTATATTCTCACAAGATCTCACAATATTTTGTAAGACTGACAGGACAGGGCATTTAAATGTTAAATTTGTTTTATGTCATATTTTTAGGGATAAAGTTGGGTCACTTTTGCCTCTAAGCATACTGATTGTGCTCCCATGCAGAAGAAAATGTTAGTCAGTTGACATTTGATTCCAGTGCAGTTTGATCCAGCTCCAAATATACTTAACAGCACTGTGTTTTTCAAAACAGAGACAGTCCCCCTGCTACCTACAGTAAATTAACTTAACTAAATTAATAAACCACAAATAATCTGAGCTAGCTACATTAGCTTAGTGAGCTTAGCAAGCCATGTGAATTACTGATCACCTATTAAATCTCATCAGGATAGCAGTGTAGACCGGAGTTGCCAAGCTAGCCAGCAGATGCTAACAATTTCTATTTATAAAGAAACTGTGTGGTGGCACGGTGACATAGTGGTTAGCACATACAAGGTCCAGCGTCCAGGTCCAGGGGTCGAATTTCAGGCTTATCGAGGGCATTTTTGTGTGGAGTTTGCATGCTCTCAATGTGCTTGCATCAGTTTCCTTCGCGTGCTCCAGTTTCCTCCCTGAGTCCTAAGACATACACATTAGGCTGATTGGCTGTTCCAAACTGCCCCTTGGTATGAGTGTGAATTGGTGTGTGTGTGTTGACCCTGCAATGTACTGGCGAGCTGTCCAGAGTGTACCTTGCCTTCACCCAGAGTCAGCTGAGATAGGTTCCAGCCTCCCTGCAACATAATTCGGCAAATGAATTAATCACTGGAGTTAAGGAAATGGTGTTTGAGGGATGAGCTACAGGCATGCCAGAGCCCTATTTTCACAATATTACTGTGAGCTCTTGTTGTTTCTCTCACTGTTTCATCCAGGTACTCCGGCCTCCACCCACAGTCCAAAGACATGTGCATTAGGCTAATTGGCTGTTCCAAATTGCCCCTAGATGTGGCTGTGAGTATGAGTGGTTGTGTGTGTTGCCCTACGATGGACTGGTAAGCTGTTCAGGGTGTATGCAGACTTCACCTAGTGTTGGCTGAGATAGGCTCCAGCCTCCCCGTGACCCTAATAGTAGGATTAAGCATTTTGGCAATTGAGTGAGTGAGTGAGTGAGTGAGTGTTTTTCAGACATTTGTGTTGACTTGTGCTAGATGTGTGTAATGTCTGGGAACACTGTAAGTTTGAAAGTCAAAACTTGTTCCTCGTTGACTCTGTCATGAATGAAGCATAAGCGGGGGAAAATATTTTCTTAGTTATTGGCTGCTTTTGTCTATTTCATTTGTTTTCATTGCTGAGGTTCAGTGCAACAGTATGAGTGCAAGTTGTGCAATATTGAAAGATTGATCTAAAAAAATTGTTCGGACAACTATTATGAGGAATATTAGTATGTGCTTCAGACAAAAATAATGGCAGAGTTGTGAATGTTTTCCTACTATTCTATCATCACAGGTAGAACATAATAGATGTGAAACATCGTGCCAATCATCGAACACTGAGTGATGCTAAAGTTGCTTGTTTTCCTACAGATGAGTAATTGAACAAAAGGATCGTTCGGATTTTCTATGCTTTCATTAAATGTGCTTCAATGACTTAAATATGTCATTTATTAAGAAATAAAATAACAGAAATGTGGTAGACATGTGTCATAACATCGCTCTCGCAAAACCAAAAAAGAATATTGAGAGAAGATTGTTGGAAAAAACCTCTAAGGCTGTTTTCTCATTCAGCCCTTCACCCGCTAAAGGTCAGTCAGAATGACTGCAAGTGGTTTGCATGTAAAGTAAGGTTCGGTAAAAACAGTGTTTGACTCCTCCATGAACCCAAAAAGCTCCAAACACTCTTCCTGCTGAGCTCACTACCTGAAGCAAGAATGGTCCTTGGCAATGTCAACTACATTCTCACCACCTTAAGCCTAAATTACTTCATGCATACAAGCAGTCTTCTTACACTGTTGCTTCAAGGATTTACTGGTGTTTAGATTCCCACATTTGTTGTGTAATTATAGATTGCATGTGTGAAGATTGGGAGGTGGGGTGTGGGCTGATGGAAAGCGAGTAAGCTGTGAAGCTTTCCGGAAGATAACTCAGCAGGGTTTTCAGTCGCATTGACTCGGCAAAATGAGCCAAGTGGGGATGACATCATCGTTTTAGGCATCCTGGGAGTCCTGCTCAATTAACACACACACACACACACACACACACACACACACATACAGCTGTGTATTTTCTCTTCCATGCAGCTAATTAATGCTTCACTTGCACATAAACCTAACCCTAACCTTTAAGGAGAAGATTGCACTTGATGAAGGTTAATCTCTTTTAAATCTCTAGATTAATTTTTTCTGTGTGCAAAATTGTAGGCCAATAGCTTCTGTTTTAAAGATTTTATTGACAGTTAATTTAAAACTTAGTACTAGAATAATGATATCATTAATACC
The DNA here is from genome assembly GCA_030014195.1 of Neosilurus mollespiculum. Taxonomy (NCBI): domain Eukaryota; kingdom Metazoa; phylum Chordata; class Actinopteri; order Siluriformes; family Plotosidae; genus Neosilurus; species Neosilurus mollespiculum. Next base: position 31,824,043 of record JAQMYF010000023.1, on the reverse strand, counting down.
CAGATATAAACATGTAGAAGTGTGTGTGTGTGTGTATATATATATATATATATATATATATATATATATATATACAGTATATGTGAGTATATCAAAAGATTCTGCTGCATTCATGCCATTTATTGTAGAATTTGTGTTAGAAGTCTCAAAAGGCTTAGATTAAAATTGTTGCCTGTATAGTGGAAACTATGTACAGTACCAGTCAAAAGTTTGGACACAATTACTTGTGTTTCCAAACGTTTGACTGGTATTTATGTTCATTAGAACAAGGGTCGTCACTGTACCAGAGCTCGCATACTGAAACCACTAAACACAGAAAATTCAAAAATTCCAAATTATTGCAGTTGCTTATTTATTTTTGTTTGTTTTATGAACACATATACTTAAAAGTGTTATTTTAAAATGTCATTCATTCATTCATTCATTTTCTAAGCCTCTTAATCCTAAATAGGGTCGCGGGGAGGCTGGCAGCCATCTCAGCCGACTCTGGGCAAAGACAGGGCACACCCTGAACAGCTCACCAGGCCATCGCAGGGCCAACACACACACAACCATTCACTCACACTCACACTCACACCTAAGGCCGATTTGGAACAGCCAATTAGCCTACTGTGAATGTTTTTGGAGTGTGGGAGGAAACCAGAGTACCCAGACAAACACAGGGAGGACTTGCAGACTCCACACAGAAACGCCCGAGCCTGGGAATCGACCCCAGACCTCCTTGCTGTGAGGCGGACGTGCTAACCACTGCGCAACCCTATTTATAAATGTATATAATTTTATTAGCTATACATGTAGTTTAAATCAGTGGAATAACATCAGACAAGTTGGATATAATTCCATGTTGAATGACTGTTCCATTGCACTGTCATCACTTTAACTGCAGAAAGTTTTTTCAGAGTTATGGGTACAGTGGATTACAGCATAACTTTAGGAGAAGGAAAAAACCTGAGCCTGGTGAGGAAAGAATTGTTTTTAACAGCTGCTATAACATACAGTACCAGTCAAAAATCTGGACACACCTACTCATTCTAACTAAAATAGACGGTGTGCCCAAACTTTTGACTGGGAGTGTACACACCAGGGTTAATATATTTAAGCACAAACACCAGAAATACTGAAATAAACGGTTTAAGCCACTCCTTCATGCTAACTTGGGTATTGATGACCTCATTATTACGAGATTCAGTTTTCAAACGAACTCCCATAAAATCATTAAAATAGAAGCTATCAGTCTAACACTTTGCACACAGACATATTTCCATATAGAATTTTAACAAGTACTGTATTCCTCAGTAGTCAGAAAACCCTTTGGCTCTTTTAGTTTATTTGTTTATGTTACGTATTATTCTCTAACAACAGTTTTCAAAGCTTCAAAATGTCCTCAACATCCAAAAATAATCAGATATTCATTCATATGCTTGTCGGGACAGTTTGGTCCTATGTATAGGCTAGAAAAATGTCATGCACACACACACACACACACACACACACACACACACACAGAGAGAGAGAGAGAGAGAGAGAGAGAGAGAGAGAG
>JAQMYF010000023.1:31757309-31773836 GCA_030014195.1 Neosilurus mollespiculum | reverse complement strand
TTTATATATATATTTATATATATATATATTTTTATTTTAAAAAAAAAAAAAAAAAAAAAAAAAAAAAAAGATTTGTTTGAGAGATCACAATGCCAAAAATGTTTGGTTAATTAATTCTGGGTCATATTTGTGATTTGTTTATTTGATATGAAGTAAAAGAACCAGGGAGAATATCCTGTAGGTGTGGTAACTTTTGCCAGGGGTTGTATGTTAGTGTATACTACTTGGGAATGGTGCACTCTGAATGGTATGCAATCAGGGGATTAAAAATCCCAACGGTTTGTCACAGTCACTTGTAGAAGGCAGCGTCATAATAGTCCTGCTTTAAAATGGAAGAATAAATCATTGACCATTCGCCAAAACAGTGGGGTCGTAGGGAAGAAGGAGACTATCTCAGCCAACACTGGGCGAAGGGGGAGTACACCCTGAACAGCTCCAGAACCATTGCAGGGCCAATACACACACTCATACCTAGGGCAAAATGGGAACATCCAATTAGCCTAAAGTGTCTCTGTCTCTAGCCTTAAGTGTCCTCTCGGGACTGTCGGAGGAAACCAGCGTACCCTAAGGAAACCCAAGCCGGCACAGGGAGAACATGCAAACTCCGCACAGAAATGCCCCTGCCAAGCCTGGGACTCAAACCCATAAGCTTCTTAACTATATTCAAATAAACCTTCATTTGTTAATAGATTGATTCATAAATACTTTGTTTTTTGAAAAGATACTTTTGAAAAAGATAAATACTTTGGGATTTTTTTTGAAAGAGCTTTTTATGTCTTCTGTGCCACACTGAGGCCTGAAAAGTGAAAATAAAATAATTTTGGGCCTACACTACCTTAGGGCCAGGACAATAATATTCTTCGTTAATATGGAATGAGTTTTAAATCAGTGCTCATGCCATGCATACCCAGACCTATATTTGGCCCGAATACAGAGCAGATATTGTTAGTAGTGTTGCCTGGGTAGTGTCAGCTCTCGCTCTGTCTGAACTGACCACATGCACTGTTGCATCAAATACCTCATCTGTCGCTCTGTCTGTCTGACTGGCTCTCTATCTATCTCTCTCTCTCTCTCTCTCTCTCTCTCTCACATGCACACACCACACACACACACACACACACACACACACATACATTCTCCACCGTTTGCTCAGGAGCCCCGGATTCATATTGCACTTATTAACCGCAGCCGCTGCCTTTGCCAAATAATTAACCTGGCTTAGACGGATGTTTGAGGGCTGATATTTGTGCACCTGTATTGGGGAATAACGGTGACAGACATGCTCATCTGGCTACTGGAGAGCCATTTCGCAGGAGGGGATTTGAGGCTGTCACTGGAGAGAGCCTGAGCTCACCAATGTGCCTGTAACCTTTTCCACTAATGAAAAAAAGAAGTGCTAATAAAACACAATAAGCTAAGAAATGCCTCTTCAAGCAATGCAAGAAGAGTATTATTAGCCATGCAGAAGGAAAAAGGCAACATTACTGAGCTCAATCCTCAGCATTCCTGCTCCAAATCCTGATTTAATGGATAAGGGAAGAGTGTAATATACTGGAGTGGTAGACTGCAGTCAGGTGAACATGGTTTTTGGAGAAACACTCTAAGGGGACATTAGTTCAGCATGTAGCCCTTCACAGTAAGGTTTGCCATCTCATATACTGTATGAACACATTCCAGAAAGGGCCACTGCCAGGCACAGGCTAAAAAATACTACAGCAATGAGCATATGATACTCAATGACATCATTATTGCATATAGAGACCATTTTGAAAAATCAAATCAAATAAACTAATGCATGTTTTCCTGAGTTTAAGGGGATGCTTGATACCGGAATGGTCCTAGCAGTACCAATACTTTCTACTTGTGGGCTATCTATTGTACTGTGCTCCTAGGGCTGGATAAAGCCTTTGATGCTTTTTATTCATCTCCTGACTTATGCTCGTCCACAATTTTATCTCTGAGATCTTTTGACAGTGACTTGCCATACATAGTTGATTGTTTGAGCCAGTTGAGGTGGCTGGGGCATGCCTCCCGAATGCCTACCTGGTGTAGTGTTTTGGGCATGTCCAATCGGGAAGAGACCCCGGGGTCAACCCAGAACATGCTGGAGGGATTATGTTGCTTGGCTGGTCTGGGAAAGCCTCAGTGTCCTCCCCGGGAGAGCTGGAGGAAGTGGCTGGGGAGAGGGACATCTGAACTTCACTGCTTAGGCTGCTGCACCCGCGACACAACCCCAGATTAAGCGGAAGAAGATGATGATGATGATGATGATGACGATGATGATGATGATGACTATATACCATGTGGTAACATAAAGAAAACGAAAAAGAATAGTTTATTTGTACATATTTTACTCAGCCCTGCGATGGCCTGGCGAACTGTCCAGGGTGTACTCTGCCTTCACCCAGAGTCGGCTGAGATGCGCACCAGCCTCACCACGACCCTGATTGGGATTAAGCGTTTCAGAAAATGTATGAATGAATAAATATTTTAACTATTATAGAGGTGGGTCAAGTAAGCTCTGCATACTTCAAGCAGTATGTTCTGAGAGCTCTAAGTGCTGTTTAGCTAACAGCATCTTTTTATAGCATACTCATTCAAACTTTAGCATACACTATGTGGAAACATAAGTAAACTGCACTTCGTAAAGGCGTGTTGTTACACTCATTTAGAGTTTTGTACATAATACATAGAAACACCAGAGAAAAAAACATATTTTTATTCTTTATAATTGAAATAAAATAAGAATTCCACCTAGTCCAAGTGACCATAAAAAAACAAACAAACAAACAAACAAACAAAAAAAACATGAGTATTTGTCATGTTGACTGAAGCATTATCTACCTGGCCTAATGTTTTTTTATTTCCCTGATAGTGGACTAATCAGATTGTGCCTTATCTGAGTGGTATATACTAGTTTTTAATTGTCTCATAAGATGAATTTATTATTACTATGTCACAATTTCACAAAAGAAAAAGTTATTAATGTTGGCTTCAACTTTATATTAATTAAGTAAATATTCAGTCAATAAACCAGTCAGTCAAATTATCATTTCATGGACAGGACCAAGTAGCAAAGTAGAGGTATCAGATATTTTGAGTGAAACCTGTTAGTTAATTTTTTGTAATTTATTTTTTCCAGAGTGCAAATGTAGAATCAGCTAAAGTTCCAGTACATTGTGGCGAGCAGCTCTTTATTCCAAAGAAAAGGCTGAGTTGTTCAGCTGAGATGCAGTGGAGTCGGAGACATGTCCTCGGGATGTGTGCATCTAGTCCTTCATAACTCGAACCCTTTCATACTTTTTCCACATTATTTCTTGACAATGAGAATGTGAGATTCCCCACTTGAATTCATCATAAAATTCTCCATGGCTTGAAATGCTCGAATATGTCAAAAAGAAACTGTATCACAAAACACAGGCTTTTTTATAGATTTTTTGCCCTGTTGCTCTACTTCTTTAACAACTGTTTATTCAAGCATCAAGTTGATTTGTTGGGGCTACAACGAGAGCTGCAAAATTTCTCAGGTACTCCACTCTCCTTTAAGCTGATCGATCCTTCTGTCTGCTTGAGTCTGACTGCCGACACTCATCTCGAAGGCTTTTCATTTTGAACTGGCGAAATACTTTTCTATCTCATATTGATTTTAATATGTCAAAACCCGAGCCCCTGCCATACGGAATGTTCCGGGACATCAGCCTGGTGTGAGCCTGTGGTGTGCCTCAGAGCTGAGCCTGCGGCCCATCTGACTTAGTTTGGTAGTTTTCAAGGCCGCCGTGTTCTTAACATTGGCTGAAGTTTTTGTCAGAGTCAAGCGGACTGCATGAATGAAGCAACACCACCTTCAAGACTACAAACAAAGACACACAGAGGCACACATGGACACAGCCCCTGACATCAACCCCTTTCTGAGGTTGAGAGAGCATCAAGTTATGTTTTTATGGATTAATAAGCATGGAACAGGTTTTCAGTTACATATGGATTTGTTGTTCAGATTTAATTTATTTAAAGGCCTTCTCAATCAGGTGAAGTCTTCTGTCTTGCCCAGGGTTAGATGTAAACGTGCAGACATTGCAGAGGTCGACAACTGGCAGACTGTGGTCCAGATATGGATATAACAAAGCATTCGAAAATCTTGACCACTAAAAAAATACTGCAGCAGAATTGATCACTGTAGCAGATCCTCTGTTTCAGCCAGTAACATACACTTATGTAAATACATTATCTGAAGGCATGATGCCACTGTGCCACCTTCAAACAGTTTCACCTGCTTATATAGATCTGTCATTTCTCTTTTTAAACAAGACCCTTTATGTAGCTAGCCCTTTATTAATTTTAGTAGAATACCCTGCTCTATGGGGGGCAGTGGAGGCCCGGTGGTAGGGTGCGGGATTACTAATCCCCAGGTCGGGGGTTCAAGCCCCACTATCAACGGGATGTCTCTGCTGACCCCCCAGTGCACCTAACTGGGTTACCAAAGGCTGGTCATGTCTCTCACTGTGTATGGTGAGAGGCATGTAAAAGAACCATTGCTGATTTCTGTCAAGAATTGGCTGCATAGCCGTCAGCATGTTTCTGCCCTGCAATGGCCTGGCGAGCTGTCCAGGGTGTATTCTGCCCTCGCCCAGAGTCGGCTGAGATGGATTAGCAAATTAGGATTAAGCGGATCGGAAAATGAATGAATGAATGGACCCTGCTATATGTTCTTCTGAGTAGTTTACTAACAGTGATATTTTTTAGTAATACAGGCAACAAGGACCAAGATACCCTTGAATATACCTTAAAATTTACAAACATGTACAGATCTAAATAAACTTATTACACCACCTTTCAAAGTTTGCAAAAAATGCAAGTTGTATTCAGTCATAGATTCATACTGTGGCAGCAAGAGCCCTCTGCAGGTGAAGAAGAGGTAGGCAGCACCAGCAGGTAATTTAATGAGTGTCACCTGTGTGTAATCACTGGCACTATTTACGCATGGATTTTGTGTGTTCTTACAGAGAAAAGGCTGGAGTGAGAGCTGTGTGCAGTTGTGTGGCTATGTGGATAGTGTGTGGGTTGGTGCATTTAAGAGCTTAAAAATCAGGAACAGAAAGGCATCTTAAAAGTGCCCAATTAAGTTTAAAGGGAATTAGCCAAGTGCACTGTCTGTCTGTCTGCCTGTCTCTGAGTCTTCAGTACTGTGAACCTAAGTTCTCTTATGCATATATATCAATAAGACAGTGATCCCAAGCATTAAGGTAAATTTATGTTTACCTTATTATACTATATACTCTGTAGCAATTATCTGAAACAGAAACAGGGGACTGGAACAGAGTGCAGATTTGTATCCACTTGAACAAATATGGAATTTAATTGATTCACAAATTGGTCACACATGCTTTCTCCAAATACAATCTTTGGTGATGCTCAAAATACAATTTGGAACAAAACAGTGGCAAAGGAGGTCAAACTAAATACTGTGCTTTGTGAAGAATTTGGTGTTTTACATTTAAGTAATTTGTTAAATTTTATTTTTCCTGTGTGAATTTAACCTCACAGCAACCCAACTGCCTTTCCACTTTACCACTTCCTAAACTCAAGATATATGCAAAACCTCTTTACATGTTTGCATATCTTTATGTGCACAGGTTTAGTAAAAGACAGGTGGGTAGCACTGGAAGGTGACAGTTACTATTAGACATACAGACATTTGCATACAGATATTTTGACATGGCAGTGTTTTTCTATACACAAATCTTCCTGGTTGTGAAAAAAGCAAAACTTTTTCTTAAAATGAAAATGGGTCTTTTTGTTCTGAGTGTAACTGTTGCTTTCATGAGGTTCCATCCTGCCTGTTCAATTCTTTAAATGTTCTCCCCATGTCCATGTGGGTTTCTCTGGGTTCACCACTTTCCATTCAAAATGACAAAGGGACACTGCACTGATTCCAATTTTCAAAGGTACAGATGTAGTCTTTTAGTACCACCCTGGGCTCAAAGAAAGATACAGTGTGGTGTTTTTTATTTCTGAGGGTGTACTATTATCTTCCCTGAAGTAGTTGTTAAAGATATTGTAGTATCTCCCAGATCTTTAGAAAGGCTTGTTATGCATTTCTCTCATGTGCCTGTGCTGTCAGTATCACACTCAACACCTCCCCATAAGTGAGCACAAGCTTACCACTTATTACTGTCATGTTCCAATGCAGTTTCACCTTTTATTCATTGAAAAAGGGTAGGTAGAAACAGAGAAACGTGTAATTATTTTCTTTTGCCCTCCCCAACATCAAAGCCATCACAGGTGATTACAGGGAGTGCAGGCACTTTGAAGATGCAGAGGGTATTCCAGTTTACATACTCCTCTACTTAGGCCTCTCTCTCTCTCTCTCTCTCTCTCTCACTCGCTCACACTCACACACAGAGGGAAAGAGAGCGAGCTTACTTGGTCTTCTTGCAATTGCTTTTCATAGGCTTGAGATTCCACAATCTCCGTGCTCAGTTTTCATGTGGGATTTAGGTGTGGATACATGGATACATGGATGTATACAATCATTATCAGCCATGTGATTTGGTGTTTTTCCTTGATGAGTAATGCTTTTAATTTATGAACACAAACTGCTTTCGCAAGTGAACTAATTTCTGGCCAATTTGAATTCACTGTACTTGAAAGTGAAGTGAAGAATAATTTGAAAGTAGGATCTTTCCAAAGAAGGTTTAGAGATGTAGAACCCAGTATACATCTGTAAAACTTGTACAAACTTATATATATATATATATATATATATATATACACACACACACACAGAGAGAGAGAGATTTATAGATAGAAGCCTCTCATTAAGCCCCCTCCATTCAAGCATTCAGTCTGCTCATATAATGAATGAATGTGCTTTAGCCAAGGAGTCATTAGGCTATAATAACTTAGCGCTTTATATTTCCTTACAGTATTACACTTCTCTTTCCATCCACATTTGGCCTCATACTGGCTCAATTTGTCTGCCAGGTGGAGCAAAAGCTTTCTTCCTGCCAGTGGTTTTGAAGTGTGGGGTCCTCCCTGCATGTAGAAGGAAAGGTCTAGGTCTTATCTAGCATACTTGATTTACACTTTCACACAGTTCAGGTGGATTAAACATCCCTCGGCTTGAACTGTATGTAGAGGTAGATGGAAATAGAAAGGGGTGAGAAATTTTACATCATCCCCTCAAGTGCATGGTCATCATGGTCAAACAAGATGGTTACGGGCCTTAGGGGAAGGGCTGAAGTGTTATAATTTTCTCCTTCAGACATATGTCTTCACACGTTTACATAGACTCAGCACACTTATGTTGGTGGGGGGTGTCTTCGCTGAGCCGATGAAGAGTTGAACACGGTATTAAATGCTGTAAACATGCTTTTCTTCTTCTTTCAGCTGTTCCCTTTAAGGATCATAACAGCAGATCATTCTTAAAAGCTTGAATCTGCATGTTTATTTTGGCACATGTTTTATGTCGTATGCCATTCCTGACCCAGTCCCCTCACCCACCCCAATTTACCCAGGCTTGGAACCAGTATTAAGAGTGCATGGCTTGTGTGACCACAATGGCTGGGTTTCTTTTTGGCTCAAGCATGTGCAGTAACTGTGTGGGGTGCCACTGCTCCTTTTGCTAGGCACATCATTTTCTCTGGTGCAAATAATCTGATGCCCACAGTTTAAATGTGGTTTTGGGAGGAGTAGCTGTTTGGTTTAATGCAGCAGTCAGCAGTGTACAGTGAATTAAAAACGTATTATTTGGGACACACTCAGAAAATGAATGAATGAATGGCGCCCATCTCAGCCGACTCTGGGCGAGGGCAGAGTACACCCTGAACAGCTCGCCAGGACATCGTAGGGCAGAAACAAAAACAGATATGCTTGATGAAAATCAGCAATGGTTCTTTTACATGTCTCTCACAATAGAAATTGAGAGACCTGGCCGGCCTTTGATAACCCAGTTAGCTGCACTGGGTGGGAAAGCTGTGACATCCCTTTGATGGTGGGGCTTGAACCCCCGACCTGGGGATCAGTAATCCAGCACCCTTCCACCGGGCCACCACTGCCCCACTTATAGAATTCACTTTAATGTTATAGTTAGTGTGTGTGTGTGTGTGTGTGTGTGTGTGTGTGTGTGTGTGTGTGTTTACTCATGAGTAAATTACTTTTCTGTAGATTTAATTAGCTTGATGACGGAAGGTTATTTATAGTGAAATAAAGTTAGCTAGTTTATGAGGCTAGGTAGCTAGCAATATTCTCCTATTTTCAGTAGAAAGGACTAACAACTTATATAAAAGCATGTGTCCAAAAACATTACAAATAAATAGGCACATGACATTGAATAGTCAACTCATTTGCCAAACCGCTTAATCCTACTAGGGTCGCAGGGAGGCTGAAGCCTATCTGAGCAGATTCCAGAACAGCTCGCCAGTTAATCACAGGGCAACACACATACAATCATTCACACTCACAACTAGTGGCAATTTGAAAGAGCCAATTAGCCTAATGTGTATTCTTTTGGAGTGTGGGTGGAAACCGGAGTACCCAGATGAACCCAGACGGAAGCATGAGAAGACCATGTAAACTCCACACAGAAACCTCCAAGCCCGGGAATCGAACCCAGGACCTTCTTGCTGTGAGGCATACGTGCTTACCACAATGCCACTGTGCCACCCAGAGTGAATAGTGAATTAAAATAAGCCAGTTAATGTAAAGGACAGACAGAGCATTTTGATTCTGTGATTTCTGACAGTCACGTATATTCACACGGTCTTACTTTATAGTCACTATATAAACACTATAAGTAATTTATGCAATTATTTATTTTTAATTAATGATTTTAAAAAGCAATTTCTGGGTAAAAAAAAAAAAAATGCAGATACCACATACGGAATACTAGGTGTTTGAATTTTTGACATTGCAAAGTGAAAGATTGTTCAGATGAGCAAGTGGAGGCCTTGTTTAGTTTTTTATTGACTAAACAAGACAGGAATAACATGTAAGAGGTAGACTATCTGACAGTCAATATGATATTTTCAGCTGTCCCTGTAGCTTGTCTGTATCCAACTATGGCAGGAACCCTGTCCATAACTCTGATTCCAAATTTTGATATCTACATTAGCCTAACTGAATTACTTTTAAAAGAAAAAAACATGGTCAATGCCGTTTACCCAACAAACTGTTGCCATTATGCAATTTATAAAATCAAATATACATCATCATTCTCTCCCTTTCTCCCTTTGTTCCTCAACAATGCAACAATGTATATGCGTGCCATGCACAGACCATGTCTTCTGAAGCATACTATGTACTAATAATACAGCTGTCCCTTGAGCACCACAGTAGTCTGGCGAGTACAGGTGTCCCAGTGCTCAACCAAATAGTGGTAATAGCAATAACAGCAGTAGGAGGCAAATTAAGTATACAGTCAGTGCACAAGGAACATTATTGAACAGAAGCAGCAAATATTAAATTGTCATAGGACTACTGAGTAATCAGAGAGCTGTACAAGTTGGTCAATATATGATATTATTATTATTATTATTATTACAATTATTATTATTATGTCCCCCTATAGTCCAAAGACATGCATATTAGGCTAATTAGTTATTCCAAATTGCCCCTAGGTGTGAGTGGTTGTGTGTATGAGTGTGTTGATCTGCAATGGTCTGGCAAGCTGTTCAGGGTGTACCTCGCCTTTGCCCAGAGTCAGCTGAGACCGGCATCAGCCACCCTATGACCCTAATAGGATTAAGCAGTGCAGCAAATCAATGAGTGAGTGAATGAGTGAGTGGATGGACAGATGGATGGATGGAAGCACAATCCTGCACAAATGTTCTAGTTTACCTCCTTTTTAATAGCACATAAGTTTATGTCATTGGATATGTATATTTTACCCACCTTTTTTCACCTCTACTGCACTGGTAATGATTAAAAGTTGACTAAAGTGTAATGACGTTCTGTTAATTAAAATGTTTTTAGAATGAAGGATAATAAAAAATGATGACTAAAATGTCACTTAACTAATAAACATTTTTGTCAAAAGACTAGGACTAAGGCTGAATCTAAAACAGCAAGGTTGAACTACGTGGAGATGGGGACAAATTTTATTTTAAAAAAATAATGAATATAAATATATTAACAGGAACACTAGAACATTTGTGTTGGTTTCAGATTTGAGGCAATATACACCATCCGCCCAGTATATATGGTCTATGGTTCCTTCAGAGTACAGAACACAGTGCCAAAAAACTTCAGTGGTGTAAATGCAATGGATAGATGTATATACACTGTGGTCCCATCACATCAACTGAACTCTGATCCTCCCACAGAAACTGAGCATGCTGCCACTGGACCAAATAAAGTTTACAGAGTAGCTTTGTGGTATTCTTGGAAATGGGGGGATGATTTTCTTGGAAATGCTATTACATTTGACACTAGTACCACAGACATGGTTGCAACCCACAACCCCCATCCCCCCACCCCTTTTCGCATTTGGATGCTGTGAAAATCACATTTCTGAGTAAAACACCTGACAAAAATTATGGAATCACCACACTTTGAGGGGGTGACACAGTGGCATAATGGTTTGTACATTTGCCTCACAGAAAATAGGTCCTGGATTTGAGTCCTGGGCTTGAGCGTTTTTGTGTGGATTTTTCATCTGTGTAGTCTAGTTTCCTCCTACAGTCCAAAGACTTGCACAGCATATTACGCTATTTGGCTGTTCCAAACTGCCCCTTGTTTTGAGTGTGAATGGGTGTGTGTGTTGACCCTGCATTGAATTGCCAGGGCTACAGTGGTGAACAATGCAGGCAAGGACACACAACACCCTTCCCCTCTCCCATGGAAGCCTTCTTCCAATACAATTTCAAACAGCAGCAGGTTACCTAAGATCGGGCCAAGGGACCGCAGGTGGAAATTCGAACGTTTACAGTAGCAACTAGCGTCTTTTTTGGCCACCTCCCTGACACATGGCAGGAGGCCCTGATGCCCAAGATGGGCCTGATGGATGGTGTGGAAGCCTAACCCTACACACTCGAGCAGATATACATCTGCGAAGGCCTGAGGATGAACAGATCCAAACAGTGGCTTTGCTAACAGGTGATGCTCAGCTCACCTACATTTTGCATCCCCCAGTTTTAGTGGAAGACTACAACTGCTGTTAAAGGAAGAGAATAGTGGTTTGCTGTGGCTTCTTCTCCCCAGTCAGATGGCAACAGAAGTCCATTGCTGGATGTACAAACCCAAGTTTTAACCAGATCTTGAAAAGGATGCCGCAGCGTTTGGTCATCGAGTATGGCCTGGTTAATTTTTACCCTTGGTACAATCAGGGTCCAGGCACAGAAATGCTAAAAGCTCATCCAGATGATACAGCCTCAAATCTAACAGATGTTAGGCTTGGAGCTGAGGGTAAAGGTGGATTGTGATGGACACTGTAATCATCTTCTGTGAGTGTAAAGCCCTGACACCGTCTCACTGCGTTTGCTCGATGGGGCATGTTTTGGATATTTTGTAACACTACATTCGTAGATGAATAAAGTGGTTCCCCTCCTCACTCTTCATGAGAATTCAGTGGAGAATAAGAAGCCATCAGCATGCTTACAGGTCATTTAAGCTTTCACATGCATTTATGCAAATGTCCTTTTCTGATCCTCATGCAAAAAACATTGCAATGCAATCATGCAGACTATAAAAACAACTGTCCACTACTGTCTACTACATCCTTAGCAAGCCACCTTTACTCAAACATCCCAGCCAAGAACTCTGGGTGCATCACTAACTCCCTTTGAGGCCCTCCAGTGACCCACAACCAGACTGGACGACAGCCCATCCTCCTGCATGTCTGAGAGCACTGTCCATGTGCTTTCACTACTTTCCGCTATTTCCTAAATAAAAGAGCAGTTTATACCTCCTACCTCTGTGTCTTTGTGTAACCCAAACAGCACTCAGTCACTAAAATAAGTATGTGCCTCCCTTGAACATTTTCAGCCAATTTACTATTCATAATCTAGAAGTGAAATGGACTAATTTAGATATGTGGTATGCCATGAATCTACACAAAATATCCCATAATATTTTAATGGGCGAAAAAAGTTACATTTACTTTGAAAAATTATTCACAATCTGTTTAGAATTTGCCACAAAATACATCAATTGTGTGCCTTAATGATCCTATGTTTTCGGGAGCTTTATGCCCCTGGTAGGGTCACCCAAGACAAACAGGTCCTAGGTGAAGGTCCAGACTAAGTGCGGTTCAGAAGATTCCTATGGAAAGTAGCCCGGACACGGGTTATCCAACCAGGGGCCAGGCCTGGGGGAAGGGCTCTAAGGCGAGGGCCTGGTGGTCGTGCTTCTGCTTATGGAGCCTAGCCGGGCCCAACCCGAAAAGGAGACATGGGTCTGCCTTCCCATTGACCCACCACCTGTGGGAGGGGCTATAGGGGTTGGGTGCGTTGTGAGCTGGGTGGCAGCCAAAGGCATAGGCTGCTACCCCATGCGACCCGACCCCAGATCAAGCAGAAAGTGATGACTGACTGAATGAATACATAAATTGATTTTAGCATTTGTATACAAACAGGGTAAATGCTTCATTCATTCATTAATTTTCTGAACCGCTTAATCCTAATTAGGGCCGCGGGGAGGCTGGTGCCCATCTCAGCTGACTCTGGGCGAGGGCAGAGTACACCCTGGACAGCTCGCCAGTCCGTCGGAGGGCAGAAACACGCTAACGGCTATGCAGCCTACTCTTGACAAAAATCAGCAATGGTTCTTTTACATTTCTCTCACCACAGACAGTGAGAGACATGGCCTGCATTTGGTAACCCAGTTAGCTGCACTGGGGGGGCAACAGTGACATCCTGTTGATAGTGGGGCTTGAAATCCCAACCTTGGGATCAGTAATCCAGCACCCTACCACCAGGCCACCACTGCCCCGGGGTAAATGCTTATGTAATTTTTTTTTTTTTTTCACATATTTTATGAGTATGATGGTGGTTAATAATTACCTCTCCTCTTTAATATTCTGTTTGTTTAAATTTTTGACATTTAGTAGGCTGTAAAGTGTATATCACTTCCAAGTTGTAACACAAGAAAAACTGGAAAACTTCACCAGGGTGGATGCTACTGTATATTCAGTTGTATGTCATAACATAGCCTATCTTACAGATATAAATTCTATACAGTGTATAGTAGTATGTGACTGTGCCCTCTATACGAGACACTGTATTTTTGGGATTGAAGTTGCAGTTAAATGAACTCACTCACATTCACTTTTTTGCCAAACTGCTTAATCCTACTCCAGTAACAGGGAGGCTGGACCCCACCCAAGCCAGCACCGGTTGAAGGCGGGGCATACCCTGAACAGGACATCAGACCATCGCAGGGCCAACACACACACACCCACACACACAGACAAAACCACTCACACCTAGGGGCAATCTTTGTCTTTGGACTGTGTGTGGAAACCCAGAGTACTCGGAGGAAACCCACGCAAGCTCAAGGAGAACATGCAAACTCCACACTGAAATGCTCAAGCCCAGGAGTCGAACCCAGGACCTTCTTTCTGTGAGGTGGATGTGTTAACCATTATGCCACCATGCCGCCCCAGTAGAAAGCAGATTTTTCACTTTCATGCTGTAAAAATTATTCTGGGGAAATTAAATGAACTCTAGATGGGAAGCTTTCAAACAGAAAGCTGCGCTTGCATTGCAAAATTTAGGTCCCTGTTCTTCAAACATGAGCAGTAATAAACGCCTGGTTTATTATTTGAAGCCTAATATTTTTGCTATCACCAAAAAGTGCAAAACTCACATCATGGAGGTCAAAAAAGTGACTCCAAATGATGGAGTACGTAACATATAACCTGCAGTGAAGTTAAAGGTTGTCCAACTATGCTTTGTCAAAACCAGCCAGCCAGGCACTCCCTCTCTGGGTTAATAATATTATACAGGATCTCCTGTCTCATTGTCTGTAGGGGGTATTACACCTGAATGTGAGCTTTTTGTTTACACATGCTGCCTTTAATAAAAGACTATGAGAATGTATGACCCTTCTTGCCTCCATATGAGACTGCATTAGTATGTGGAGATACAGTGCAGCCGTGCAGACTCTGTTTATTGATGCAGGGAGGAAGCAGAACTGTTGGCTATTGTCAGCTTCAAGTTGAAATAGGAATGACACCCTGAAGATGCTGGATTAAAGGAGTTTATTTGTCACATGCCCAGTTATACATGCAGTGAAATCGTGATATGTAACCCTGAATCACTCCTGATACTGTGCTAAAAAAATTAAGTAATAGTATTTAGTAGTAGTAATAGTAGTAGTAATCATGTTAATGTATTCTGAACTGACTAACAGTTATTAGTCCTAAAACTCAGTTAAATGAAATGGCTTATAAGTTTATTTGCTTAAATGCTAGTCAGCTCTCTCTCTCTCTCTCTCTCTCTCTCTCTCTCTCTCTCTCTCTCTCTCTCTCTCTCTCTTCCAGAGGCTATGGTGACCTGATTAAGGACCTGTAAGAAAAGGGTTAAGGAAGCCATCTGGGGGCCTGGGTTATCACTAATTGACAGCTGCTGGCCCAGAGGGC
Source organism: Neosilurus mollespiculum (assembly GCA_030014195.1). Lineage (NCBI taxonomy): Eukaryota > Metazoa > Chordata > Actinopteri > Siluriformes > Plotosidae > Neosilurus > Neosilurus mollespiculum. The sequence continues at coordinate 31,759,261 of JAQMYF010000023.1, read as the reverse complement.
TTTTTCTTCTAACCTGGAGACCTCAGTGTAATAAAAGGGCAGTACTCCTTTGGCTCTATGTGAGAAGTGGCTCTGAGTGGAGGCCAGACCGCTGTTGCTGGCCTTTTCCTCCATGGGAATATCTAAAGAGCGGTAGAGAGAATTACAGCGGCTAGCTCTGACGTACAATTACAGACATAGAGAACCATGAGTATTCTAGTGAGGGTCTTGGCCCAATAATGCATAATATTGTAAAAACATTACTAAAAATACACTGCAGTTATTTCTGGCTTTCAATTTTCTGTAAATTTACAACAATTATTTGATGTTTTATGTATAGTGGTCTGTACTGGAATATACTAAAAAGCAGTCTGTCTCAGTGATATGTGATTCTGACCTTGGACTTGGCCAGATCAGCTTGAGTGAGGAGCAGCATTCAGTCCCACACCACTCTCAATTTGACAGTTTGATGAAATGAGAATATGGTACATTTAAATAGACCTTTCGGGCATTGCAAACACATTTAAAAACTACGGAATGTCCGTTAGAGCCAACAGTAAATACATAAATATGCCAATGTTACTTATTTTATCTGTGTTTTTCCTGTATATGATACAATTCTCTTTTTTCCTGCATAACAGCAGAAAATATGTTCAGGACCGCATGGAGGCAACATGTTAATTCGGGACATTTTTGGTTTGGTAAAATTACAAGACTTAGCAGAAGAGCGCTTGATCAGGGTGTTCTTCAAACCATGGGCACTTTTTTTCCCAGTAAATTGCTTAATTTATTATTTGATAAATCAAAAGTGATCAAATCTTGTCTTTTGTCATTTCAGTGTCGAGTATGCTTGTTCTCCCTGTGCTGGCATGTGTTTCCTCCTGATACTCAGTTTCCTCCAGTCCAAAGACATGCACATTAAGCTGACTGGCTGTTCCAGATTGCCCCTAGGTGTGAGTGGGAGCGTAAATGGTTGTGTGTGTTGCCCTGTGATGGACTGGTGAGGTGTTCAGATTGTACACTGCCTTCACCCAGAGCTGGCTGAGATATGCTCCAGCTTCCCTGTGACACTAGTAGGATTAAGTGGTTTGGCAAATGATTGAATAATGCTAAGAAATGTTTGTAATTCTGTCAGTGCATTTAAAATTACGTGAAAAAAGATATTATTTTAACAGATAATTTCGCATGGAATATTTGAATAAAGAAACATTTTATGCTCTTTAATACACAGCCAGCAGATAAATGTGATATACCTGATCAAAACTACAAGGAAAAGTTTTAGACAAAATAAGTATACCATTTGGAGACAGAAGCTCGTCCAAACCACACCCCACCCTCCCTTACATAAAGAACTTCTTGCAGGCATTTTGTATTATTGTTTACTAGTCACTGACATTGGCTTGCTAAAAAAAAATTTAACCACTTAGACTATTTTACTTAGACTATTTATATTATACGTAGACTATTTAACCACATAGTCTATACTTTTCAAATCCAACCATAGCAAATCAATGGGGTTCAAATCTGGGCTTTGACTTAGATCATTCCATAACTCTGTTTCTTTTCTTTTTGTGAGCCATTCCTTGGTATATTTGCTCATGTGCTTAGGATCATTATGATGTTAAAAGTTCCACCTTTTACCTTATGATATGATTGAGAAAATTCTCTTTCTGATTATTGATATGTATATACACTTTCACACCAACAATTGCAAGTGTCACCTATAAACCCTGTGCTTCAGGTTTCTTAGTAATGGTTCTGAAAGACAAGTCCTGGACACACTTTCAGTTGCTTGAAATCTGCATCACTTGTAGATGATTTTCCATTCATTCATTCATTCATTTTCTGAACCACTTAATCCTAATTAGGGTCACGGGGAGGATGGAGCCCATCTCAGCCGACTCTGGGCAAGGGCAGAGTACACCTGGACAGTTTGCCAAGCTATCGCAGGGCAGAAATATGTTGACGTCAAT
>JAQMYF010000023.1:31737371-31750099 GCA_030014195.1 Neosilurus mollespiculum | reverse complement strand
CTCTCTCTCTCTCTCTCTATATATATATATATATATATATATATATATATGTGTGTGTGTGTGTGTGTGTGTGTGTGAGTGTGTGTGTGTGTGTGTTTTATAAATTAAAATAAATAACAAATAAATAAAATAATAACAAATAGAGATTACAGACTTTCAAACACAGCTGGGTCACTTAACATAAATATTTAAATTCTTTATATAGATTAACCATTTTTTTAAATGAACCAAATTGTTACACGAATTTTGGCACAAAAAAATTTGATTGTGTGTGTATATTACTATATTGTTTGTATATTTATTGGGTATAGTGCTTTTGCCGAACATCTTCATATATGAAGACATTTATCAAGTTCAACAGTGATGAGAAATTTCAAGGCACACAATATTAGTTTGAGTCTGAGGAGATTACCAGAGATTTGACAGCCAAAAATTTCGAGTTCATTTAAACAAATAGGCTTGAGTAGTTGTTCATTCAGAATAAAAGTATAATTCACTGACATAGAAATGAAGAGAAATTTATATGATGACTTCAAGTGGCCTTTACTCCAAGTCAGCTGTGCCACTCAATGTGAGTGATGATTTAAACATGACCAAGTCCAGCGAGATACTGCTTAATATACTCAGTAAAATGAATGCACAGTATGAACCGCATTGATCAAAACCTTCAACCTTAGTGGCCATTAGTGACTAATTAGAAACAGCCTGGTGGGGTGGGTGGGGGGTAAGAGCCTGAATTAAGTGGGTTTAACCAGTTTCTGACCCTTCTGTTAACAGTAAATTTGAAAGATCCCAAAATTCACCATCACCTTGGCCCACAATACTGAACGCAAATATTGGCTTGATCATTTTTATTTGGTTGTTTTTCTTAGCTTTGTAGCAATGACGTGATGCGTGTACCAAATATGTAAGAGAAAAATTTCATATTCCATCTCTTCATAAACGAGTCAAACTGAGAAGAATAGTGACACAGAAAGAGAAAAGGAGAAAGCAATCAGCTGTATCAGCAACAGAATCCTGCAGCCCTGGCTGGGTTTCAGCATGTAGGAGCGGCATGGATAGAGGCAGTTAGTGACCTTCTGACCCCTGCCTGAGTCAGGGATGGGATTGGATTAATTCACCGCTGGATCTGTGCCAGAGTCTACCAAAAACAAATATGGCTCTGGATAACATATCTTTTAATTACTAGCTACTGCACCTCAGTCAGATTCCTCCAAGCCGGGCGCCACTGCCTAGAGGGGTCATTGCTCCTCCTGACTTCATACATCAAATAAAGGATAATGTGATTGTAGGCCAGGTACAGCTGCGGGTAATACAAGGCTATGAATGCACTGACAGCACTGTTTGTCTCCTGCTTTATTGTGTCAGGGGGAAGCATCTACACTCTGTCAGCATTATTTAGTGCTATGAGAGGACTACCCTACTAACACACAGTCATTCTAAGAACGCGACTGCAAAGCAATGCTCACAACCTTACAGTTTACCGGCACATCCCATGATACGCTGTAGCAATGTTTTCCAGTTGAGATTCCAGATGAATTCTGTATGAAATTACAGAATGTCGCTGTCGGGACGTCATTTGAAACATCACTGTGCCCACATGTCCATCACTTTCCGGAGACATTATAACAGCAGCACTTGCCAGGATTTCACATGTAATGCCCCTACTAGGGGTATAGCCAAATCCAAATATGGTATTCAGAAAGGCATGAATACGAATTTCATCAAATTTTTAAAAATGATTTGTATTCTGGAAGAAGAACAAACACTCGTCTCTCTTGCTAACTCATTTGCTGAACCACTTAATCCTCGGTTATGATCATGGTGAGGCTGTAGACTATCTCAACCGACAGTGGGCAGGAGGGGTGCACCTTGAACAGCTTGTCAGACCATCTCAGGGCAGCACACACATCCATTCACATTCACACCTAGGTGCAACTTGAAACAGCCAAATAGCCTAATGTGTATGTCTTTGGACTGTGGGAGGAAACCGGAGCACCTGGAGGAAAGCCATGCAAGCATGGGTAGAATATGCAAACTCCACAAAAAAATGCCCAAGCCCAGAACCATCTTGCTGTGAGGCAGATGTGCTATCCACCATGCCTCCGTGCCACCCACAAACATTTTAAGTAGCTTATTTTTCTAATATGAACAGTGGGCAATTGTGTTTTTTTCCACCAGCTTATGCTGATGTTCAGGAAGTTGGAGAGAGGTGGGAAGAGCAGTGCATTTAAATAATGCCGTCAGGCCACCTGCACTGTCCACTTTCATGGTAAACCCATGTGTCCTGCTCCATGCCCTCTGTCCTAAACAAACTAGCAGGTCATGAAAGGTGCAATTAAAGCATAGGTTTCACTTAGCTAGTTACCAGTTATATTATAATGGTAATCCACCAGAATCCATGCCAAAACAAATTTGAAGTGCACAAGAGAAATTTCAAAATTGTCTACCATGAAGTCATTTCAACGATGTGAGAATTAGGCTTAAGGCTCTCGTGCTACACATAATTTAGGTGACAAATTTATGCAAATAATTACAATAACATATACTTGTACAGTTAGTTAAACCATCTCCAGGCAGCACAGACACACAACCATTCACACACACATTCACACCGAGGGGAGATCAAGAATATCCAATTAGCCTGATGTGCATATCTTTGTACTGTGGCAGGAAACTGGAGTACCTGAAGGACAAGCATGTGGAGAACATGCAAACTCCACAAAGAAACACCCTCACCATGTATGGGGCTCGAACCCAGGACCTTTTTGCATTGGAAGTGCTAATCATTAGACCACCTCGGTGCCCAGGAGAAGTGCCACACTTGCTTCATTACCAAGTTATATTTAGACAATATAGAATATACTTCAAAACAGCTTGAAAGCCCAGAGAGGGGAGAGAGTACAAAAAGCATAGACACTGTCAGCCAGATGCACAGACAATACCAGTGAAGTGAAGGGGACTTTGAGAGAGGATCAGTCTGTTAGCTCTGTCAGAGTAGCAGGCTAATGTTACCAGCCAATTCACTGTACTGTACTCGCTGCTGTGTGTTAACACTTGAAGATATCACAATGGAGAAAAGACTGATTGATTTTTTTTTTTTTTTGCCTCAACAAATACAATTTCTAATACTCGGCACTCTGCACACCCCTAGTCCCTAAAAAGACAAAGTCATTACAGGAAAGGCATCTGTAAATTTTTAAATGTGATGTTTGCTTAACGTCAGTGCAACATCATAAACATCAACCAGTTGTACCACCAAACATTAACCACCCTAACCAGTTGTAAATAGCCAAACTGCTAATTTGGGGGAAAAAATAAAGAATGTCTTCCATATGACTATTCTCAGATGGGTGCTAGTAGACACCCCAGTATTGTCTTATAAAGTAAGTAACCTATCTCATCTATTATCTATATTGTTTATATGTCAGAGTCAGGAGGAGGCGAGCTGGAGTCAATCGCAGCTGAATTTGAGCAAGAGGCGGGGTACACCCTAAACAGGTGGCCAGCACACTGCAGGGCTAACACAGAACACAATCAACTATTCACACCTATTTAGAGAAGCAAGTTGACCTAATCTGCATGTCTTTTGACTATGGGAAGAAACTGGAGTACCTGAATTGACAGGGAGAACATACAGTCATTGACAAAAGTCTTGTTGCACATGTGGAGATTCATGTATAAAAGCCCATATCTCACCAAACTATTAACCGATTTTAATAAACTATGACTTAAAATATTCCTCTGATGGTACTGTATAATATGTGCTAGCAGCAGTATTGGAAAGAAATTTCTTCTAATGTTTACAGCTTCTTAAATATAAACATTCCTGTTTTTGCCTTGACAAAAGAAAAATAATCAAATGGCCTTGTTTATAACTAAATATATAATATTTTTGCAAATATAACATCATATTGAAAAATTAAAAGCATCACTCAAGGGAGTAGTGCCTCTGCAAACATAGCCATGATCGTACCAGACTCCAAGGTGCGTGTCATCATGAATAATTATTATATTAAAAGAATCAGACACCCTCAAGATGTTCAAATTACAAATAATAGGAATTTGTAAGTGCTACTAAAAATACAAGACACTTGTAATCCATTTTTAATACAAAGAAACCTATTTTAGAGGGCAGCTCATTCATCAAATGGTCAGAAAACAGTCTGTTATCAACACTATGGTGAGAGATATCTGAGCCACCTGTAGGTTTGAAACATAACAGGAAGCAATAATCTGTTGATATTTGTGTCTGGTAATGTTACATAGCTCCTTACAATTGTTACATAGCTCAGTCTATCTTACATAGCTTTGTGATACCTATGTACTGGAGGTAACCATAATCCATGACGTTTCACTTTCATACATTACTGGCTCTTCGGAAAACTCTGGGTCCAGCAATTTTCTAGATGGTCAGTAACAACATTGGTGGCATAGGCATGAAGCTTTTGAGGGAGTCATCAGGAGGAACTACAACTTTTGTGCAGCCAGTTGTTTTGTGGATACATGCATGACCTAGCTTACCTACGTGTACCAAGGGTGTCCGAAATGTCTTACTACTGCTTCCAAATTATTTTCATTTGCTTTTAGGAGATCTTGAAGGTTTTTAAAGTTTTTGCAAAAAGATTGTATAAATTTAATTCCTGTATTTTATGTATATTAAATTAATCAAGCACTTTTCATTATATTTTACTAATTTAACTAATTACTTTGATCCAGAATTTGATGTTACATGATTGTGACAAGTCTTTTGTCCAGCCTAGAATGGATATGTTCATCTTTTATAATCTGTAAAAAGTATAAATAAATTTACAATTTCCTGTTGCCTTCACAAAACAATCTGTATACCTGTAGGATTAATGTAAAGCATAGTTGATGAAAATCGGTTAATCAGAAGTGAAGTTATCAGTTGTCAGTATCAGGCTCACATGTGACAAAACTTTTGTTGATAACTGTATAAACATCACACAAAAAGGACCCAGTAAGCTACAAGTATATTATCACATACTTTTTAAAATTATTGTTACTTGTTTAAGAACATCAGCATGACACCTTTCTTTATACTTATGCTCATTACTACTGTAAGTACAATGGCAGCAAGGTTCAAACCTTAGAATTGTACAATATCTCCCACATCTCTAATTGTTCAATTAAATATGGAAACAGCAACATCCTGCTAATGTATCTGGGGAATGTCACTTATTTGAAAGGTCTACACATTCAAACAGTCAGGATTTGTTCTCAGCTGAGAAGAATTATTTTGTTAAAACAGCCATTATGTTTTGGTCTAACAGAACATTATGCTTTAGGACTTAAGCCTGGGCGGCACGGTCAACTAGCGGTTAGCTCATATGCCTCACAGGAAAAGGGTCCTAGTTGAGGGCGTTTCTGTGTGGAGTTTGTATGTTCTCTGTGCTTGTGTGGGTTTCCTCTAAGTACTCTGGTTTTCTCTCTCAGTCCAACAACATGCACATTAGGATAATTCGCAGTTCCAAATCACCATTAGGTGTGGGTTGGCCCTGTGATGGTCTGGCAAGCTGTTTAGGGCTCCAGCCTCCCCGCAACCCTGATAGGATTAAGTGGTTCGGCAAATGAGTGTGTGAAAGCGAGAGACTTAAACCTGTTTAGAGATATTTAGCACTTTGCTATATTTAGTATGAATTGGACCCCAGAAATGTTTCTGGTAACAGCCTTGTTTGTTCACTTCACTTCCGCTGTGCATTAGAGTGAAACATTATTTGGTGCAAGGCTTCTATCCCCAGTGTGGTTGTTCCATCCTGTCTTGATTACAGAGTCTGCAACAGAAAATCTCACTGATGGCAAATCTGCTCATGGTGAAATCTGGTAATGAGGCAATTATCTGCGAACACTTATGTGTGCATTATTGAGGAGGAAGCAGTCAGTGCAATGATGGTATCAATGGTTAGGGGGTTATTGGAACAGCTGCAGACTGGGGGGGACAACGACGACTGTTGGTGTATATTTTCACACTGCCTTATGGGGAAAAAAACATTTTACATTTCCTGCCAAATAATCAAATCCAAAACAATTTACAAACAAGAAGATGAAGCCGGAGATGGCTGTACAACAGATTTTAAACACCAGTGCTTTAAAGCCTGCTTCAAGGAATGGAAATTATAGAAAGTATCTCGCTCCATCCATTTTGATAAGGCCAGGGATCTAGACTGTGATGTACCACATATTGCGTACAGAATAAGCAAGTTTATCTCATTCATACACATGCTATTACACATGTAGACTTGCACATCCACTGTTGTATGCATAATCACACACCCAGTAGGTGATGTGTAATACATTTCCCCCTGGAATTTATTCCTGAACATAATCAATAACACAGGGAGGATTTAGCACTGTGAGGCCAAATGCTCTCAGATAATGGTTTGAAAATATATAGCAACAGCTACAGCAGAGGTGTAACTCTTACACAGTAATAGTTGCATGGATCAATCTGCCTGCAGTGAAGTGAACTACATGGAGGTGACCTGAGTTTGCTGAGCAGCAAACACACAAACACACAGTGCCAGTCAGCAGAACAGGTGTGTATCTGACACCATGCTGAAGTGCCCGTCAATGCGGATCAAACCCCCACTCAGGAGATGGCTCAGGTTCTCCAGTGTAATGATACTGTTGAATTATTTTGACTCACTAAGTGGAATAGTTGTCTCAGCAATTGCTTTATGTAAGCATACAAAATGACATTTAAAACGACCTCTCCAGCATTAACAGTCAAAGTTAACAGTAAACTGGAACATAACATTGACAGGAGTAAGAAGAGATGCCTGCCTACGTGAGCTGTATTTAGAGTGTAGAACTAAAGATTAAAAAGCTATTCAGAGAGTAAGAGGTACGATGCCCTCCCCAATTAACGGCACTCGTTGTTAAGATGGGCAAAAAGAACTAGCTTCATCTCACATTGAAAATATTTGAAAAAATAACCTTTAATTTAAATAGATTTACACAAAGAAAAACAAGTCTGTCATCAAGCAGAATAATTTTTTTTCCACCAAAAACACAACACAGTAAATTATACATTTTTAGTTGATTGTAGGAACAGTCAAGTTGTAATCCATGACTTTCTGTTTAAATGGGGTGCAAATATGAGGTGACATGAGGCCAAATCCCCTTGATCATCCATCAATATGGGTAAAGATGATATAAGATGGGAGAACACACAAACTAAACGAGGGAGAAGTGTGTTGGCCTTCTTGTGTTGACCTGTATGTTAGGGAATGGTTATTCAAAAATAGGTACTTACCTGAAAATTCCCATTTCTACAGAGCAATAATTACATTTTGGTGAAAATATTAATTTTTTCCTGAAGTGCTTCAAATCTGTTTATGACATGATACATTTTCACAAACAAGGGTTGTGATTATCATAATTTTATAAATCGGTGTTTTTTTTGTTTGTTTGTTTGTTTGTTTTGTCATCCTATCACTTAATAACAGCTGACTCACTTTTCACCTTCAAATGTCAAGTCAAGTCAAGTCAGTTTTATTTGTAAAGCACTTTTTATAATTGACATTGTCACAAAGCAGCTTTACATAGCAAAATTAAATTAGGGAGGAATCTAAAAATTTTTCTCTACACCCCCCCCTCCCCCCTAAATGCAATAGTTTTTTATTTTTTTTTTATTTTGACCTCACTAAATAATAATAAAATAGCCATATAGTGATGTGTAGTATAATTTTAGGTTAAAATAGGATTGGTTTTTTTTTCTACTTTTAAAATTTGTGGGAAAGTTGAATGATGTTTAAGGTCATACTAATTCAAAAGTATAGATAAATCTGAGTTCAAAACATTCAATTGTAAGCTAGCAGTAGCCTAGTTTTATTTTATTCAGAATTTCACCAGTTTGTGTCTGATTTGTTAATTTAATATCTGTATACTCTTATTATTGCCATTACCTTGCTTTATATTAATTGGGGGTTCACATCCTATTCTCACAATTCCGCGTACTCGTGAGAGTGAAACAGCAGCCTTTGTAAATTGGTTAATGCTAATTTTCAAACAGATTTAACAGGTTCCAAACTGTAAGTGAAAAATGCCTGATAATAAAAATATTCATAAGTTAATTTGTAATAGCAGACTTTAAACGGCTTTCCTTTCATTTCGCTTCAATCCATATTCTGCACACTTCTGGTTACACAGAATTTAGTAAAGCATATTCTTGGTGCCCACTGTGCGTAAGCTCAAAGTGAAGGTGTCTTCATGAATCAAGGCATTCTGTATTATTTTATGTAGAAGTAGTCTGAGACACATCTTTATGTGCACCATTTAAACCTCATATTGCCCATTTACCCTTTGAATATCACTGAAATTCATAAAATTATAAACCAGACTGTGGGTTTGAAAGGAAAGCCAGTGCCACATTATAGGGTGTGATGGCAGTCCCAACTCTGTGTTCTGTTGAAAGGAAATATAAACGATGTATATTTAATATTTAAATCTAAAGTATATATAGATTATCAAATGGGACATGAGTTAGGCCAACATATAAAGGCGTGTTTGATGTGGAGATTTACTAATTATAACACATCTTTAAAAAGGACCAGTAGGGAATCCGGGTGACTATTGCATTCGGCGTACTCATTGCACAGTATTCTTTGTGCTTGGTGAGTGCTGGTTTACCTTTCCCACCCTGAATACAACCAAATGCACAGTAGGCATTTTGGTTTAGGAGTAAGGCATGCTAAAACTTTGGTCCTATTTATACTCATCTTTAGTTTAGTTTAGTTTTAGCAGATGTATTATAATCAACAGCATTTGCTTGTCTGTTTCTCTGTTCGTTTGCTTTCTTGGTTGTCTGTGAACAAAATCTTGACCTCACTCATGAAAACGATTTTGCCAAACTTGGTGAAAATACAACCCTCTCAAAGATGATTTGATTTTGGAATACCAAGGTCAAATGGGTAAGTTCAGAGCAAGGTCATAAAGTTTTGGACATGCTAAAATTAAAATTGCTTATATATATATATATATATATAAGAACCAAAGTGGTATAGACCCACAGATGAAATAAGGGACAGACAGGAAACCATGTACACACCTTCAAATGGTATAATCCCCTTTGGCTTTGATTGACCTTGAAAGATTAGACTCAATGTCAGAAGATTTTGAGCGTTTACAACTTTGAAAAGAGTGTAGATAAATAAGATAAAAAAGAATAAAAGATGCCACTACTATGGAACAGTAATATTAAACTATATCAACTTTAACCTTGAGTGACCTTGAAAGGTCAAACCCCATTCATCCAGTAAATCCTTAAAATCCTGAAGTTTCTGAAATCCTTCACAGTTTGTATTTTTTTTTTTCATTCATTCATTTCACTTAATTGGGGTACCTTGTACTCTGTAACTGCTGCTCTAGTTTTAATGTACTAATTATTTACCAGGCTATGTGATTATTTTTTGTTTGTTTGTTTTCTGTTTAGCAATCAACAATTTTCATGGCGATGTTGCCCAGGTCTGGGAAAAAAATGGTAAGTCAAATTTTTATTTAAAAAATCACTTTCGGATGTACTAGGTGTCTCCCCTTTATAAAGTATATTCACATTGCTAAAATATCCACAAACTTCCTAGATAGTGATCAGGGAGACCCTAGGAAGTGATAAAGGTCAGGAAAAATCTAGTAACTATCAGCAGCCTATCCAGTTCAATTATTAATATAATGTGATTTGTATAGAACATGGCAGCGGACTCTCTGCCCTTCTCTGCAAAGCCTAGTAAGTCACATCTTCATCATTGTGATGAAAATAGAAAAAAAGATCAACTGTGGGATTTAGGCCTCAGTTATTTCAGGGCTGATATTAGAACATGATTGTTGACTGCATGAGACATAATTTATTGAGCATATGTTATTATATGATTTCCATTGATCTTCCATTTGTTTACATATGGACTTACTAGCTTTTACCTGATCACAACCCAAAAAAATTGGTTTGACTCTTTGGTGACCTAGTCCACTCCGTGGAAAAAAATCCCTTACTCACATTTGTTGATAAATGTGTGTGGGTGTGTTGGTGTAACCCAAATAATTGATGTGTGAATACTTATATGCTACTGATCACTGTCAGTTACGAGTTTCAAGTTTCCTGTCTTCCTCATTTTCTATGCTCTTCAAGTTCGAGTTTCGCATTTATTTCCAGCAGTGACCTTTTGCTATGAAATGCAACATTAGTCTTCTACTCTGCTGCATGTCCAACATGGACATAGACTAATGTGATGTTTGACCCACACAGTGACCCTTTGCTTGCCAGGGCAATGAGCATCACATGCCTCAAGCTGCTTTGTCCTTCCCTGTCCAAGCTACAGCACCCATTGTGATACATGTAGCCAAGTATCCCTAGAACCCAGGGATTGAGCTTTGTAATAAAAATAAGAGATTTTTTAATTTGACAGTGGCTATGCTGCCTGCACTGCAATGTACACGCAACTTTTAAAACTATACGTGTAAGATTTTGGAGTTTTCTGAATCTTATTGTAATCTCTATGCAGAAGAATATTTCATAATATGGGTTGGGCTACACCCTTCTCCAATGCACATATTACTCTTACAGTGGAGTGTGGCAAGTAATACTTAATTCAAGGCTGTTCCGACATTGCATAATTGCATACCTGTAACTGTTCTCATTCTGAAATCATTCATTAATTTTTTAAGCCGCTTAATCCTAATTAGGGTCACAGGGAGACTGGTGCCCATCTGAGCTGTGATTGACTGTGGGAGGAAACCGGAGTGCCTAGAGGAAACCCACGCAGGCACTCAGAAACGCCTGAGCTGGGAATTGAACCCAGGTCCTTCTGGCTGTGAGGCAGATGCCCTAACCACTATGCCACAGTGCCGCCCTCATTCTGAATGTGGTCTATAATATTTTTGAGCTAACTAGATAAAATATGAGCCCAAGATGAAGGGAAAGTTTGCTCCACTGTAACCTGGCAGAGTGCTGCTGACAACAGGTTAAATGAGATGGGTAATGTGTCATGGATAATCACTAAACTTTTCAACACACTTTATTTTCAATAATTAATGTATTTGTGAAATTACTGTCTAAAATATGTCATTTTGCTCTATCTCTCACTGCTAAAAAAAATCCTTCAAAACCCTCCTGGATCTGTAAGTAAGTCCAACATTTAATCACTTCTTTGTTGGTCCAAGACCCAAATTTGATTAAAGTTCCACGCCAAAGTGAGGTGGAGGTCGCTGAATAGTCCCAGAGACAGGATGTCAAGCAGACTATTCAATTCAGCAATATCCACCAAGCCTGAGGTGAGTATATGTTTGACCTGATCAAGATTTTTATAGTTTATCTTTGCATATTTTAAACCCGACAGAACCAGGCAGGTAAGGGCCACACACTCTGCAATCAAAGCATAAGCACTATGTACCAGCATGTTTTAAAATGCATTCAGAGTTTTAATAGATACTGTACTACACAAAAAAAATTAATAAAATTGTGCTCCATAATGACATGCTTTAAACATAATAAAAGTTTGAGTATATGCTACATGGGAACACAAGAAAAGCAAGCTAAAACAAGGGTTTTCTCTTTTTTTCTCCCCATTTTTAAGCAATGATGATGCCACCTGCTCTGAGTAACCCTGTGAGTGTCTGTCATTTTGGTTCAAGCATTATCCACATTGGATAATGTCTATTAACCCCTATATAGCAGTCCAATTCGATAGTACTGCTCAGGTATAGTATACATTAATACTTTCCACCAGACCTGTGTCCCCTTAATATATGTTATATAATTTGCTTAAAGTTTGGCATGAGTGTTGGCATAGTGTTAGCATACTATCTAGCCTAGTGATTTAGTCACTAGCCTGCTTACACTACGTTCTTCCATACTAAGTTCTTTTCAGTTCATATTTAATTATTGATGAAGGCTGAGTAGTTCTCTACTTTACATTATACCTTGAACATTTAAAAGGAATATCAAATAGTTTAAAGTGAATTTATATCCTAGAGAAAAGCCCTGAATCATAATAATTCTTAATTAATTTAGTTGAATACATTAAGAAAATACATCCCCTGATGAGTAACTTACAGTGTGCTATACCAAATTCTGTAACATTTAAGGATACACAAAAAAACATGCTAATTAGACATCATGCTTATTAACACATTTAGCCTGATAACTCACATATAAAGCAATGTTTTAATTACCCTCATTTAAAATACTGGTGCATGCCTCAGATAATAATGAACAATTTGTACTTCTGCTTGTTAATGTACAACTTACTCAATTGTCTCTGATTATAAAGTCATTAATTCTGATGAGTTATTCCTTAATGAATGATTTAATTACTTTCAGTTCATAAACCCTTACTGGAAAATGTTACCACATGAGACTTTTTTCTCACACACTCCACTTTGGTTTTTTGGTGCATGATGTATACAAATTTTACACCAATGTTGACCCTTAATACAACACTGTCTGTGTTTAAATGTTTGATAGATAGATAGATAGATCTACATACACACACACACACACACACACACACACACACACACACACACAGGATATGGAAAACAATTACCTCCCTACCAAATATTCACATGATTTTATGTGCATATAATAGCTAAGTAAAACAAATAATAGCAATAATAATAGTAGGATAGCTTATACACACACACACACACACACACACACACACACACACACACACACACACACACTGTGTGCACAATTATTAGGCAAGTTGTAT
>JAQMYF010000023.1:31718688-31733891 GCA_030014195.1 Neosilurus mollespiculum | reverse complement strand
AATACAGACATTAGAATCTGAATACAGCAGATATAGAAGACTGAAGAAACCTCATATAGTCGCTGACCAGAGAAATCCAATTATTATAATTTTATTTATTTATTACTGTTTAATTTATTTTCTTATTAATTCGTATTTTGTTTATTTATTTTTTCATCTTATTTTGTGTTAAAAAATAAAAATAAAAAGATTTGAGAAGATTGAAAATTTAAAAACAAAGCTTTTCTTGTGGAAAACATGATGCGGCCCAGCCTCACCCAGACTCTGCCTCCAGCGGCCCCCGGGTAAATTGAGTTTGAGACCCCTGGCTTACAGCTTATGAAAACCCCAAATCCAAAATCTCCGAAAATTAGAATATTACATGAAATCAATTTAAGCAAAAGGATTTTAAATACAGAAATGTCAGCCCTCCGAAAAATATAATCATGCATATGTGCTCAGTACTTGGTTTTGGCCTCTTTTGCATGAATTACTGCCTCAATGTGGCGTGGCGTTATGGAAGACCAGGATGCTACAATAGCGGCCTTCAGATCTTCTGCATCGTTCAGACTCATGTCTCTCATCCTTCTCTTGGCAATGCCCAATAGATCCTCTATGGGGTTCAGGTCAGGCGAGTTTGCTGGCCAATACAGCACAGTAATCCCAAGGTCATTAAACCAGGTTTTGGTACTTTTGGCAGTGTGGGCAGGTGCAAAGTCCTGCTAGAAAATGAAGTCAGCATTTCCATAAAGCTTGTCTGCTGAAGGAAGCATGAAGTGCTCTAAAATGTGCTGGTAGATGGCTGTTTGGACTCTGGACTTAATAAAGCACAGTGGACCAACACGTGTCCATGTCACATGGCTCCCCAAACTTCACACTGGACTTCAAGCATCTTGTATTGTGTGCCTCTCCATTCTTCCTCCAGACTCTGGGACCTTGGTTTCCAAATGAAATGCAAAATTAAATTTTTTATTAGTTTCACCTTTTAAGTTAAATTGTGCTTAAAAAAATCAGCCGCTACCTGCCTCAATGATTATCGCCCTGTTGCCTTGACCCCGGTAATCATGAAGTGCTTGGAGAGGATCCTCCTTTACCACATTAAGGAAGGTCTGGACTGCCTCCAGTTAGCCTATAGAGAGAATCGCTTTACGGAGGATACTGTCTTGCTAGCACTCCACACAGCCATGACCCATCTGAAGCAAACCAAGACTTATGTTAGGATAGGATAGGAACACAATAGGAAGTGCACTCTGTCTCAGTGCAACGGTGTGGTACAGCAGCTGCACTGCAAAGGACAGAAAGGACTTGGCCTGGGTGGTGAAAACTACTCAGGTGATCGTGGGCTGCCATCTACCAGATCAGGATATAATATATGCTGTCCGGGTCCAGCAGAAGGCCAGCCACATTGCGGCGGATCCCCCCCCCCCAGGAAAGGGACGGTTTGTACCTGAAGGAAGAGGTACAAACAGTCCATTTCCTGGGTGGGTGGGATCCGGTGAGCAGCTTTTTCCCCAGAGCTGTGAAAGCCATCACCCCTCCACCCCCCCACTCCCTCGCAGTCACACTCACACATGCAACCTTCTTCCACAGCCACATACTCACTCGGTCACACATGATGCTGATTCTCACACAGCATTAGCTCTCTATAAAAGGACACTGAATCCACAAACTCTGTGACTGTCTTGCACTGCCGCACTTTACTTTATTTACATTCTAATTTCTATCCACTCTGCTGCTGCTAGTTATCTATTGCATCTCATAGTGTCTTCAATGTACATACTATATCCCAGTGCTCAGTTTCTATCTATCTATCTATATGTAATGGGTGGTGTATTGGTTAGCATGTTCGCCTGTCAGCAAGAGGGTCCTGTGCTCGAATCCTTGGCTATGGCGTTTCTGTTTGAGTTTAAGTTTGCATGTTCTCTCTGCGTTTCCCTTTCCTTCGGGTGCTGCAGTTTCCTCCCACAGTTCAAAATTGCCCATGAGTGTGAATAGTTTTGTGTGTTGCTCTGCTATGGTGTGGCAAGCTGTTTATATATATTTATCCAGCTTTTTAAACACAGAGACCTGCTTTCAGTAAAAAGGAAAAAGACAGCTGTGATTGACATTTTCATTTTTTTCACTGTCAGATACTGTTAATGTCCACTCCTTAAGCAGCTATTTAATAAAGAACTGTGATCTGTACCACTGAACAGGCCACCCTTTATTACTTAATTGCTTTTGGCTGAAAGACTTAAAAAGTAATTAATTACAGGTGGCAAACTGTAATGGAGGCTAAGGTGCACATGGGCCTAACAGACTTGATGTGATAATAGTAGGTCTGGAACAGAAATTTCCTGGGTCTTCTGTTTAGTAGCATTTGAACAAATACAATGGGAAAGTCTTTGAGAACATCTGCAAGAATGAACTGAAAAAGTAATTCAAAATAGGAACATTTACGAGGCAGGCTAAGTGAAAAGCTGTTGAAATAATTGTAGCCTGCTTTTTGAGCAATCACAATGCCAAACAGCTCTCCAAGTAAAGTATAACAGGGTACCTATTGAAGTAACTGAAGTAAATCTCAGTCTCTGTAATTATACACCCTGTATTTTAGATGGCTTCAAAGCTTTGTTAGAAACAAACTGTCGTGATTTCAGCTTTTGATTTTTCTCTTTCAGGACTGTGTAGACAGATTTTTCAAAAATTTTCAAATCAGATCTGAGCCACTCTCATATGACAGCCTAAATTGTAGACATATTCAAAAAAATATCAATCAAGATATGTGAGACAAGTAAGAATTCATGCAACTTCTTCCCAAAGCACTTTAATGTATACCCACTTAGCAGTTTTTAGGAACACCTGTAGACCCACTTATTCATGCAAATCAGCCAAAAAGGTAATGAGCAGGCATGCATGGTGCTGCTTCCTTATTTAATAAGAAATTACCAGCCAATCATCATACAGGTACTTACTATATAAAGGCAAGATGTAGCATTCATCACCAGTCTTGACTCTTTACAGTCTTGTCTGGATGGGTGGGCACATGGGATTTGGGATGGCTTTCTTTTAGTATACCACTTCACCACTAAGCTTCAGCTCTGAACACTATCCAGTCCTTCCTTGATGTACATAGGAATTCTGAAATTGCTGTTATATATATATATATATATATATATATATATATATATATACACATATATAAAATCAATCAGCCAATTTTTTTTCCCCCCACAAGCCACATCCACACAGGAAGTGACGAGCGTCAAGTGTATTGCTTTGGTGACGAATTGCGCGCAAAAGCGCCTTTTTTACACAGTCTATGGAAGCGGATAGGAAAATGTTTTGGAAAATCTGTGTTTGGTGGCATCTGTCAATCAACGGTATCTTTAAGCTCTGATTGGATCTTACTCAAATCACATCACGTGAAGATCAGTTGAATTCAGCACCCGGCCACTTCACATCACGAGAATTTTTTTCCTCTTGTTGCTCATTTCACTGGCTTTCACTGACTTGTCACTCGTCACTTCCTGTGTGGAACCCTTCCTTTTAACATAACTCTCATTACAGTGGTCTCTGTCTTGAAAAGTCCATGCCTTGATGGGTTATGGATAGATTCAATCATTTTGCCATTGCAATGTGGCCCAAGAACTGATTGTTCACTTTTTGCTGATTGTCAGTTTTTACTCTACTGTAAAGAGATTATTGGTGTATATGATTCACTTCACCTGTCGGTCATAATGTTTTTAATGTTATGGCTGATCAGTGTCTATTAATTTCCAAAATGACATGCATCTACTGCACATACTCAAGCCAGAGAAACTTCCTTGGGTGCAGATTCAGGTTGCAAATTTAACAAAATGTCAGAGCAAAAAAGCTTCTTTTTTACAGAATGGGGTCCAGTGGTATACAGTCTATTGTAAGAATGGACCATTCTAACATGCACAAACACATATAGCATATAGCAAACAAATGGAGTGTGACATGGACTTGTTCATGCAGCAGAAGCGAGTAATAACTCTCCTGTGTCAATGTGCTGCATGACATCACACTGTCAACATCAAGAATTGTGTTGTATATATATTTGCGACACTGGCACATCCATATTTATGATTTTACCATGGACCAGGGAGCAAATATCTAATTCTGTGTAAACTCAGAAAATCAGTAACAAAGAATGAGATGGGCAAGATGTGATTTGACTGGATTTGTGCATCAGGAGGGGCAGAACTTTGTTCTCCAGTGACATGCATCCCCTCATTCAGAACCCCTTGCCCGGATCAGTGATTCAATACAGGAGGCTTGCCGAAGCTCAGCGGTCTCCACTGTCTGTTGAAAATCATGTATGTTAAGCAAAAACCTAGTAGATACAAAATTTTAAATTTGACTTGTGTGCTAAATGGAGTTACTAGTTTTTCTACAATGTAAAATCTATAATGTATGTTAATAAAACAATGCTGCATATCCACAGAGTCTTTGTCCTGGTAAAACTTAGTGAGTCAACAAGTTTTCAGCAGTCTGTTGTGGGTTGGTTAGTAAGTCTCAATACCAATCAAATTTGTCATTCTGTTCATGTTGTTTTTTTTTTTTTCTTTCTGTGCCATTTACAGACATGAGATCAACACTAGGCAAAGTAGGCCTATGAATGAGTAAATGCTTTGTAGAAAAGGCTCAAAGTCACTTGTTTATAGCTAATTAATAGTCCTCTACATAAGTGATGTGTATTTAATTATCCGCTCTACGAGCATTTATCAGTGTTACCTTATTAGAGTGAACCAGCTCACTGGTTGGATATCTTAGGTGTGACGTCACACAGTAAAAAGTTAGTGCGCGTTTCTGTTAGGTGTGGGCTTCAGCTAAATGTGGGTTTGGTGCACTGTGAAGTCCTGTGTGCGTGAATGACAAAAAAACACACACTCACACCCATACACGTGTGTATGTCACGACTCTGTCTCACCAGTTGAACTATGTATGTGATACTGAATGTATAGTAAAGTGAGGAGAACAGTACATCAGCCTCTCCGTCGTTTATTTACATACTCTGTACGGCCTTAAGTGGTGCTCTGGCCGGCACTCCCCGGTGCGAAGCTGGTTAACCAACCCTGAACCAGCACCTTGCTAGTCTGAACAGTAATCTCTTCCTTACATGCTAAAATGTGTAACCTTGAGAATTACGGCAATAAGCATTTATTACTATTTCCCTGAGATTCAATTTGTTTTGTGCAAATATATGCTTTTGCTTTCTTACTAGTTTCTTGTAAGTTATGGCATGGCATCAGTTGCAGTTCTGTTGATAAGAAAAATAAGTCCAGCTGTAACCTGATTTATGAAATGTTTCACAATACTTTACAGCTAGAGATATAGATACATGTATTATCAAAAAACCCTGATAAAAAACAGGTTAGTATGTAAATGTATGCTAACCGAGAGGTGAAATCAGTGTTTTCTTAAAACAATACTTGAATGACTTACTAGGTTTTTATTAAACACCCAAGAAATGCTTATACATTGCGCAAATTGCAAATCAGTGTCAGCAAATCAGTGTCAGCAAACTGCATTTAACTAAAGTTGCATGCAACGTTGCATACTTGTGCATAACTTTAAAAAAGTCCCATACCTTTTTCAACATGAATGCAGTGCACTCCACAATTAGTATCTCTTGTTAAAATGACTAAAAAGGTTTTTTTTAAAAATCCATCTTTTGGTACAATGGTTTTATATTACATTAAATAAAATTGGGAAAATCAAACCATTAATAAAAGTAATTTAAACAAAGAAAAAAAAATTCACCCTTGGATATAATACCCTGTAACACCTCATTCTGCCACTTAATCAGCATTGAGTCTTCTCTCATAACATTTGATAAATTTGGAGAATACAGCGCAGGGCATCAGAGACAATTCCTCTTTAGAAAATCTCCCCAGATCATCCAGAGTCCTAGGCCCTTTTGTATGCACTTTCCTCTTCAGCTCACCCCACAGGACCTAAGCTGGTCACATCACGTGGGTGTGATCACAAAAGCAGTGAGACAACAGCTCTTCTTTCTTTGGCAGCTGAGGAGGTTTAGCATGGACTCCAGAATACTCACCAACTTCTAGTGAAGCGCCATTGAGAGTATTCTGTCTGGCTGCATCACTACCTGGTACGACAGCTATAATGCTCTGTACTGCAAAGCTCTACAGAGGGTGGTCAGATCAGCAAAATGCATCACCAGGACTGAACCACAAGCTGTCCAGTACTTCTACACTAAGCGTGTAGGAGGAAGGCCCAGCGGATCCTCTCTGATCCCATCCACACACTCTTCATACTCCTGCGGTACAGGAGCATCTGGATTTCTGGGAGAAAATCCAGCGACAGCCCAGTTTTATTTTCTGCCAAAGGCAGCCAGATTTTTATTAAAGATTTCTTGTTTTTTTTTTTTTTAAGTACATGATACAGTATATCCTAACAGGTTTTTAAGGCCTTTGAAGGAAGAACAGCCCCACAACATCACAGAACCTCCACCATGTAAAGTTATTTTCACAATAAGCATCCTGCAATTATTCCAAATCCATCTTGAGTGTTTATTGCCCCAAATCTCTAATTTTGTGTCATACCATTCAACATGGTTCCAATCAAAGTATTGGTGTTCAAATTCCAGGCCCTTACAGTGGGTATGGAAAGGAATCACCCCCTTTAAAAGTATTCACATTTTGTTGCTTTGCTGCCTAAAATGAAGACACAAAAATATTTTTTCATTATTACTTAATGCAACATATCACATGGAAATGAAAAAGCTAATAAGAACACTCATTCTCACTCACTTGTTTGCTTAATTCTACTAGGGTCGCAGGGAATCTGTAGACTATCTCAGCCGACACAGGGTGAATGCAGGGTGCACCCTGAACATCTTCAAAGACCATTGTAGGGATAACACACACAACCAGTTACACACCCCTAAGGGCAATTTGGAGCAGCCAATTAGACTTATGTGCATGTCTTTGGACAGTGGGATGAAACTGGAGTACCCCAAGGAAACCCACACAAGCATAGGAAAAAACATGACTTGAACCCAGGACCTTTGTGATGTGAGGCAGATGTGCTAACCACTACTGTGCTAACCGTGCCACCCCATAATAATAACAGTTCAGAAATAAATAAAAACATCATTAAGATGGCTACAGGATCATTAACAGTGTCACTACTTTGTGAAACCACTTTTTGCATTGATTATAGCTGTTAGTCTGTAGGAATTATTTGCTACCAGCTTCACACAGGTAGACTTTGCAATATTTTTTTTTTCCATTCTTTTTTAACAAAACTGCTCAATTGGATGCTGAGTCTTGTTGGACTGCAATCTTCAATTAATTCCATAGATTTTCAAAAGGGTTCAAGTCTGGGCTCTGACTAGGCCACACAAGGACATTCACCTTTTTTTCTTCTTCAAGGACTTTAAGGTTTTCCTTAAGAATTTGACAGTATATGGCCCCATCCATTTTTCCTTTTATCATGACATTTGTCCCAGTCCCTGCTGTAGAAAAACACCCCCACAACAGGATACCACCACCTCCATGCTTTACGGTAGGTATGATATACTTTGAAGGGTAAACTGCATTGGCTTTCTGCCAGAAATGCTGTTTGGCGTTAAGGCCAAATAACTTAATGTTGGTCATTTTCCATTCACCTTTTCCCATTTGGTTTCAGAATCTTTAAGGTGTGTTTTTTCTAAGCTCAATCAAGACTTAGCTGTTTTCTTGCAACCCTCCCATACAAACCACATTTGTGGAGCATTTGTTGTTATATACATACAATAACTGTTCTCCACCAAAAATTCCTGTATTCCTGCCATAGGCATCTTAGTAGCCTCTGTGACCAGTTTTACATCTTGTTTTTTCCTGTATGTCTTTTTACAATAACAAGTGTAATCGGAGGAATGATCTTGTGTATGAATGATAACTTGGCAGTACAACACAGAAAATGGAAAAATGAAAATGGGTGTTATGAAATTGCTTGGACACACAAACAGACTACATCTGACGTTTGACGTTATCAAAACTTACTGATTTTTTATTTTTTACTGCTTGCATCGTCTGTGTCTGTGTTGATAGACGGCGTTTTTGTGTTGATGATTTTACTCTGGACTCCAGGTGGCAATGTTTACGTTTTCCATATCATCATGCCCCATGCAGGGGTCATTGATACTCACCAAAAGGATTAAGCAAATGGTTCCAGAAAGACATTGTGGCCGTTGCTATTTTATTTATGAAATACTGTATTTATAACATGCAATACAACTCTACCAAGTCGTGTTCAGTGGCTCGATACTCACTGGAGAGCCCATGCATTATGGCTTCCTGGAAACTTTATCATTACTCTGTTTCTGTTTCTCAACAGGTCAAATCTCATACAGGCAACTCAAAATGCCCCACTCTTAGAGTTTTGCTTAGCTCCCTGAGGCAGTTAAGGTATATTGATTTGAAGCCATAGTAGCTTTGTTTAGTTCCATTTTATCTGACCCTTGCCAAACCACGAAGCCAGGGTGTAGTGTAGCTCCATGGAGAGAGAGCAGAATATTACATGGCATGCTGATCCAAGACCCATCATCATTTTCAGCACATTTTTCATGCTATTTATGGCTCCAAGACTGCAAGTGTGAATTACAGTGGGTAAGGCGTTTACTGTTTGGACTTAAAAACTGGTGCAAATGGACAGGTTTGTTTTTCTTTAATAGCATTTTACATGCAGTTTAAGTACAATTTGATTTCCACTGGAATTCTATAATATTAAAAATGCAACAATTATGAGCTTTATAAGGAGGTGGCATTGCAGTGTAGTGGTTGGCACTGTAGCCTCACAGCAATTCAGTTGTGGGTTTGAGCTTCATGGCTGACTGGGATATTTCTATATGGAGTTTGCATGTTCTCCCTGTGGTTTTGAGGCTTTTCCTCATAGTACGTCACTTTTCCTTCGACAGTCCAAAGACATGCAGGTTAGTTTACTTTAAATTGCCCATAGGAGTGACTCTGCATATATATCGTTGTGCGTCTCTGTGTTATCCCTGGAATAGTTTGGCTACCTCTTTAGCATGCACCCCTTTTGTTGGCATGTTGAAGTCTTTGACACATGACAAACTGACCCACAGTTAAGAGTTATCTGAGTCAGGAACACATGACTGCAAGCAATTTGGTAGGATTACTAACAGTTTATTATTCTATTGTAAATTTAATTCCAAATTCTGTGTTACTACAGCTCATGTTTTATTTTATGAAATTTTCCTGGTTTGAAGTTATTTAGAATATTTCAACTATGAGATTTCCCAGTAGCATCACTACCTATTCAGCTTTTGCATCCAGGGTGTTTTACTATGCTTGTGAGTGATAGATGGAAGAAGAGAAGCCAGATAGTGCATGCATGACTTTGACTCAGATCAGGGCACTTCACCTTTAAACAGTTGGGAAGATAGTCTTTCAGGAGGAGGGGGAAATGTCTTAGCTCAGCGGTTTGTTGTTTTGAGGGGCCCAGAGCATTTCCTCTGCCTGGTTCAGGTTGCTGAGCAGCAGCGGCTTATTGACTCTTCCGCAAAAAAAAAAAAAAAAAATTAAATTAACTAAGTATGGGTCTGATCAACAGCATTGAATCTTAATAGGCAGACAGATTTACCTCCGTAGGCCCAAAATACTCAGTTTACTGTTCTCTTTGATCTTGTGGCATGAAACACTTATGGTGCTGTGGTTTTGCGAAAAATAGATGAAATCAAAGGCCGGCCTTAAGCTTCTGAGAACCCTAGGTTGAATCAAGCTCCTCAGAGATTGCAGTAATAGCAGTAGGTTCACTCCCAAAATGTCATCATCAAATATGGCAAAAGCATGTGAGAGAGGACCTGACACCACCTTACACCCATCACAATATATATCCATATATGGTATCCAGAGGAAACCCACAGAAGCATGGGGAGAACCTGCAGACTCCACACAGAAATGCTGAGCCCAGGACTCAAACCCAGGACCTACTTACTGTGAGGCAGACGTGCTAATCACTTCGTCACCATGCCTGCCTAGATTGCACATTAGATGATACATTATACATTTTTTGAACCTATCGGAATTTTAAATTAAGCATACCATTCACTAGTGATTCATTCTTTAGTTTTTTACTGGTTATGTAACATCCTTAAGATTTATCCAGTTTTTAGACTATTATATGATATGCATGAGAGTTTTGATCTAAGAAGTTTGATCAAAGATGACACAAGTCCCATTCTGAATGCCCTGTGCTTTAGCAGAGTAGAGGTCATCTATAGTATTATGTGAAGATTAAGAAAGAGGCAATACATGCTGAAAAGTAAAGAGCTAGAGAGAGAATTAAAGCACCTGTCTCTTTCCACTCTCACACTGGGTCTGGTCCACCATGCTGCGCAAGTTTGGAACCTTTTTTGCAGAACACAGCACTAGTAACAGTTGTTAATTACCTCTACTCACAGCTTTAGTGCAGGTTTGTAATTTACAGAAGGGTTCCTAGTGTGCATGAGATAGATTTAGACTCCATGGTGTGAGAAACAGAGTGTGCTAATATGCTCATGCAGCAGGCGGATTATTTATAAAAGTTCTGCAAGTGCTCAGTTAAGAAAAAGCTCCCGTTACAACTGTTTTGAGATTCTTCATGATTCTTTAACTATCTTAGGAAATATATAGATATTTTTGGCTCAAATATATATGCATGGGTGGCAAGGTGGCATAGTGGTTAGCATGTCCACCTTACAGCAATAAGGACTTGGGTTTGAGTCCCAGGCTAGGGCATTTCTGAGTGGGGTTTGCATGTTTTCCACGTGCTTGCATAGGTTTCCTCTGGGTACTCCGGTTTCCTCCTAAAGTCTAAAGAAATGCACATTAGGCTAATTGGCTGTTTCAAATTGTCCCTAGGGGTGAGTGTGAACAATTGTGTATGTTGCCCTGTGATGGACTGGCAGGCTGTTTAGTGTCTACCCCACCTTCACCCCGTGGTGTTGGCTGAGATAGGCTCCAGCTAAATCTTTTGAATTTCTAACTGAATACATGCTGTATCTGTTACAAGTGAGAAATAACTGGTTTAAACAAACGCCGTGTCCTGTGTTCTGCAGTCAGAATATCTAAAATGACTCTAGTCCATTGCAAATAAAAAAGGGGGTAGTTAACTATGTTACGGCCAAAGAGACAATGTCCTGTGGTCTAGACATGGATATACGGAAGCATGCAATCTTTCAGCCATCATTCTTTCCCAAGTGTTTTTCCATACTAATAATTGGCTATGTCTTGTTTAATATACACATAAACAAACATATATACACTTGGATACCAACATACACACAACACAGACTAGATCTGTCCCGCCACCCCTCCCTGGATTTCTGAAGCTGACATTCCTGGCAAGCAGGGGACTTTGAAGTGGGCAATGGGAGCTGGCTCGCCTTACAGGGCCAAGCCCTGAGAAAGAGGATCTGTCTGGCTGTGGAGGGCAATGCTAGCTCAGGGGTTAATCACGAGCACAGTAACACTGCTAGCTCTGTCCCTTCTGCACAAGATGCTCTATATTTAGGGGTTAAGAAATCCAGCACACCCCAGGACTTTGAAGTTGAGTGGCAGCTATGAATTGGACTAGTAGATGAGAAGGCTTTTTTGCTCATTGGCTCTGTGTGTATAAACATACATAGGGTCATAGGATGTGTGTGTGTGTGTGTGTGTGTGTGTGTGTGTGTGTGAGTGTGTGTGTGTGTGTGTGTTGGGGGGGGTGTGTTAGAAATGAAATGAGTAATCTCTCTCTCTAAGACCACAGCAGCCCTCTTCCCACCAGAAGCCTTTCTGCTCTCGTCTTACCTATTAGGGAGGATTATCCCCTTAATCATGTCTCACCGCCACAGATAGTTTCAGTCTACTTCAATCCATGTGTTAAACAGAGTTTCACAAGGAGCTTCCTGGCAATACATGAATTTACAAAACCTTATAGAAACAAAATGTATGGCAGTATGCCTGCTGAGTAAACTCACACTGCTTGTGTGGAGGCCTGTGAAAATACTTCAGATAGCATGTTTGGTTCTTTTTTTATTATTCACCCGTATTTTCTTCACTAGTCACTCACTTCACTTAGTCATGGCCTTTTCTCATCCACCAGAAACCTCTATCTCTATAGCTATCAAACATGGTGAACGCTGCAGGCTGGAATATACTTAACTCTACATTACTCATATGCTTGCAGGCAATGCTGTTACGCAGGCAGTGTGCTGAATATACTAGTGCATCTGCACTGCTTAGGTGTTATGGAAGCCCAGGTTGCTCTGATAACGGCCTTCGGCTCTTCTGCATTGTTGGGTCTGGTATCTCACATCTTCCTATTCACAATACCCATAGATTATCTATGGGGTTTAGGTCAGGTAAGTTTGCTGGCCAGTCAATCACAGGGATACCATGGTCCTTTAACCAGGTACTGGTACTTTTGACAGTGTGGGCAGGTGCCAAGTTCTGCTGGAAAATGAAATCGCCATCTTCATAAAGCTGGTCAGAAGAGGGAAGCATGAAATGCTCTAAAACTTCTTGGTAGATGGCTGCGCTGACCTTGGACCTGAGAAAACACAGTGGACCTACACCAGCAGATGATATGGCTTCCCAAACCACCACTGACTGGGGAAACTTTACACTGGACCTTAAGCAACTTGGATTCTGTGTCTCTCCTCTTTTCCTCCAGACTCTGGGACCTTGATTCCCAAAAGAAATACAAAATTTGCTTTCATGTGATAAAAGGATTTTGGACCACTGAGCAACAATCCAGTTCTTTTTGTCCAGTTCTCCTTTTTAGTAGTTCTTTTTTTAATCACCTAAAATGTAGCTCGCTGAGTAGATCTGCTTGATCACTTGCGCTGGACAAACCTTGCCCAACACGTTCACCTCACTTCCAGGAAAAAATGATTGGTAACCATTGGTTCAGCCCTGCTTGTAATCCACGGGATAAAATCACCCAGTTTTGTGCTTCTTAGGGTTCTATGGCAAAAATAAATGTTTGTATCACTTAAGCGTATTACATTATGCACGAACTGCTGTAAGGATGACCAATTCCGGTACTCTTTAAACACAATCCTCACAGTTATGTCTTCACTCAACTCTCTGATCAAGTTTAATTCATCATCATCATCATCAACATTTTCTGAGACACTTAATCCCATTAGGGTTGAATCAACAATGTCTATTCAACAACAGCCAATTAGCCTAATGTGCATGTCTTTGGACTGTGGGAAGAAACTGGAGTACCCAGAGGAAACCCACACAAGCACTGGGAGAACATGCAAACTCCACACGGAAACACCCGAGCCCAGGACTTAAAACCAGGACCTTCTTGCTGTGAGGCAGACGTGCGAATCACTACACCTCCTTGCATGACTTTTAATTAAAATCTCAAAATTATATACAGTTGGTATTTGATAACAATTTGAATCTTGTAGGCATATATCCATTTTATTATGACATGTATGTAACTATTTAAAAACCTGATCAAATAGAGAGAAAATTACACTTCAAGCAGACAAATTAAATTCAGTGTTAAACTGGCTCCTTAGCCATTATTACCTTTGCAGGCAGATATCAGGTAAAGTTCAGAAAGCAAATTAAATAGATCATTTCCACATAAATTTGGTAAAAGAACAGAACAACTTAATTCGGGTGAAAGCCAGATATTTTTGTAATTTTTAGGCTGTTTTCCAGAATTCAGACACCGAGACTTTCCACAGCTTTTCCCCCTGAGCCGCATCACATATAAACTTTCTTGCTGGTGTTCTTTTCAACACTGTAACCACCGGAATCCCAAGTCAAACAAAACAGCTCATGTGGAGAACAGTCACATATAAGAAGCGCAGTTGCCTAATGGCAATCTCCAGATGACGCTGTGCTATTATTCTGAAATTATGAAACCATTAGTGATGTGCAGCCAGCATGGCTATGCTGCATGTTCACATTTAAATGCCTTTTATTTTAACTCTACGCTTGAATGAGAGAGTGAGGAGTTTTGCATTTTGCTAATAACACTATGAAAAGAGACTGAAATGTGGCGCGACAACAGATAAGAGTGTGCAATGTTGCCACTGAAAAACACATTTAGGAATAAATTACAAATTTCATGCTTCTGCCCAGTTCTTTATCAGTCGTCACACAGAGACTGTCAGTCGGCAGGGGAAATGACATAGATATTCATGAATGTTTTCACTTCAATCTAACAAATCTATTTGTTATATATTGCTTCATTTTGTTAATTATGTAAGTTAGCTTGAATAATGGACCCCACAAGGAGTTTCACTCACACTTTGCTTTCCAAGAATATAATTTGCACCAGATACACTGAATAAAAACATGCATTGGACAGACAGATATGATACACCATACCAGGTCTTGTTTTTCTCACCCACTCATTTGCCAAACTACTTAATCCTAGTAGGGTGGTGGAGAGGCTGGAGTCTCTCTCATTGGGCACTATCTCAGCCGACACTGGGCGGGGCATGCCATAAACAGCTCGCCAGACCATCGCTGGGCTAACACACACACAACCATTGGCACTTACATTTACACCTAGGGGTCATTTGTAGCAGTCAATTAGCCTAATGTGCATATCTTTGGACTGTGGGAGGAAACCAGAGTACCCGGAGGAAACCCACACAAATACGGAAAACATGCAAACTCTACACAGATACGCCCTTGATGAGCCCAGAACTTGAACCCAGGACCTTCTTGCTGTCATGCTTGGTCTTGTTTTTATATCCTTAAAAATAAGTTTTATTGTATTCTAATTTTCTTCTTTTGGTTAGACCCACTAGGTCTCAGTGAATAGAGAAAAGCACTGATGTGTGCAAGCTGTAGCCACACTCACTAAAATAGCTAGAGATAATTGTTCTCATGTACAAGTCACTGTAACACATTTGTAATATTAATCATAAAATTAACAACATGAACATGCCAAGTCACATAGGCAGTGAATAAATTTGGGTGCTGGCAGCTGGTTGAACATCATCTCCAGCAATTCAAACACAGCCGAAACAAAGATTCACAATCTGTGCCCAGTGTATCTAGACACTCTGTGTTTCTCCCTGGCATCCCAGAACAGTGAGGACCTGGATCTGTGGGTGTGACTAAATCAGTGAATGAGTGTAATTTATCATTTGCTTGTGAAAAACCTGGTGGATGTAATTCAATCCCTTACACCGATATGATGCAATATAACATATGTCTATGCATATATATATATATGTCTATGCATAT
>JAQMYF010000023.1:31672884-31710869 GCA_030014195.1 Neosilurus mollespiculum | reverse complement strand
ATATATATATATATATATATATGTGTGTGTGTGTGTGTGTGTGTGTGTGTGTGTGTGTGTGTGTGTGTGTGTCTGTGTTAGAACGTGCTTTGCCTGACTACAACTATGTATGTTTCTACACCAGGCACTCACTCTGAGGCATGTGCATCTTTTGTGCCACCTGGGACAACTGATCTGGGACAATATTTCTCACTACCTGAGTCCTAAATGACACACTCATTCATAATTAATTTCCATATCAGTTTATTGCTGTGTAAGCCTTTCCATTCCAGGTTCTCCTGTACTACAGACGCTTGATATCCAGCTGCTCTTCTTTACTGTCTTCATGATGGAGAGCTGTTTGCCTGCAATAGTGATTAAGTGCATCTTGGATTATCTTACATTTTTTCCTGCAGGGAGCTTCGCAGGAGCCATGTCTTTAACTTTTCCTATCTGAATCAAGTGACAAAGGATGCATACTGTATTACCTTTGACATGATATTAAGTTCGCCACATCCTTCTATTCATTGCAAACAAATGTTCCTTTCAGGGCAACAGATAAACAGTCTAGGTGACCCGAGAGCCCCAAAGTCACTAAAATAACCAATATTCTTTATCACAGAGCAAAGTAAAGGTTACACGAGCAATCATTTTTCATGATATGCTAGTGGAAGACAGAGTGTATACAATGCACCTGCAAAAGCCGGGAGCACTTACATACTATGCCTATAGAGGGGCCTATAGTGATGACAATGTTGCTGATAAGGCCAGTGTTATTTTAGGAGTGCCCCTGTATGCACTTCTATCATCACTCCGGTACTGTCATTAGGTTGGGAGCCGGTGCCGTATAAAAGCCCCAGAGACTGGCTTGGTTCATACTGTGTCAACACATAATGCACTGTGAGAACTGCAAACGCCTGGACATCTCAACAAAGATAATTAGAACATCCAGCCATGCACTACTGTGAATATGAGAAGGAAATGTGGGTCAGGTTGATGTACGGTATCAGTATCTGGTCTTTCCAAACCTGTAGTTATTTGTTTGATATATAGGGTTTATTGTCCTAGCCATTATAGGAAAAGAGAACAAACTAATAAATGATCACATAAAATGTTAAAGGTCTGATGTTAAATTGTCCTCTCTCTTATAATCAATAAAATTCACCTTGGCAGTTGCATAAATCAGTTTTAATCAAAAGGGATTCTGTTCTCGGAAGTGCATAAGGATAAAAAGAAAATAAGAAATTGATTAAACAGCATGTCCCAGACTTCAGCACATGTTGCTGATCTATGATTTGTTCTTTTCCACCCCCAGTTATGTTAATGCACTCTGAACAAAAATGGGAATTTTCAACAAAACAATTATTATTTTATTATTACCTTAATATTGAACCATAAGAAACATGACTGACATTTTTCTGTTCACAATTCATGAGTCATCACAGCCTGAGCCAACCCAGGGTCAGTGGGCAAAATTCACAGCACTCAGCACCAAGTGTGTCCATCGTCTGCATCACGTAAAGCAGTACATCTCAGATGCATAGAGGTAATGAGATGATCGGCAGTGGCCTGTGGAATGTTGCCCCGTCATGGTCACGGGGGTGCAGGAGCAGCATGTGTGCATCATGTGCGAGCGTGGTCACACCTGGTCGTCGGGCATGTGGACGATTCTTAGTGCTGCCAGTCTTTCCGAATCGACTTCTCAACCGGCTGATGGTGGAGTGATGCACATTCAAGTGTGTTGACACTGCTGTCACAGACATCCCAGCATTCAGCATGCCAATGGCAAGCTCCCTCATGACTTCTGACTAGTGACAAAAGTGCACATTCCTACATCATATCTGTAAAGACAAGGTGTGCTTGTGGAACTTGTGTTTATTGTACGTGGATGTGAAAATGGACATGTATAGAGTATGTATAAAAAACTGTGTTGACATTCTCCTCATATGGCCGGCTCTGGTACTGCAAGTTGGGGTCAGATGTACAGACATGTTAAAGTGACTATGGTGTGTGTGTGTGTGTGTGTGTGTATGTGTGTGTGTGTGTTGTGTGTCCAAACATCTCACCCCTTGTGTGTCATTCTCACTGATTTAGCAAATCAGTAATGCTTGTCTGAGAATTAATTAAACGGATCAGTGCTGGCAGCTGCTGCAGTTACATGTGAGGCAGAGACTTAAAAAGAGCGAGAGTAAAAATGAGAGAGGGCTTGTGCATCAGACACCCCAGCCGGCAATCCCGCCTAATCACCCACAATCTATTTCAAAGTCAACTTGATTGGACTTCTATCTAGAGAATAATGGAGAATTAAGCAGCAGCCAGACAGTAACCACTCATATTTGCATACTTGTACATGCCAGTTGAGCTCATTCGCCCCTTAGAGAGCCTGAGAGGTGAATGCCTACTCTTGCACCAGTGCTGATGTTTGTTGCGTTCTAGGGCTTATTAGATAAGTAATGGTGTAGAGCTTATTCTTAAGCACATCCCCCATGCCACCATACAATTTAATCCATTTTATGATTTGCTCATTATTATAAATTGGTAAATATAATAGAGCCTAAGAGCTGAAAAAAAAAAATAAAAAATGAGGCTGTCATCTGATGGATGAGCAGGAATATTGGAAAAAGCAGCATCAACAGTGCGGCTTTCCAGAGACTGAGCAGAGAGTGTGAGAGAGTGGATTTAGCGATGTTCGTTTTAATTCCTGCTCTTCTAACGTCACATTTGTGGATGAGCAGAAACAGCTGCAGGAGGAGAGACGAATCATGTCAGGCTTCACTACAGCATACAGCATGTCTGAACCCACTGGCCTCTCCTTCATGCCCACATACACACACGTATACACACATAGACGGAGACTGGTTGAGTGCTGACAAGCATGGACTGCAGTGTTCATATAACCCTGACCCAGACAAACACAGGCATCACCACACAAACAACATTTCATGAGGAGACATATCCCCTGCCTCACCCTCTCTCGCATTCTCTCTGATATTCATACATTCAGCACTCAGAATACACCATTCCTTTTACCTTGCTCTCGGCAAAATGCAGCTGAAAAGTCATTCCGCTTTTATCAAGTTGTCATTTTACTCTCCTTTTTTTTTGGTTGCCTGATTTCAGATTTGAGCTGCCACTCCAAGCCTTGGCCACATGAGAACCCTGCTGCACAACAGCCTGAGGATGGAGTTTTGCACCACACCACACAAGATTGCAAATAGCTTTTATGCTCATCTACCTCTGTTCCACTCCACCCCCCCAACTATCTTGATAATTGACAATGATGTGTACATTTGTTTGGTGATTTGCTTCTGAAGAACAAATTGGGTTTTGGTGGCAGATTAATCATTCATGGGGTAATATTCAAACTATCAAGTGATAAAATATTACAGTATCCAGTGTGGTATTATGATGAACATCTTGTTCTTTTGCATGACTTTACTCTGGCTATTTTATGCCCTTTCCATTAATTAGTCTATATATCAGCCATAATATCTTTAAGACTAATAAATTCTCTGGCCAAAACAGATTCATTATTTTCATTCAATCATTCATTTGCCAAACCAATTAATCCTTCTATGGTCCTACTATCTCAGCCAACCTTGGGGCAAAGGCAGGGTCCACCCTGAACAGCTCTCCAGTTCATCGCATGGCCAAAACACACAGTCATTCCCACTTACACTCACACCTAGTGGGAAAGTGACTGTGGAAGGAAACCAGAGTACCCAGAGGAAACCGATGCAAGCAGAGGGAGAACATGCAAACTCCACACAGATACATCCTCACCGAGCCCGGGACTGGAACAGGTCCATCTTGCTGTGAGGTGCACATGCTAACCACTACACCATGTTGACGCTGATACTTTATTTTGATTGGTCTGTATTTCCTATGCTGACGTTTGAAAAATAATTTTAATTTGAATTAAGTTTTAATTGCAGTGATGTCCTCTGACCATTGCATTATATTAAGTGCATTATATTTGAAGACATAAAGCACAAACTCCTCATTTTTTAGATGTTATCAGTTGTACTACTCACTCACTCATTTTCCAAACCGCTTAATCCTATTAGGGTCTGGAGACTATTAGGGAGGCTAATGCCCATCTCAGCCAACACTGGGCAAAGGCGGGCCACACCCTGGACAGCTCGACAGACCATCACAGAGCCCACACACACACACACACACAAAACCATTCACACTCACAAGTAACAGCTAAGTAACCTAATGTGCATCTCTCTGGATGGTGGGAGGAAACCAGAGTACCCAGATGAAACCCAAGCACAGAGAGAACATGCAAACACCACACAGAAACACCCTCGAACCCAGGACATTCTAGCTGTAAGGCTGATGTGTTAACCACTACGCCACCATGCCGCCCTTATTATTACTATTATTATTATCATGATTCATTCATTTTCTAAGCCGCTTAATCCTAATTAGGGTCGTGGGGAGGCTGGCGCCCATCTCAGCTGACTCTGGGCGAGGGCAGGGTACACACCCTGGACAGCTCACCAGGCCATCGCAGGACCAACACACACACAACCATTCACACTCACACCTAAAGGCGATTTGGAACAGCCAATTAGCCTACTGTGCATGTTTTTGGACTGTGGGATGAAACCGGAGTACCCAGAGGAAACCAACACAAGCAAGGGGAGAACATGCAAACTCCAGAGCCTTGGAATCCAGGCCTTCTTGCTGTGAGGCAGACGTCTTCACCCAACCTATTATTATTAATATTACTATTATTATTAAATAGTGTGGCAGTGCCTGGAATTGTTTTTGTTTACATAATTGAATTACCAGTTTAGCAAATCTCATCAAAATATTTCACTAAAACATCTCAGCCTTTGATACACACATAAAATGACTGCAGACAAAACTGGAGCTCAAGACACTGAACAGAAGCTTTCTTTATAGCACAAAGATATAGACTGTTGTACCATTGATGCACTGCAATTTGAAAGCAGACTGGTTTCAAACCCCAAGTTGCTGAGCGAATTGTGTTCATTATGGTCTTTTTTTTTCACTTTGACATATTCAGCTACAGCTCACAAGAAACAGACTCAGTGAACACAACAGTGTTCGGGGGCAGGCGACAGTTACAGTTTTTATCTTCATGGCTCTTTGTGTGCTCGTGGAAAATAGCTCAGCCCTTCTCTCTACTCCTCCAAAGCACTGCTATGTGGATTGGGATTAAAGCCTGCCTGATGTCTCTCTCTCTCTCTCTCTCTCTCTCTCTCTCTCTCTCTCTCTCTCTCTCTCTCTCTCCTTGCCTCTCCTCACTGTGCTGCCACACTAGCCAGTCCTCTGAGTATTACATCATCCTGATGTAATGTCTAACCAATCACATGACTGCTCTGCTAAACCTTTAAGGATTACAGAGCCTGGTAGCTCAGACTCCATAATAAGAAAGAAAGAGAGAGTGAACAATATATCTCAGGCGAGAATCTGGATCAATTTTCCCTACTCTTCCAGTTTAGCTTTACCTGAAGGTAGAAATAATGCAGCTGAATCTCCGCTGTATCTCTTATACAGAGTGTAGGCGTCAAGGTCTCAGGTGGATTTTTATTAGCTTTGGTAATGTGCTCATGAATTTCTTATTTATTATGAGGGAAAATTTGCCCTTTAGTTATCAGATTGTCATAATTTTTCTGGCCGTGTTCTAATCATTTATATATTAATCAAGGGTTCTTTAATGTAGTCCTGATTAAAATTAAATTATTTAACAGTATCTTAATCTCAAACAGCAGCAATGATTAGAATTCATTCAACCTTTGGCAGTTCCATTTGCTCTGGGTCACATCAAGATCAAAAGAATGGCACAGTTATAAAAAGAAAAAATGTAAAAAATAGAGGAAGAAAGTATTGTAAATTTGGTGTTCAATCAGATCTGAGACACTAAGGGACTGCAGTCATTGTAGATTGAGGAAATAACACACTGTGGTACTAGATGGAGTAATATTAGTTTTAAACAGGATTGATCTTGAATGAAGGCAGACAGTGGTGCAGTGGTTAGCACGTCTACCTCAGACCAAGAAGGTCCTGGGTTCAAGTACCTGGCTTGGCGAAGGCATTTCTGTATGGAGTTTCTATGTTCTCCCTGTACTTGCATGGGTTTCCTCCAGGGACTCTGGTTTCCTCTCACACTACAAAGCTATGCACATTAGGCTAACTGGCTGTTCCAAATTGCCTCTAGGTGTGAGTGTAAGTGTGAATGGTTGTGTGTGCGTCGGCCCTGAGATTGACTGGTGAGCTGTTTGGAGGGTTGGCTGAGATAGACTCCCGCGTCGCCAGAATTCTAGGACTCTGGCCAACATGATTATACAATTTCTACAATTGAGCAATTTAGGGTTAAGGGACTTGCTCCTGGCCGCATGGTGGCACTAGGGATTGAACTTCAAATCAATAACCCAGAGCCTTAACCACTGAGCTACCGCTGACATATATTTGGCAAGCTCATGTAAATATTCATTGTAAAGTCTTTCTAAACACAGTGTTAAATAAGTGTCGAGGTATATTAATGATTGTTTTTTATACCCTTGCTTTGTTTACCGGTGTGCTCCTTGTGCTATCCCTTTGGCCTATACATTTCTTTAAATAGACTAAATTTCTTTAGTCTACTGTAATCATTACCTTTGCTTGTCTCCTTGTACTGATTTTAGATTGTGATATTACTATGTTTGCCCCGATGTATACGCTATAAAAAGAATCCTCAAAAGGCAAACACACAGGAAACTCATCACCCATCACTTTGTCTATGAAAATTTGCTGCTAGGGTCTTGCACACATAAAGCAATTTGCTTACCGCCTGGCTATTCCAGGTAGTGGGTCCCTAGGTAGCTTGTATTATTCCCACCCACAAATATTTCCTCAAGAAACCAGGAGTAGGTGGCTAGATCCCTACAAGTCCAAAAATGTATTGCGAGGGTGATTATAAGAAGAAAGCTACACTTCAACAATAACAATTCATCCATGTTTAAATGATATAATTTCACAGATTAAAGCTCAAAGTCAGAACTTTTTCTGGTACCTGTAACATTTTGTTAAGGTACATTTTAATCTGTATGCCTAGTTAAATGTGGATATATCTAGTGACCTGCTATATCACTGATTCTACCTATTAAGAATTAGTTAAATCTTTAAATAACATGGTGTGCATAAACTGCCGTAGGGACACATGCAGATTATACTTAAAGTTAGTATCTCACTGAGCGGCAAATGCTAATGAGTACTGCCATTTTTGTATTCGCCAGCATTTGTCAAAAATGCAGGGTTTACCTCTGTCATTAGCACCATTTAGCTACAGTTAGCAACATGCATGTGAATGTGTTTACATAAGATAGTACAATAGCAGCTGTTAGAAAATGTTAGCAAAAGTGTTTGCAATGATTAGCATCTATTTGCCACTCTTTTGCCACTGTTTGGGAGCGTTTCGGACCTTTTGCCAGGTGAATGTCAGGCGAATCTTGAAAACGAAACACAGTTATCCCTAATGATGGACCGAACCCTATAGATAGATGAACAAACCGTCCCCAGTTTTGTGTTCGCTACTTGATGAACTAAAAAGAACTTTATCCACCTGTGTTGTAATCATTTGCAAACGCTTAAAACTGTTTTGCAAATCTTTGCATTGGTTTATGGAAAAATAAATTTGCAACCCTAAAAACTGTTTGCAAGCTGTTTTGCAACATTTTATGAACCCTGACGAAACCCAAAATTTGCTACGTTGGTCAGCATCCACATTTGTGTGGCAACAGTCACTCGTGCACCATCACGGCATCTTTTGAAACTGATTTAAATGTTAATATATACTACAAAAACATAACAAAAGCAAACAAGAATTTTATGATTTGTTTTACCATTTTAAAGCGTGACAATGGTCATATGCACATCTTTACAATAGACTTAGTCATCACCTGAGGAATCATCTGTGTCATCCAGTCCTTGCTCAGTGGGTGTTTTTTTTATTTTTGTTTGTTTGTTTTTTTTTTGTAGTTTTGTTGTTGTTTTTTTGTCATCAAAATGGCTCCAAATTCCTTCATCAAGTCTACAATGCTCTTCACCATTCACAGGGATTTTACACAGATAAAATTAAAAAAAACAGGCTATTTCCTGTAGTTTGGATAGATCTTAAGAGTTTGCTGACCAGTTTGCCGTGTCTTTGTAGGTTAATGGATTTTAATAGATTGCTGGCTAAATTTCTCAGACTTGCTTATTCTTCTTGAAAGAATGTAGGATTACTGGTACGAATATCGGGGGTTCAAGCCCCACTTTCACAAGGTTGTTACTGCAGCACACACCCCTGGGTTATCAAAGGCCAGCCATGTCTCTCACTGTCTGTGGTGAGAGGCATTTAAAAGAACCATTGCTGAAGAGTAGGCTGCATTGCCATGTTTCTGCCCTGTGATGGCCTGACGAGCTGTTCAGGGTGTACTCTGTAAATTTGTCTTTTAAATTCAGCTTTGCTATGCAATAGGAACATCAACAGGTACATAGTTTACAACTTGTTTACATAGTTTACAAATTTGTTAATGGTGGTATCTCAAAATAAAATGAAATAAAAACAAGGGCTTTTTTATTTGAAAAAGATGAAGGCCACATTGCCATACCCATCTTTGTATATTTTAGGATAACATTTTGTTGAATTTCTAGGATTTTAGAATCAGAAACAGGCAAACCATGAGTTTTTGTCCCACATTTTTATTTTAGATTCATACCAACTTTGTTATGTGATTATTGTCTGTTACTGATTTCTGTTCTGATTGGTGGGAAGCCATCAAACAATTTTTGGTATTGCATCATTTCCATCGGATAACTGAATTATTGCATCACTGCCCTCACATCAATCATAAGTTGAATGATTATTGTCCAATTGGCACATGCAACATAGTAATGTGACCTGCTTTAAAAATATTTTGATATGAATAATAAAACATTTAGAGAATTTTGTTTTCATATCATACAGAGAATGATTAACCATCCCGAGATAATAGGCCAATCAGATTTCAGAATGTAGAGTAGGTTTCCTCTCTCAGTCCAAAGACATGCACATTAGGCTAACTGACTGTTCCAAATTGCCCCTAGAAATGGATGTATGTGTGAATGTTTGTGTGTGTATGTGGGCCTTGTGATGGTATGGTGGCTGTTCAGTGCGGACCCTGCCTTCACCCCGTGTCGGCTGAGATGGGCTCCAGATTTCTGTGACCATAAAAAGATTAAGCGGTTCGGCAAATGAGTGACCAGTAGATAGCTATGTATCTCATAGTTACTGGATCTACTAATATAAAGTAATGTGAAGCATAAATCAGTGGGGAAAGAGGTGCAATTTGAATGTACTGAATAATTAATTAAAGATTTTATTAAATCTTTTATGAACAGGAATGAGGCACTAAGCAATGTGGTATCGCTATGGAATATAGGGCTCTCAGGGGGATCATTTAAAGGCTAAGGTAATATTAATTATCAAGTATGCTGATATGCATGCTTAATGCTGATAATATGTGTTTTTATATTTCCAAAATTGACATTTGCATTACATTCATTTACTGAAATGTGGGTTATCCTATAACTTTCCTGTACTACAAGAAGCCTGGTGTGTTCTGAAGAAAATATATAAGTGTATATATTGTATTTTCAGATGGTGAAGATTGATTAATTGAAATGTGAGTAAAAGAATCCATTTTCTCACTTTCTATCACTTTTCTGATAAAGTTATCAACATTACCTGCTTAACAATAAACAGACAACTGTGTGTCGAAAGTGATTTAAAAAATGTAATTTTATTTACTCGCTTAATCACTCATTTGCTAAGCCGCTTACTCCTATTAGGGTTATCTTTGCCGGCACTTGGCGAAGGAGGGGTTCACCCTGGACTGCTAAAATGTGAATTATCAGTTTAGATATCAGTGTTTTTAGACATAACATATGTGCATGAAGTAGTAAAATTACTCTAATGTGAAGCAATTAAGAAGGTCTTTACAACTACTTATCCATTAAAGCTCAGGACAAGCGTGTAATCTACAGTCCGCTGACATGACTGATAGCCTGCTGACTTCACATACTTGTCTTTTTTGCTTAGTGTCACCTTGAATGAATTTAGACATTGTTGAATGGTGTAGTGTGACCCGGTGTCTTGTATGCCTGTATGTATCAGACTTCAACCTTGAGCTTTAACTGCGCTTTACACTTTAAAAAGCTAGAGAAGCAATGATGATTAGGGCAACAGGCTCTGTTTTAAAATCATCCCAGACGAGGAGAGAGAGACAGAAACAGCAAGAGATAGACCATGAGAGAGATTAATGTAAATCTCAAAAATAAAAAATGCATTAATATTTCATTTGCACATCTTAATTTCCCATGTGAAAGACATGCGGGTGCAGATAACAGAAGTAAGAGATTTTATTATTGCTTCGGTCTTTCTCAGTCGGTGTCTCTTTCATTCCTTTCCCCTCATGCAATACATCAGTATTTGGATCCTTTTGTTCCTGAAATCTTCCCAGAGCTGACAGTGTGGTGTAATTACCACCAGCTCTCCCTTATCTCACAAATGAGAAACGATGAGATATTTATGAATAGAATGCATGTGGAGTCTTGCTCTCACAGACATGTCATGACCTTATATATATATATATATATATATATATATATATATATACACCAGACCTCGCCTGACATTCGTTGTGCAAGTACACCAGGCTTGGGTCTTTATGGGATTTGCATGGTCTCGCGTGCTTGCATGGGTTTCCTTTGGGTACTCCAGTTTTCTCCAAGAGTCCAATGACATGCACATTAGGCAAAATGACTGCGCAAAATTGCCCCGAAATGTGACAGTGACTGTGAATGTCTATGTGTGTTGGCCCTGCGATGCTCGTCTTTGCCCAGCGTCGTCTGAGACATATATGTGCATGTGCATGCGTGCATGCGTGCGTGCGTGTGTGTGTGTGTGTGTGTGTGTGTGTGTGTGTGTGTGTGTGTGTATGTGTTGCCAAAATTAACCTAGCAGTGAATCAGACAGCTTGTAAGGAAAATGCCACTATTCAAGAAAAGTTGTGATACTGACATTTCATTATTTTGAATGTAACATTCCAGCTAATGCATCTTACAACAAAATGCAATTTATAAATAGAGTGCATGGATTCTTTGTGCACTTTTATGGTAGTAAGCTCAAAATGATCCCTTCATATCTGCATGGGGAGCGGGTCCTTTTCTACGAAGCCAAGCTGCACTTGTAGAATAGACAAACCTCTAGAGAGCGCCTCCATGTTTGACGTTTTTACTCTTGTTAGTGTGAATCCAGAAGGATGCACCGGAAGAAAGATGAGGGTGAAAGAACACAAAGAAAGAGAAAGAAGAGGAATCAGAGTAGGCTGGTACTTGCTTACAAGTTTGCAATGCAATGGTAGAAAAAGCGAGGGAGTGTGAACACTGCAACCACCTGACAGCTGCCATACTTTCTAACACATACTTGGATATTTAGTTATTTTCAATCAACTGACATTAACCTACACTTACTGTTGCAAAATTATACTATACTAGGGTGGGTCATAGGCTGACCATGATGCAATGTTTGAATTTGGCCAAATGTGGTTTATTTTTCATAGTCTCCCCTGAAGTCTGCACACTTCTTCCATCAGTGTTGCAGCACTTGGATCCCCTTGGCATAAAAGCTCTCATCCTGATGGTGAGATGGATTACTATGAGCTTTTCAACCTATGAACTTCAGCCCACTCTCGAATTGTATCACTGCAGAGTTTAATACACATTTTACTGTATTGTACTTCCTAACTAAGGTTTTTTTTATTATTATTATTTTAAAGGCAGCATAAATTATGTAGATAGTACATTATTTACTCATTTAAAATAGCTGTCATCTCATTCAAATGAGGCTGCTGACTGGGGTAAAGTTCACTTTGAATACTGCAATGCCTCAACATGTATCCAACATTGACTGACAATGATTTAAAATGAAATGATGAATTGTAACATCTCTGCTAACTATTCACCAGAGAAGGCAGCCTGCTTCTGTGTTTATGCGTTCTTTTCGTAAGAAGTAGATTGTGATTATTCAGCAGAACATCTCTGCTCTTTGTGTATGCCAAGACCCTAGTACCATGTGTTTGAGTGTACCTCACATGAAATATTAAACATTCTCTCCACTTGCTACATATGATTTATCTTTTCATTAAGCTCTTCCCCTTATTATCCCTGCATAATTAGGACATTTTTTGCAGAGTATTCATAAAACAAAAGGTACATGCATTTATCCTAACATTTTGTCCAGTGAAAAGGCTGTCTATTTAATTTTATTTTGAGCTATAAGGATGTTTTTAGCTTTCTTTCTTTTATTGCATATTACTGGAGATTTTGTTTTAAAATTATTCCATAATGAGACCTACCACAATGTGTTTGTGTTTGCTGCTGTGTATATAACACAGTATGTACATGTCCTCGGTACCCATGTAGTAAGTTTGCTTATGCAAAAAATCACCTGCACATGTTGATCACATGATTATTCAAGTAAAATTTTTAAATAAGTGAAACGTCGATGCGCGCCACTGTACATTTCAGATCTGTTACATGTACGGAAGTTATACTGTGCTTTTTCTGAAGTTGTTAATTTTGTCCTGT
This sequence comes from Neosilurus mollespiculum, assembly GCA_030014195.1. Classification (NCBI taxonomy): domain Eukaryota; kingdom Metazoa; phylum Chordata; class Actinopteri; order Siluriformes; family Plotosidae; genus Neosilurus; species Neosilurus mollespiculum. The sequence continues at coordinate 31,698,263 of JAQMYF010000023.1, read as the reverse complement.
GTCCTGTATCTGAATCCCATGTGTTCCTTGTCAGTAACAGTCTACTAATTATGTAGTTTATGTCCTGCACTTCTACATTTCACCTGCTGCAAGTCAGGTCCACGGGACATCAACTGACAAGTACAGGATAAACAGTTCAGAACAAAATACATTCCTAGCGCACAACAACCCTACAATCAGTAGACGCCTTTTCCTGGCCGGTGCATGATAAAGAGGATGTGTGGCTAACATATGAAATGCTAAAATGGCTAGCAACCGAATGGTCTTTGTTCAGACCATTCGAGTGACCTTCACTACCTATACCATGGCTCATCAGAATTTTAAACATGTCATGCTTTGAAGTGGTTAGTGCCTAGAATATGCATGGCCTTCAAATGGTGGCTGTTAGAGAACTGTCTTCTTGTGTAAAATGGATTGTGTAGCAACATAAGGAGGAATGAGATGGACACAAACTGATATAAGATCCTCTTTTGCCAAACCAATTACACAGATTCATTAGTGATGCTTCAGATCAGGACAGCTGCTGGAAAAGAATGCATCCTAGACATCCGAATTCTCTGATCAGTGCCTTAGAGTCTGTGGCCACCTTACTGCCCAAGATGTCACCTTTGATTAAATACTGAAATACAGTCATTAGGCAAAAAGAAAATGAAAACATGTGTTTGGCTTTCAGATATACAGCCTCCATCGACTGGCATCATTAAACCTCCTATAAAATTGAAGCCTAAGTGCTCTTATAAATTCATCTGCAAATTCAGTTTGGCTCTGTTGATTAGGCAATGGCTCATTCATACCCAATTAAAGTATGCCTTGATACTGCATTAAGCAATTGTGTTGCAGTGTGATTGTCACATACGTTTTTCATATACATTGGATGTTTTTAATAGGGAACAACATTCTGAAGCAGTTAGTGCTGTCATCAGTAAAAATATTAATATCATTTAGGAATTTTAATCAAATCTCTGTCATAACATCAACATTTCAAATGGCTTGCCTGTGTTATTGGAATAAGTTATTATATCATCTCAAGCAAAATAGCTTATGAAAGGAATACACATTTAAGTGATTCTGTTTCGCAAAGTGCTTTTCATTTACCCTGAGAGGAAGTAGGGTTTTTAGAGGGTTTATGCCAAGTAGCAAGCAATGTACCATTATAAACTGCTAATTATCTAATTAGTTTCAGCAACTGCACTTAGCAATTTTCATTAATGGCTCTCTTTATATTGGTCTTAATTCTGTATTAGAATAATTATACAACACACATTAATCACTTGCCAGTCATCTTTCAGTTTGGGATTGATATATTTCTGCTTTATACACATTCCTCAAATCCACCTCCAGCAGCTGACTTGATTTATAAACTTTAAGAAAGAATAAAGCAACATGCTTCATGTAAAGGGCCAGACTTAATTATAATAAACAAGTTTACATTTGCCTTCATCAAAAAGTACATACCTACAGTGTAAGCGTTTCACACCTTCGATACAACAAGCTCAGTTATAAGTTTCCTTATGCAGTGTTGGAAGGGGGTTGGAGGGGTCGGGGTCTTTTAAATAGTCCTTTTTTGTAGGGGTTGTTTGAAATCTGTGACAAAGTGTAACGGGATTAAAAGCGTGACTTCGTTTATGAATGGCTCCCTACACTGGCATACTCCATTGTTATGTTGCCCTAGAAAGTGCCATCTTCAGTTGGTTGAATGATGCTTATGCTTATGATGGTCCACCGGGATTACAACGATGATGTCCACTACTTACCCTGGGTTTACAATGGGGCACATTGTTTGCAATCTCCACGATTTGAGAGAATCGTGATGAGTGTGGGGATTCAAGAGCTCGAAACATGATCTTGAGGGAAGTGGATGGATCTTGAGGGAATTTGGTGGATTCGAGATGATCTTGAGGGAACTTGGTGCATTTGTGATGATTGCGCTGATCGTGGCAAAATATTTGCCGCGATTATTACAATGTATTATGATTTTTTATGCACATTTTGATACAATGTTGGAATCATAGTAGCTGCCTCCTTTTTATTCCATAATCATGCTCCAAGCATGATCACAAATTGTGGAGCTCTGCACTTTTTTTAACTGTGCCCCAATGTAAACCCAGGGTTATAGTCTTGTCCATTTCAAGGTCGATGAGATCTCTGGTGGCTCCGTAGTTTGATTTCAGATGCGCATCTTCTGCCACAGGTGGGGCATGGTATACTGTCGCCTTGGCCAGTGGGTGCTCTGTTGCGTCTGGCATTTCTTGTGGTTTGTTTCAAGGCTCTGGCGTTTGTCCTTTGCTCTTCAAAATGAGTGATGCCTTTGTAACGGGGTTTTAAAAGTGTGACGTCCTTTATGAATGGCCCTAACACTGGCATACTCCACTGTTATGTTGCCCTAGAAAGTGCCATCTTCTTCTGGTTGAATGTATTCATTCATTTTGATACATTATTGATTATGTTTTCTGGCCCTTATATATAATATATAAAGTCTGTTAAAAATGCAGATAAGAAACAATCTCTCTCTCTCTCTCTCTCTCTCTCTCTCTCTGTAATTCTCTTCCTCCTTCTGTTATTCACTGTATCCATTCCTTTGCATGAGAAATCAATAATGTTTCACTATACCATCTAATTGAATTGCATGTATGTTTAGCCCTATATAACTCTGGCCAGGCTGTTGATAGTAATAGAAGATTCTCTGATTTAGTCACTGTCTTTTTTTCTCACTGCCACATGAAAGGTCGACTTCAGGAATGCAAACATGATGCATTCTTGAGCACTTTCAACAGGGGCTTAAGCATTACGAACTGTCAGATGTCAGACGCTGACACTTTCGATGATCTCACACACACTGGCATGAAGGATACAGCTTGTGTCAAGCTTTCATTGCAGTTATTGTAGTAGTCACATAAACAGCAATTCCTTATTTTAATAGCAGTAAAAATTCATACAAATGTTAAGGTCATTTCTGTGCTACCAAGCAACTGAGATATCCTAATGGATATTTATTATGATGAAAACTCTTTATAATTACACTTGACCTGACCAGAAAATGAACTGTTCAAGTACAATAGAAACTTTTTAACATTCTTCTTCTACAATCATTCTTACACACAAGTCAGCCCCTTTGTTTAAGCTTCCTCGTGTTCTAATGATGCTTTTGAAATTCCTGTTTCACAATGGAAGTTGTACCTTTCTGAGGCGAGTGTGGTGAATGAGTTATGGAAATTGCATGCCTGCAGAACCCTTTTAATGGAATGTTTCTCCCACCTAATGAAATGTCTCCCTCTTATCACAGACACCCTACCATCCATATGTTAATGTCTAGTGTAGAACTATTTATCTGTTCAATTTGCTGCTTTTTCTCTTCTTGTGTTATCTGAAATTATGCTGTAAAGTTGCACAGGGGTGAAACGATAATGCTTATCGACCCACCCCGAAACCTCATATTCAGATTTTTGGTTGCATGATTAGTCTTATTTATCTGGGTAATTGGATTGGGTTATTGCCCTGCATGTTACTGTGAATAGAGGCTTTTTATTTAAAATCCCCAGCTAAAACTAGAGTGGCTGGAGAAGACAGGCTTTCATAAATGTATTTTCAATGAATTTTATTTGTTAAAGGGCATCTTGGTGGTGTGTGTAGTAGTTAGTATGTCCGCCTCACAGCAAGAAGGTTCTTGGTTCAGGTGTTTCTGTGCAGAGTTTGCATGTTCTCCCTGTTACTGTGTGGGTTTCCTCCACGTACTCTAGTTTCCTCCCACAGTTCAAAGACATGCACCTCAGGTTAACTGATTGTTCCAAATTTCCCCTAGGTGTGGATGTTAATGTGAATGGTTGTGTGTGTTGCCCTGCAATAGTCTGGCGAGCTGTTCAGGGTATACCCTACCTTCACCCAGTGTCATCTGAAATAGGCTTCAGATAGGCATAATAAAAACGCAACCCTAATAGTAGGATTAAGCAGTTTGACAAATTAATGAATTAATTATTTAATTATATTTGTTTAAAACCAATAGTTTTACACTTGGAGTAGCACGGTAGCTAAGTGGTTAGCACTATCGCCTCACAGCAGGTTTTGTATTTGAATCCGGCAGCCATCAGGGGCCTATCTTCGTAGTGCTTTCAAGTTCTCCCAGTGCCATTGTGGATTCTTCCTCATACTCTGGTTTCCTCCTGCAGTCTAAAGATATGCACACTACTTCATGTGGCTCTGCTAAATTACCCATAGGAGTGAATGCAACTCTGAATGGCCCGGCAATGGGAAGGACTGCGGGACAGATTTGTGTTTGGGGCCTGTGAAGCTTTGCTCAAGCAAAACTGGAGTGGTGCTGCAGAAATCCAAGCAATTGTTTCAGGCTTGGAGTAATTCATGCAAACATCCCCAGCCTATTTATACCTTCAATCTAATTGTGTCATAGATGAAAGCCAGAATTAAAGTGATTCTGGCACAGGGTCAGTTTTTGTTTATATTTATGAATATTCATTGGCTTCTTTATGTGCAATGTTTTTTTTACAGGTTCTGTTAGTTGATCTGATTTATGAATTTTAACGAATAATGTCCTATGTTTTGTGTCCAATATTATGCAGCAGTAGAAAGGGTACACTGTATACTAATATTTGAATACATTAATTAACATGTTGACTGGTGCATATTCCTTACATTCACATGGACACAAAGACAGGGAATTAACAGAGAACTGGTCTTAGTAATTCATTATACTCTCTCGCTCTCTCTCTCTCTCTCTCTCTCTCTCTCTCTCTTTTTTTACCGGAAATCAATAATGTTTCACTCTGCCAACTAATTGGATTGCATATGTGTGCCAGGGGAGATCAGTATGGCAAGGTAACATAAACAATGTTTTTATAAAATTACTTTCTGCAGAGGAAGAGCTTAATCCAATGAATAATGTATTTTGTTTTTTATTTGTCTCCTACAAATGAAATGAGTTTTGGTACTTATGACAAGCAGGTCTTCCGCCAGCATAAATTACAACTGTAATAACCTTAGCAAGACTTATGAGCTCTTACACTTCTTACTGACGATTCTATAAGGACTATTAGAGAGCTCTTTATTAATTAATCAATAATAAGTCATTTGTGTAAATTAGTGGGTATATCTGGTTGAATTTGGGCGGTGTCCTTTCACCTGCTTTGACATGCTGGTCTGTTATTTGACAAGGGCAGATTTGCAGATGCACAAACAAATTAGGAGTTATCATGGTAATATTGGGTGACGTGGAGAGAAATAATAGCTTGCAAACACATAAATAACATTGGGGGAATTTACAGATGCATATGTGTGAGTGATCAGTCATGTAACTGCAGTAGACTGTTGCAGGATGTCTAGGGTAGCCAGAGGATTGTTGGTGTGATAATGATTAAATTCATTACTGTACAGCTCAGACTAGTGTTGGAGGGCTGCAGGTCATATATTCCGTTATCTTTTGCCTTGGCAATGTAAAAGGTGCTGTACTCCAAGTCTTAAACCCTCATCTAAAGGAGGAGTTTTGTGGTGAGGTGGGGTAAAATTTAAATATTTAAATGTAATTTTACCATAACTTTACCAACATTTGGTGGCATATGACAGTATTAACAACAAATACCAGTGTTATCCTTTCCTTTTTTCTTTCTTGCCCACAAGTACACCATATGTACATACAGTATGCCTGGCAGCTTGTGAATACAGTTGGAGGTAGGATTTTGTTGAGAGTTTAAAGGGGCATTTGGACAGCTCAACCATGTCTGAACTCTGTGGCACATGTTCTGTCTAATATGATGGCTCATGAGCAGGTCAGACTGGGCCAAATGCCTGCCACTGAAGTCTGTATCTAATTACAGCTTCTCTCACTAGTCCAAGCAGTACAACCAGATGTTTGCTGCCAAAGTGCTGAACCCAGACACATTTACCCCTTTTTACACTATGGCAGTCCAAGGGCTGGCTTGGAGTCAGTGTATAATCTGGAGCCAGTTCTTCACATTTCAAATGTCATTTCATTCCAAAGAACCAGGTATTGTTTAGATTGGTTCCAGTGGAGCACCAGCACTTTGCTGGCATAGGATCAAGTACATAGGAGAGAGAATTGTGAGCAACAAGACCAACTAAACTTTGTCGCAACCATTTAAAAAAACAAACACAAGGTTTCAGTTATGTGAAAAAATAAGTACATCCCATGGGAATTGTTGATTTGATTTTATATGTATTTTAACACACATAGGGCAGCATGGTGGTGTATAGGTTTGTACACTGGCTTCACAGCAAGAAGGTTCAGGGTTCGATTCCTGGGTTTCCTCCAGGTACTCTGGTTTCCTCCCACAGTTCAAAAACATGCACATTAGACTAATTGGCTGTTCTAAAATACCCCTAGGTGTTAATGTGAGTGTGCATGGATGTGCATGTATGTGTGTTGCCCTGCAATGATCTAGCGCTGTTCAAGGTGGACCACGCCTTCACTCAGTGTCGGCTGGTATGAGCTCCAGCCTTCCTGCAACCCTAATAGTAGAATTAAGCAGTTCAACAAAGTGAATGAGTGGAACTGGGGGTGCATCAAGGTGGAGGAAATTATGAACAATCAAAAATACCAGTCAATTTTGGTACACGACTTTCATACCTTAAAAAAAGATGAAGATTCACCTTTCGTCATGACAACAACCCAAAGCATACATTCAGATTAACAAAGTAATGGCTTCACCATTTGGAGTGCATGTGCCATGCTGATGCCAACTCCCTCAAAAAGTAATCCTGCCTTAAATCAATAGGTGCTTCAATAAAGTATTAGCGAAGGGGCAGTTATTGGTTTTATCTGTGTGTATTATGATGCCCTGTGACACAGAATGAGCAGCACTTTGAAAAGATGCAGTTGGCTGGCTTCACATGTCCCATAGGAAGCAAGTGATAGCCTTTACCCTCTGGGTTGGTAGCTGTCCAACGATATGATATGCAATACCTAACTGGTGGGAGGGAAACATTGGCCAAGACTAAAATTAGGTTGAAATTCCCACTTGATTTAAGTGGCTCTCACTCATCTTATGAAAATGTCTCTAAACAATGTTCGAGCCCCAGAGCATGCTCATAAAGGGCAGTTCCTGGCAACAGGATGCTTTACAGCTAAAAACACCATTCTTTCTGCAGTGATTACATAGGATCTGTGGATGCTGATCACATTATCCTTTTGGAGGTATCCTTTTGGAGCTCAGAGCCTCTTTGAAATCAAACCGCAACATCACAAAATAACACAATTTGCTCTGACTGGAAATGTTTATAGTCTCCAAATTTGAAAAGAAGTGTTTTGCTCAATTTAAGGGGTGATCACTCTAGAGGTGTGATAAAAAAAAAAGCGATTGACGCAAATAGACTTCAAATTTTATTTATTTATGTATTCTTTTTTTATTTTTTTTTATTTTGAAATTTCCATCAAGATGCTTGGAACTCCACATGTTAGCGAATATTTTAAAACATTTTGAGTACACTGTCAACTGTTGCATTCACAATGAAAATCAGTTTGGCATCTCTCTGTTTAGCAGCAATTATAAAAGTGCACATATAGACACATAAACATAAATATATCCTATATATTCAAACACCTATGCTTTTATCCACATATTCACACATTTAAAGAGTTATACGTTTATCCACAAATTAACACTTAAACACACATACACAAATGGGTGCATGGTATCACGAAGGTGCATGGTTTGTACAGGGTAAAAGGTAGGGCTTTTAACTACAAGGTGCATGATGATATAATGTTATATAATGTTAGAGGCCTGCTCTAAACATGAGTATTGCACTGTCCAGGAGGATTGTCTGAATGATGACAATTCAGTCAGTGTGTGTGGGGGTGGTCGGGTGATATATTTAAAAGCTTGTGGGTTAAAGGTGTTCTTGGGTCTGCTGGTTTTTGTTTTTAGTGTCCTCTATCTTTTTCCAGAGGCAACGGGGAGAAAACGCTGGTATAATTCATAGTACGGCGAGGTTGTGGAAATTTGAAGTATGCTATCATATGGCTGATACGTTCCACATACGCTGACTATAAGTTGCAGATAAATTGCCATAAGTTGTACGTAAGTTATGCGATCATTCACACATGTTATTTGTAGGTTACTCATAAGTTGAATATAATGTCTAGCATACTTTGCACCCACATATAACCAATGAATGCCTAGCGTGTTGCCAGCATTTAGGGCAGAGCTCTGCAATCCATGGCTACGGTGCTGTATGTGGCTCTTTCAACCCTCTGCTGTGGCTCCCATGGCTTATGTTGCCACCAGAAAAGTGACTCTTTTTAACCCTCGCTACGCTAGCAATAGAATCTATGAAGAATAAATTTCTGAAGAAAAAGGAACGCTGCATGCATTGTGGACAGATTCATTTGCTTTCACTGCTGACAAAACTGGTCTACCAGCATGCTTAATGTGTGGTGAGAAATTATAATTGGAAATTAAATCAGAAAGATTTAAATTAGAAAGAAATATCAAACATTGAAAGACATTTCCGGAATAAAGTTCTGTTCATTATGGAATAAAGTATTGCGATCTCTGGCTGCACGACAAAGTCCGGTGGCCGTCCACGTTTTAGGTGCTGAAACGGTGCCTGGGGCACATAAAACCTTTTCTGGAATGCAAAGGGGAAAGGAAGCACAGCCCTGCAGATGCTGGAGGAGGTTTTGGCATTTAAGCGCAAGATGACATTGTTTGCCAGAGATGTACAGAGAGGTACATTGTTTCACTTCCCCTCTTGGTGTTCGATACATGGAGTGCCATTCCCAACACATATAAACATGAAAAAGTATGCATTTCGAGTCCTGTCCTGCTTGCGTCAGCAGGTTTTTTTCAATCATGAACCACATCAAAAGTATACATTGTACCTCTCACAGATGAGAGCTTGCGATCCTGCGTGAAAATGAAAGTGAAGTTATGGAGACGCTGTGCAGTGAAGTTCAGGAGCAGAAACCATATTGACCAGGTAAAAGAAATAATTTAATGAGCTACTGTTTTGAAAATATATATTTTTATATTGGCCCAGTGGTAGGGTGCTAGATTACTGATCCCAAGGTTGGGGGTTCAAGCCCCACTGTCACCAAGTTGTCACTGTTGTCCCCCAGTGCAGCTAACTGGGTTATCAAAGGCCAGCCATGTCTCTCATTGTCTATGGTGAGAGGCATGTAAAAGAACCATTTCTGACTTTCGTAGTAGGCTGCATTGACGTCAGCAGGTTTTCTGCCCTGTGATGGCCTGGCAAGCTGTCCCGGGTGTACTCTGCCCTCGCCCAGAGTCGGCTGAGTTGTTGCCAGCCTCCTCAGGACCTTAATTAGGATTAAGCGGTTCAGAAAATGAATGAATGAATGAATTAATAAATTTGTATATCGGATACTGAACTAATGTAGTTGTGTTTCATATTCAGGTTGACGGTTGACTGCTGTACGCCACATGAGGAAATTAAGGAATGATGGCACACTGAAATAGACATTAATATATAAATTGACAATTTTTGTTAGCCCTTATTAATGATGGTGAATATGCTATTGTTGTGAGATTTTACAATGTCGGTGAACTACGATTTCTTCAGCATGATGATGATGTTGATACTGCGATGTCTATATACTGCGGATCTGATTTGAATCAGCGAGCGGCAGCCTTTTATACATCACGTGATCGATCATCGGGGATACACTGCTGCATAAGTTAGATTATTGTTTGTCATAAATTGCGAACGCTGCAAACATGCTAGACATTCGTTGGTATAACTGATACACAGGTTCAAAGAATGATAGACATTATATTCAACTTATTAGTAGCCTAACCTACAAATAACGTTTGTGATTGATTGCATAACTTACCCACAAGTTATGGCAACTTACCTATAACTTTTGGCCAGCATATGCAGAGCATATGAGTCATACGCGAGATACCTCAAAAATTTTGTGCATGCACCAAATTTTTCCACGACCTTGCCGTACTATGACTTATACCAGCGTGCTGTAACTTACACAAAACTTACCCATAACTTATTTGATGTATGCCAGTGTATCCGCCGATATGTGACAGGAGCTATAATGTACGGAACTTTATTCATTGTTTGCTAATTTCTCACCACATATTAAGCATTCTGGTAAACCAGTTTTGTCAGCAGTGAAAGGAAAAGATTCTGTCCATGATGTATTAAACATTCTTTTTTCATCAGAAACCTTTCTCTTATTTGATTTATACATTGCTCGCTTACCAGGAGTCAAAATGAGTCATTTGTCTGGGGGCAATATAAGCCACAGGAACCACAGCAGTGGGATGAAAGAGCCGCATGCGGCCCTGGAGCCTCTCCAGGTGTAAGTTACTCCAGCTGTAAGTTAGAGAGACATTCAGTAAAAGTTCTGTGGTAGTCCGGAACATCTACATACATCTACATACATCAATATACACTGGAGATAAGCTTGATACAAGTTAGCTATAAGTTTTCAATAAGTTCTGGATAAGTTACTAATTAGTTATGTATACATTCAAAACTGGAATAATATCGATAGTTTTTTTATAGAGAGTGTTTTATAGAAATTTGTCATACATCGCATAAGTTCTGCACATTGTTAATGTGACAGGGGCTAAAGTCCAGTATCTAGGTGCACAGTGAGCTCCCAGGCCCAGGTTGCCTAATTTCTTAACCAGTTTATGTGGTAGAACTGTATTAAAAGCTGAGCTGAAGTCTACAAACAGCATCTTCACATAGGAGTTACTGCTGTCCAAGTGTGTGAGAGTTGTGTGTAGGGCTATAATGACGGCATCCTCTGTCGATCTGTTTGCTCTGTATGTAAACACAAGCAAGATCAACACGAATGGCAGGCTTAATGTAGGACAAAATGAGTCTCTAAAAACATTTGGTGATGATGGGGGTAAGGGCAACTGGGTGATAGTCATTCAGGCAGCTCGCTGTGCTCTTCTTAGGCACTGGAACAATGGTGGCTGTCTTGAGGCAGGTGGGAACCATACATTGCGGTAGCGAAAGGTTAAAGATGGTGGTAAAAAAAAAGACCCTGCTAGCTCCTCTGCACATGCTTTAAGTACCCTTCCTGTTACTCTGTCTGGACCAGTAAATTTCCTCCTGTTGATTCAGTGCAGGGTGGCTCTGCCCTGATGCTGCTGCAGCTGGAAGGGGTCACCGCCTCTACGTGGAAGAGCAGGGCATCAGGGCTGATGTGTGATTATCCTTGTAGCTAGTGAGTGTCTTGATCCCCTTCCACATATTCCTGATGTTGTTATCGTCAAAGTGCTCCTCGGTGAGTTGTTTGTATGTGTGCTTGGCTTTCTTGATGACCTCTCTGTGGGGACTGGCATAACACTTTGTAAGCCTGCTGGTCTCCTGACTTGAACGCATCATCCCGTGCTCTAAGCAGGGTGAACACCTCACCATTAAACCACGGATTATGGTTCAGAAACACTTTAATTGTTATTTGTGATCAAAGTGTGTGGGTATTTTATGGTTGCTTCATATTTGTGGCACCCCCACCAAGGCATTCACATTCAAATAATTTGGCCTCTCTATAGATTTGTCTTCTTTGATGACTGGTGGCTTGGACATACTAGCCTCCATTTCTTTTTTCCTACCGATGATCAGGTTATTCTGAACAAACCCACCCTACTAGCACACATAATAGAACACAGAAAACAGCTCCTTATCACTCTGGCAGGTGCACATTTCATCAGTGTGAGGCCGGTCTGGGAATGAGGTAAATAGAGAACCTCTAGCCTTTCTCTGTGGTAGACATTATTATGCTTTAGTTTTAGCCAGGTGAGCATGTGCAGTATCTGCTTTTGTTGATTCCCATAGGCTCATTAATGGTACTTTTCAGGTTTTTCACTGCAAATCATTCATTCGTTGATTCAACTGCCGAACCACTTAATCCTACTAGGGTCATGGGCACCAACTCTGGGCAAAGACGGTGTACACCCTGGACAGCTTACCAGTCCATCACATGTCTAAAACACACAGCCATTCACAATCAAACCTGGGCAACTGTGGAACAGCCAATTAGCCTTGTGTTCATGTCTTTGGAGTACCCAAGGAAACCCATGCAAGCATATGGAAACCATGCAGACTCCACACAGAAACACCCGAATCCAACTCGAACCAAGGACCTTACTGGTGGCAGGTGGGGGTGCTAACCCGTATGCCACTGTTACACAAAGCTATACCAATGAGTCCCAAAACCCGCTTCTTTAACCATTAGGCCACGGCTGCCCCTGTAATTAGAAAAAAATTTGAACAAATGATACATGTAATCAACAAAATATTACCCATCAATTTTTAAATTTAGCACACCAAAGCCTTGGGTTTTCTTTCAAGACCTTTTAGATACAGTTAGGTTTCACTCGACCCAAATGAACTGATTTTCTAATAAAATTATGTGTCATTTAGATGCAGCAAGTGGATTTCAATACAAACAGCACTTTCTGGACCCTCATGATGATCATGTACTCAGCACTTTGTCATTCTCTATCAATCTTTTCCATCATCTATTTATTACCTTGGGCTATCATATTACATGATATGTTTCATGAAGACTCTCCTTACAGGAGTATGAAGAAATTTCACCACAATACAGTAAGCCAATAATGCCCAGTCTCTGTAATAGTTTTTGCTTGAAAAAGAAATGCCTCAGGTGTGTTGTCTTGGCACAGCTACCAAAGAAATAGAAAACTAGCAGTTGTGATGGGCTGAACTCATAATTTTTTTGTCTGCCTCACCTTTATCTAGATCTAATGCTAATTATTTATATCATCCATTTCAGAAAGAAGTTGTTGATGAAATTTGCAGGAAACTGTCTGTCAAGTTTCTCTCAGGATGATGAAATTGCTCTGCAACACTGAAATAGGAACTTGTTTAGAGGGACCACTTTGCTGACCAGAAATGTGTATCCAGTGGCTCCCTTAATCAATTTATCAGAGGCATTCTGTGGACCCTCAGTGAAAAGAAAAAAACATTGAGAGATGAGAAAATAAAGGAAGCACACTGCCTGAATGTATTCAGAATGGATTTCTTGTTTCTGTCAGAAAATCGTTTGATGGATGGCTTACATTGAGAAGGTTAGAGGTATCAAACATTTTATGTTTTTGATATAGAAACTAGATATCTGTAGATACTGTACGGATAGCTAGAAACTGTAGCTAGAGGCAATCTTCTGTGAAATCAGACCAGACGTACTGCCATTGCTTCCCACATGCCTCAGTGAGCCTTGGGCACCAATGACACTCTTGCCAGTTCACAGGTTGACTTTTCTGGACAACGTTTTTGGTAGTTACTTACAACTGCATACCAGAAACACCCCACAAGACCTGCCAATTTGGAGAGGAATAGACCTAGATCAACCAAAACACTAAAAATACTGCAGCCATGGACAGGTGTAGTAAAGAACATTGACTAGTACAGAGGAACAGCACACACTGATAATTGTCTGTTAAGAAACCTGCTATCTCGGGTCAATAGACATTATTCAATGTGGATAATGCTTAAATCAATAAAAGGGATTTTTGTAATCAGTTTTTTACTGTCACTGACTGTGAAATCTTAAAAATTCAAAAAATTGATGTAAAAAAAAAAATGCAAAGATAGCTAAGCAATACGGGCCTCAAGTTTTTCAAGGTAGAAAAAAATATTTTATTAAACTTCAAGAGTTTCAAAAGTTGCTGTCATGAAGCGTGCTTGAGAACTGTAGTAGACAGCATGATCAATGTCATGAGTAGGAAAAAAAAATTATAAAGATTTTAGTTTGCTTTTTCTATGTTTTTATGTGGGCGGAACGATGGCATAGTGGTTAGTACGCCCGCCTTACAGCAAGAAGGTCCTAGGTTTGAGTCCCAGGCTCAGGTGTTTCTGTGTGGAGTTTGCATGTTCTCCCCAATTTTGTGTGGGATTCCTCCGGGTACTCCAGTTTCCTCCCACATTCAAAAGACACGCACAGGTAGGTTAATTGTCTGTTCCAAATTGACCCCTAGGTGTGAATGTGTGTGTGTGTGTGTGTGTGTGTGTGTGTGTGTGTGTGTGTGTGTGTGTGTGATTGGTTGAGTGTGTTTTCCCTGTGATGGTCTGGTGCGCTGTTCAGGGTGAATCATGCCCAGTGTTGTCTAAAATAGGCGCCAGCCTCCCTGCAACCCTAATAAGATAAAACAGTTTGGCAAATGAGTGAGTGAGAGAAAGTGATGTTTCCATGTTGTATATACTAAAACTTTGAGTGATTATTAAAAAGACGCTGTGACAGAGTGTGCTTTTCTTATGTGTACTTCATCACACATTGCAGCTTCCTGTGTCTGGGGCTGCCTCACCCTAGACCATTTACAGCATTTGGCAGACACTCTTATCCAAAGCGACTTACAATTATCATTTTTTTTTATTCAGCTGAGCTCAAGGGCCCAACAGTGGTGATAGTGGAGATTGAACAGCTGACCTTCGGACCAGTAACCCATGGCCTTAACCACGAAGCCATCACTGCCCACCTGCCCCAGTCAGGTGGGGTTAATTTTATGGCTGAGCGGTGCATATAAAATGCACGTTAAATAAAAGTTGCTTAATCTGTGCATCCTGTCCCAATAAAATTAGCCACAGTAACCTCAACTCCCTGGAAAGAATAGCATGCTTGTAAGTCATCCATGTTGTTTTACACTCTGTTGGTTTGTTTGCCAGTCTATGTGTTCAAGTCATTAGCTGTTCAGCCCAGCATGCAGCTGGCAAATGTTATCTAAAAACAAATTATGGTTATTACCATGTACTTTTCTGCCATATAGCTAGTGGCAGTAATAAATGCAAGAAAAGGGTTTTCTCATTTTTTTAACACATATCAATGATCCCATTTGTACAACCTGTTGTCCAATTTTAATTTTGTGTCTGCCACAGTAATAATGCAATTGAAGTAAGTCATACTGCTACAGCCATACCATTACCTTTATTAAATCACTTTCAGATATTTAGTCCTGCATAGATGCATATTTGACAATAAAGTCAGCATTAATGACAGACGATTAATCTCAAATATTAGTTTAAACCTTCACCACGAGAACAGAGTATTAACTCTAATGTGGCAGAAAATATTTGAGCTGATATTTAAGCCCTGGAGGCAGGGTCAATATGAACAGAGCAGATACCAGACTTTTAACTGCTGGTCCATACACGAGGACAGGTGGAGGTTAGAGACCTTAATCTGTCTCTCCATCACATTGGGTTTGATTATGGAACATACACTGCATTGATCTGGATAAATGTGTATAATCCAGTGTGGCCTCATTTACAAAATTGTGCATGGTAAGTGAACACAGTGAATGGAGGATGCCTCTGTATGGTAGTACAGTCACAGCACTTTTCTCAGCACACAGTAATGGTATGGGTCTGATTAGCTCTGAAGTAACCTCTACAGCAGACCCTTCTCCACATTTCCACGGGGAGATTAAATGGACCTGGCCATGCGAGCACTGCCTACTCAGGGTTGAACAGCTTTTGGGTTAGACCTACTTTAAGAAATAGGAGCAAACGATATTGTGGGCTAAATTTAATCTATGTAGCCTAAGATATAGGAGCCTAGTCTATAAGATGACATCAGAAGTACTTGATGTAATTCTTCTGAGCTTCAATGCCTTCTTAAATCACTCAGAAATGTTTATACGGTAATTTGATCTCACTGGCATACACATAGGCAGTTCAGGCAGTGTTGGTCCAATTTTGGTGCAGAAAAAAAATCATGTTAATGAAGCACCTGATAATGAATTGAAATCAGAAAGGTCACCTGTTTCTGATTCTGTGCCAATGCAACCAAAGATGGTAACAGTAGAACATTTTGATTGAAATCAAACCCAGGACCTTCTTGCTGAGAGACCAACGTGTTAACCACTACACCACCTTGCCATCCCAATATTTTTACCCTTACTGACTCACTCACCGCACTGAACCACTTAATCCTACTTGGGTTACAGGGAGGCTAGAGCACTGGGCGAAGGCAGGGTACACCCTGAACAGCTTGTCAGACCATTGCAGGGCCAACACACACAGCCATTCACACTTATTTCCACAGCTAGGGGCAATATGGAACAGGCAATTAATTATTTCAATGTGTGTGGAAGGAAACATGAATACCCAGAGAGAACCCACACATGCACGGGGAGAATATACAAACTCCACACTGAAATGTCTGAGCCCAGGACTCGAATCCAGGCACTTCGTGCTGTGAGGCGGTCATGTTAACCACTACACCACCATGCCGCCCCCAATACTGATTTAGAAAAGTTTAACCGAAATTAACGCTCCTGCTCTTGCCAAAAAAATAAAGGACAGACTGTGAAGATGAATCTTGAAGTTTAATCTATAATACTTATAGTATGTCAAAAATCTGTGGTATTAAATATGACTTTAAATGCTGGCATTGTTTGTTGTTGTTTGTTTCTAACGTTGCTCTTCTTGCATGATTTATTTGGAATTCATGAGGTGTCCAACTGCACAAGTTGACACAAGTCTCCATGGAGATTAATTATTGAGTAAGGCAGTTAAAAGTCTTTTTCATTAATAATGCAACAGCTCATGTACCTTCCATATGTTAATATTTATTTCATAACGGCATATTTTGCCTGCTTGTGCCGGTGCTGTCATTATATAATTATTCCTGGGCATAATCGTTATACACTGTCTATGAGAGGCCCAAAAACAAAATGTAAGATACATTTCGATTTGCCATCACAATCCCCAGCCTGTCTACCAGATACAAGGCATAACTGTCTATGTTTCTGTGAGGAAATCCTTGTCTTGCCTCTCAATGAGATTACTCCTCTGCTCACTTTCTTTTCCATGATATTAGCGTGAGGAATGAAGTATAAAGCTTAGTCGGCATCTTTATCAGAAGATCATTCTGGGACTTTCTAGAAATCATAAACTCCCCACTTGTCTCTTCCTGCATGCAGTCACTCCCTGAATGAGCTTTATTATGCCAACCAATTCCAGCAGCATGTGTGTATTTGCATGCCTAAATCCTATGGACAAAAATGCAGGAGGGCGAGGAGTTGGGGAATTGAAGGAGATGAACTAGTGCAGACATAAGAAACCTCTGATGGTCCTGCCAGCCTTTTCTTCTGTGCCCACTTGTCCTAAGACAATCGTGCAGCTGTTTACTGTGCTGGCCGCTCTGCAGGGGAGCCAAGGCACATCCATCATGCACACTGCTTGCCAGTGCCTCCGCCACTCAACACTCCCTCAGCCTGGATGGACGCCAACCGTTCCCATCCTCAGCCGAATCCCAAGCTGGCACTTCTCAGTCGAGATGCTGTCTAGAGACTCAATAAATTGGGATGTGTCCATATGTGCCAGCAGGGGTTGTTGATCTCTGCTGTACCCTGGGGTTTTGTACTCATCTATCTAGAGGGACATTTTTTTTGTAAATGAGGAACAGCATTGTATTACAGAGACAGAAAGATTGCAGCTCTTGCACCAACTACGTTTCTATAGGTAATGGTCTTGTTTATTATAAATGCTGAGCTGCCTTACATTGGAAGGCATTGATATTGTGCCTTTATTGGCTGCACTGTTTGCTAGAACAAGTCTTTTTTTTAATGTTAAGATCTAACAAGCCACATGGTGTATAGAAGCACTTAAGCAGTTGCCTGTAAATTTTCCATGGGCACAGTCAGTTAATCATTTTCTAAAAACTAACCAGCTGTGGTGTAGTTTAGAGGACTTCAAGACTCCAACCTGGCAACAGGCTCTAAATCACTCATTTGCCGAAACACTTTAATCCTACCAGGGTCGCGGGCAGGCTGGTGCTTGTCTCAGGCAACACTGGGCAAAGGCGGGGAACACCCTGAACAGCTCTACAGGCCATCGCAGGGGAAACACACACAATCATTCACACTCACACCTAGGGGAAATTTGAAACAGCCAATTAGCCTAATGTGCATGTCTTTGTACTGTGGGAGGAAACTGGAGTACCCGAAGGAAACCCAAGCAAGCACGGGAAGAACATGTAGACTGCACACAGAAACGCCTAAGCCCAGGACTTGAACCTAGGACCTTCTTGCTGTGAGACAGACATGCTAACCATTACGCCACCATGTCAAAAGGCTTCCAGAATTTATTTATATTTATTTATTTATTGAGACTTTTTGACACAGAATAAGAGGTCGCTTCACTCCCAGCAGACATGCAATCAAAAAATTTCTGCAATCAAAAAATACTTGGGCTGAGGCCAGTTTCACATCACTCATCATTCCTCAGCCCATTCCAAAAACAGAATCTTTATCAGGAAGAAAATACAGTACATGTGTTGCATTACTCCTTAAACACAGAAATAAGTTAACTATTCATAAGCCAGGTCTTCTGATTCCATCCAGTACACTGTGGGCTCGGTCTCGCAGAAACAGGTGAATACACGGAATGCCACTCCTGTGTATTCACCTGTCATTTCCCCATCACATCATTTCCCCCATCAACTTATTATGTAATTTTATAGGTCATTTCCCCCGTCACATCTTAAATTATTTTTGATCCAAGATGTAACAACAGAAAGCACCTTTCATGTTTTGTGGGTAAGTAATAAATTCACTGTCAGGACCAGGAAGAACTGGTAGAATAAGAACTGGTAGAGATTAATATATTTTTCCAATCATCCAAAGAGATGGAATCCAAATTTTCATTTGCAGTGTTCTGTGTGTGTCCACTATGCAGTCTCTACTGAAAGATCAGATACATCAATACCATCTTATACGTTGTAAGAGCCACATAAACCTGAGAGTATCTCCGTTTTGTAAAGCAATCCCC
The DNA here is from genome assembly GCA_030014195.1 of Neosilurus mollespiculum. Lineage (NCBI taxonomy): Eukaryota > Metazoa > Chordata > Actinopteri > Siluriformes > Plotosidae > Neosilurus > Neosilurus mollespiculum. The sequence goes on along the minus strand of JAQMYF010000023.1, from coordinate 31,679,510 downwards.
CTCCTGGCAGTAAAATTTTCACTGCATTTTTTTTTATGTTCCTGCACAGGAAGTTTTATTAGTTTGTGTTCGCTTGCTTTCTTTATGAGGGTCAGAGGGAGGCTGAAGCCCATCCCTGCTGACTCTGAGGAAAGGAGGGGTACACCCGGAACAGAACGCCAGACCATCGCAGGGCTAACACAAAATCACATTCACATCTGGGGCAATCGAGAATATCTAATTAGAGGAAACCAGAGCACCCAGAGGAAACCCATGCAAACATAGGGAGAATATGCAAACTCCACACAGAAACGCCCTTACCAGCCACATGGCTCAAACCCAGGACTTTCTTGCTGTAAGGTAGAAGTGCTAACCACTAGTCCACCATACTGCCCCAACATGTGGTTAGTACGTCTGCCTCACAGCAAGAAGGTCCTGAGTTTGATTCCTGGGCTCTTAGGTGTTTATGGAGGAGGGCATTTATGTCTGGAGTTTGATTAATTTCTCCGTGCTTGTAGTTGTTTCCTTTGGGTACTCTGGTTCCCTCCCACAGTCCAAAGACATGCATGTTATGCTTACTGGCTGTTCCAAATTGTCCCTAGGTGTGGTGAATGGTTGTGTGTGTTGGCCGTGCAATGATATGATGAGCTGCTCAGGGAGTACCTCGCCTTCAGCCAGTGACTGTTGAGACAGGCTCCCTGCAACCCTGGTTGGATTAAGTGGATCAGAAAATGAGTGAGTGGATGCGAGATTTGGCATTTGTCATGAAGACCCTTTTGTTCTCATGGATGAAGTATAACACTGGCCTTAGCTTTAGCAAAGTGTAGTTTTTAGGTAGCTGACTAACTTGGCTAATTTGACTAAACTGTGCTATTTTGTTTTCTTGCATCCTACAGTTTGAACATCTCAGAAGCTAAGCAAGGTCGGGCCTGGTTAGTGGTTGGATGGGAGAGTACCTGGGAATACCAGAAACTGTGGAGTGTTAGGGTAAAGAGACGGTGACCTATCCTCTAAAAAGATCTGCCAAGAAAACTCTTGAGAATAGAGTCGCCAAGAGTCAGATTCTACTGAAGGCAATACCATAACATGTTGGCCCACAAAATGCACAGTATGAAACTGTCTAACAGATTATGACTATGATTCAAAGCTAGTAAATTATCTCTGTTTCATTGCTGGGCAAACATTTGTACATTCTAATCACTGTACACTGCTTCAAGTGTTACAGTTGTTCTTGAAAAGGTAAGTGCAGATATCTATCTCACATATCCAGCAAGGTCAAGTGGAATATCTTTTTATTTTTACATCACCACAACCCAGTTCCTTGATCCAATCCACACACATTAAAGCAGTGTTGGTCTGAAACTACATCAGAGCAGTGGGTGCTAATGAGAGATCACAGGTACATGGGCCCAACCTCCTCTTTGTCTACTGAGAGGGGTGACTTACCCTACCAGCCCACTAATTTTTATGTAAATTTTATGTAAAAATGTTTCTTAGCACACACTATTCTTTGCATCCTGTGTCCAAAAGTTCTTCAGGGCAGTGGTCGCACAGTGGTTAAGGCTCTGGGTTAGTGATCCAAATGTCAGGGATTCAATGCCCAGTGCATTCATGCATGTTGTGCCCTTGAGCAAGGCCCTTTACCCTGAGTTGCTCAATTGTATAAACAAAATTAAATAAATGTAAGTCGCTCTACATAAAAGGCTCTGCCAAATGCCGTAAATGTTCTACATTCACACCAAAACACTGAAAATGCCTTTGTGTTTGGTGTTACACCATTCTTGAGTCGACTCAGCTTTGATTGTAACCACTGAATAGATATTTTTTTACGAGGTAACGCTAATGCTAATTATCATTTTTGTTGTTTGCCTACCATTGTCTTTCAAGTACCACAGGCAACCATTTTTAAAAACATTTACAGGTGCTATCAACCGAGTCATTTGACCAATGTACAGGCATTAAAGATCACTGTCTGGTACATGCTGTCTCTGAACATCTGGAAGTTTTCTCACCACTCCTTGATTGGTAGTAGTCAGGTGAATAACGTAGATTGCATATAAAATGACACCTCCATGTAGGGCATTCACAACGAGAAGGCCCTTGGTTCAAGTGCAGGGCTCAGCAAAGGTGTTTCTGTGTGGAGATTGCATGTTCTCCCTGTGCTTCCTTGGGTTTTCTTTAGACACTCCGGTTTCCTCCCACAGTCCAAAGACATGCACATTAGGCAAGTTGGCTGTTCCAAATTGCCCCTAGGTGTGAGTGTGAATGGTTGAGCCTCCCCACAACCCCAGTAGGATTAACCGGTTTGGCAAATGAATAAATGAATGAACATTTCAACAGTATCACATCAACCATCATCATGTCTGAAACTCCTCATTTACCCCATTCACGTTACAGTGCAAACCGAAAACTTTTCAGAAAATATACTTTTCTGTGAGGGAAAAAATGCTGTTTTAGTATTTACATTTACATTTGCCTCATTTGGCAGATAAATCCAGAGGAACGTATATTTTTTTATCCCATTTTTAGGGTGACCAAAAAAAAAAAAACTCCCGCATTTCATCGATAAGGCCATTCTTTTTTAGCTCCCGCCCATCAGGAAGACCCCAGCTCGTTAGCCCTAATGAATGAACGGATCATTTCAAAACTTAAAACAACATTAAATTAAAAGTTTTTATTAGTACATTGTTTAGACACATGGTAATTTGACAGAACTGCTCAGTGCTGCATTTATTTTATTTGTTTTAATTTCTGAAAGTAAAGAATTCAGATTTTATTCTACATGCAGACGTTCTTCATCCTGAGCTGATGGCAGCAGCATCAAAAGCTACCTGGGAGTCCAGTCACTTTTAATCCCAACCTTTAGAGGCAAGGTGAAGGGGACGGTCTATGAAAGTATTTTCAAGCCAACCTCCGTTTTGAATGGCATGGAAAACATTGTGACAGTATGTGTCACTGGTTTGTTTAAAGCAGCAATTTCAGTATGCTGTCAGCTCAGGATTAATAAAATTGTTACATTTTTAAATCAAATCACTAGTTTGGGCCTCTTTAAGAATATAAGACAGGTAAAAATAAAAATATTTTTATTTTATCCTTTCTTGTAATCTTGTTCTTCTGTGTTGTTAAAGAAAAAAAAATCTGTTCTTAATTTTTTCTTGTCTCCTCTCTTGGGTTTACATAATAAACATCCATTAACAAGGAATAAAAAAAATAATTACCTAAAAAAAAAAAGGTTAAAGATACTCAAATCATTATATGCCCACAAGAAGCATCATTAAATACAGATTTTATTGATTATTATTTGCACACATGAAACTTAGTATGGTTGGAGAGGCGATGCTAAGGTCTGTTGGTAGCCCAGCTCCAACTTGAACACCTTGAGCTTGTAGAATTTGATATGTGGTTTCAGCAAGATGGAGCTACATCACACACAGTTCGAAGATCATTTATCGAAGTAAAATTTATCAAATAAAACGAAGATCGAAGATCTCCTTGCGTGGCGATGTTGGGTGTTTATCCCATCCCTCTTGTTAATTTTTTTTTTTTTTTTTTTATTGTGGGACTGCCCAAAAAAAAATTGTGTATACTTATTGACCCCAATCTCTTGAAGCCCTAAGGTTGCTATTCAGCAGGAGATCCTCTGTCCACCCGACATAACCTGTCGAGCCATGGCAGCCTTCAGAAATCACCTCCAAGCATGATTAGACAATGACAGCCAGCATTTGGAGGATGATCATCTTTAAAACAGTATGTATAAAAACTGTACTGAATGAAGTTTCATGTGAGCAAATAATAATTTGATTATTTTTTTTAAATTTTATTTACCTTTGAAATGTGGGAGGACACAACAGTGTCAGCTTGGCAGTACTGCAGCTTGAACCTCCAACCTTCCGTTCAGTAATCCAGAGCTTTAACCACTGAGCTGTATGGACAGAAGGGTAAAGCAGAAAAATAAATGTTTTAAAATGTACCCAGGTTAGTGTGGATGTAACCTTAGTTCCTACAGACCCTCCTGTTTTCTATGTTAAGGTAATCAGTTATAATCCATGATGTGTAAAACCATGATCATTACACATCCACTGACATATACAACACCAATTTTCATGTCATAATTTTCCCAAAACATGGATATTTGTCCTCTAAGAAGACACATTTCAATTCGATGGTTTACCCTTTGATGTATCAGTAGTGCTACTGATGTTTGTAAGGGCTATGGAAATAGCATTTCTCTTTTGATGGCCAGTGCCATTAAGATACATACTTGAAAACCTGTCTCCCACTAAAATGCATGCCAATTAAAATTAACACCCACCTACTCTCTGTGACCTAAGGTGTTGCAAATACAGTAATATTACGCTTCCCAATCAGATTCGTTCGGCTTACTCTGTACAGTACAGGCTCCTGAGGATGCTAGGATTACTGGGGGCAGTTTCATCACTTTTCCCCCAAGATTTCTGAAAAAGTATTTATTCTATGGGTTTTATTCTATGGCTGTCACAGGCTTTAGCTTCCTCTAGATGCAAAGCTTTTTTAATAAAAGAGGTACACTTGGGAGCAGTGCCCCACATGAGATTGATAGCCATGAATGCTTCCCTTCCTAGCTGGGGAACGGTGTTTCCACAAGGGAAAAGGGGAGGGTACCTTCCAAGTGTGAGATCAGAACACAACTAACAGCTGTTATTCACCCCTCAAGTTTAACCCTTTATAAACATATGATGACCTTTTGAAAAAGGGTGCAGTAATTCTATCCACCATGGTTCTTCAAGAACCTGCCATGGGATTTTATTTGCCCTTAAATATGCCCTAATTTTATTAACTAAAGGTGTATATACGCAGGAAGTGATGAATGACAAGTGAAGCACCTCACAGCTGAGCCTCAAGCAAATCACTTCACAACACAAGCAAATTACTTAGCAAAGTGCTGGTAGCCAGTTCTTGCTGCCTAGGTAACCCTCGCACGTTTCCTGCTTTTACATGTTTCCAAGTGAAAGCTTGAGCCATGAACAGCTAGTACCTTATTTAATGTGTAGGTCCACAAGAACTTTTTAGCTAGTTCACTTATAAATAGCATTTTAGCCTATATCATTTTAGCTAATGTGAGCTTATATTATAATAAAATATAATAAATAGCTTTTTTTACTCGTTATTATCACGTGGCAAGTGTAGAACAGAGACTTTTGTGCATAATGAACGGTTAAACATACAGATATGTACTCACGGGAAATGCCAACTATTTTAGAAACATGGACCAACCATCACATTTCCTGTTATAAACCCTGTAAAATTTTCTGTGTGCATTTGTAAATTAAAGGATATTTAGACACAGCAATAACCAGCTGCTCTTTCATGTTGATGTGGGCAAAACGATAAAACTTGTGTTTATTGTTCCCTAAAAAAAAATGTTTTGGGGAATTTAGTGTTTGGTGGCATCTGTCAATCAATGATATCTTTAAGCTCTGATTGGTAATCACTTAAATGGAGTCATGTGAAAGTTCGGCTCAGTTTAACGTACCCGCCAACTTCACATCACTCGAGAAAATTTCACCTCTCATTTCAGTGGCTTTCATTGACTTTACATGGTCGTTTGGCCAGTGTGTATGCCCCTTAAGCCTTTACATCAAAAACTCTACTGTTTAACCAATCTAATTTTCTTTTATTTATATGAGTTTTTTTTTCAGCATCACCTTTAATATATTTGATTATGTGTTAAAACAATTCCTGGTAAACAATTTATGGTTTGTATTTTCCACTTCCACAATTTTGTTGCTGTTGTTGTTATTGTTGATGTTGCATGCTTTACAGTGGTTTTCTGCACCTCAGATTCCCTCAAACTGAAACATGCACTGCATAATTATCTTTTAATTTAGCCATGAATAAAAAAAAAACAAAAACAAAAAGGTGAAAGTATGGGGCTACTCTTACAGAGTGGACAAGAAGCAGACTCTACCATCTCAATTTTGAGAAAATGAGGTTTAAAGTTTCTATAAATTCAGAGTTTAACCTGACATGGATTTATTGTTTTCCAAAATACAGTATCACTTATTAAGCTAGAAACTAAACCACTAGCAGAGAAAAATATTCCATCACTACAACAAAAAGGTTTTATAGAGAAAATATAGACTCTGGCACCGAATTATCTGTTTTTGAAACTTACAATAAAGATCTTAAAATATGATTATAAATAGAAAGTAAATTGTAATGGGAAAATGCCAACATCCTACTGAAAAGTATGAAATCTTCATTTAGATCAAGTTGCTGTGCATTTGCGGCATTAGAAATAGAGCTTTTATTTAAAAAAAAATTGTAACCACCCGCAAAACTCTTGTCTTTATGCAAATGAACAGTTTTAAATTCCACTCTGTCATTCCAGGTTTTAATTTCTTTTGTTTACAACAAGGGGCATCTATGAACAAATGTATGGAAAAACACATGCACTAGAAAGCCAAGTTTCTAAACATTTGATAATAGAAGTGAAATCTTTGCATGAATATATCCAAAAAGAGGGAAAATCACACTTTACAAAAGGAGCTTTGCAGCAGTTCAATTCTTTTTTTTTTTTTTCTTTTTTTGTTTTTTTTTTTTGTCTTGTCCAGCATCACAGCAAGCAGAATGGCAGTCTGGTTGCCGCATTGCGCTGTACAATTTTG
>JAQMYF010000023.1:31616134-31639738 GCA_030014195.1 Neosilurus mollespiculum | reverse complement strand
TGTGTGTGTGTGTGTGTGTGTGTGTGTGAGAGAGAGAGAGAGAGAGAGAGAGAGAGAGAGAGAGAGCGAGAGAGAGAATAGGAATAACCTTGCAGAAGCAGATGCAGACAACAGGGAGGTAGATCCAGGGCCATGTGGGCATCAGGATTACTGAATGGATCTGCTGCAATATCAGTTCTGCACTGTCCTTCTAACACAGTATACACACACATACACACACACAAACGCACGCACAGACATTGGGGGGGGGGGGGGTTGCAGCATAGTACTAGGTCAGTAGGCTGTCTGAACCTGTCAATTGAATTGATGAGATTTGTAGTTAATTGACTAATTTGCCTTTATTGATGTTCCAGATTTTAGCTAAAATGCTAAAGAAAGTATCACTGAGGCCCAACTAACACAATGAGATGCCATTAAATCAACAAAAAGTGTTACTTTCCAATAACAGCATGCCAAATTCTAATTTTATTTGTCACATACAAAATCATACACAGTACAACATGTAGTGAAATGCTTATGTCATCATGTGTTTTATTCATCTTACACCTCATCATATCGCCAACACTAATATTTTAATTTGGTAAATACCATACCACATAACTATTCATCCATTTTGATTTGAAGTTAGGTAATTAAAGATGTATGAATAAATAATAAACACCAGCTTTACAGTGGAACCCATACCTAAATTGTCAGTTTTTTTATATTCTCATGATATCACACATTCAGGCCACTTCAGCTTACAACGTACTGCAGACATCTCAATTTCAGACACGCACTACATTATTCAGAACCCTTCGCATCTTTTGACCCATATCACCTGGAATCAGTCACCTGTGCATGCGCTCTGATTAATCACCTGTTCACAGTATTTAAGAGCTCTGTTTTGTGTGAAGTATTGCTCCTGTGTTTTTGACAGCTGCTACTTAGCCATTTTGTTTATCAATTATAACATCGTCCATGACCTGTATTGCCTTATCGATCACATCCATTGATCTGCCTATGATATTATGATGTTTGTGTATGACCCTTGCTTGTTCTTTGACTTATTTGTTATTTGGATGTTTTCTGATACCCTGTTTGTCTGATCTGTTGACATACTGGTGTCCATTTCAGCCAACACTGGGTGAAGGCGAGGTACACCATGAACAGCTCATCAGACCATTATAGAGCAATACACACACAACCATTCACAGTCACACCTAGGATCAATTTGGAACAGCCAATCAGATTACCCTAATGTGTATGTCTTTGGACTGTGGGAGGGAACCGGAGTACCCAAAAGAAACCCATACAAGCACAGGGAAAACATGCAGATGACACACAGGAACGCCTGATCCTGGGATTCAAACCCAGGACCTTCTTGCGGTGAGATGGACATGCTAACCACTAGCGACATCACCACTGTGACACCTAAAACTAAGCGACCTGTCTGACCTATCTATTATTTCTAAATAATGCATACTTATCTTCTTTTTAAATAAAACAGCACTTGAAAAGGGTTTGCTGTCCCCCTGTTAAGCAACAGATGGGCGTGTTGTTGGGTGGGATCACTCTAGTTCCAAAGGGACATCTGAGCTATTAGCAATTTGGGCATTAGGCTTTTGTTGATGAACCACCAAACATCTCCATGGGAAAGGTGAATGAGACTTGGCCTTGGCATATTCACATGCTTGGCATGTTGTATAAGTTCAGACACATATAGATTTATACTAATGGATCTTTTTTTTTATCAGAGTGTATTTATATGATTTTAATAGAGAAGGATGTAGATTTGAATGGATCACTGTGCAAAATACTATCTTAGCATGTTCAAGTGAAGATGTCATGTTAGTGGAATCCGGATTACACAGAATGATCATGTTTAATTGAATATAATACCTGATGTAGTATTATATTAAATTAGCACAAAGTCTGGAGTCTGTAATAACACCAGTAATATGTAACAGATTTTGTCTTGGCAGCACTTTGTCCCTTTCTTTTGGTGCAAACAGTACATCAAACCACTGCTGGGAGGGTTTCCTGTTAAAATGTTTTGAGTCCAGTTTTGTTCTCACTGCACTTTAGATCCACCAGAACAAACTAACAATCAACTGGTGGACTATCAGCAGCATTTTTTAGGTAAATAATGTCCATAATTTCCAGCTATCACTATTTTCAGCATTGCCATCTAGACACAATTTAAAGTACGGAAGCCCTAAACGGACGTGCATGCATATATTTTTTCCTCTTCAGTTTTCTGGAAACATGGAAACTCCAGAAACAAAAATAACCGTTCCATTGAACGACGTGACCCCTCACCCAGGATGCCTGAAGTGCAGGACAAACTTTATATGTTCAAGGTCACTGTGCCAAGGTCAAAGATCACATCTGTAAATTAACTACCCCATGCAGGGGTTTAGGTCATAGGGAGTGTCTATACAAAATTTCAGAAAGTTATCATGCATATGAGCCGAGCAATGGCCCGGAAGGTCCAAGGTCACATATGCAAATTAGCTACCCCACACACAGGTTTAGGTAATAGGGAGGGCCTACGCAAAAGATCAGAAAGCTGGCACATGCATGAGCCGAGCAATGGCCCGGACAAACTTTATATGTTCAAGGTCACTGTGTCAAGGGCAAGGGTCACATATACAAATTAGCTACCCCACACACAGGTATAGGTCATAGGGAGTGCCTATGCAAAATTTCAGTAAGCTGGCCAGTGCATGAGTCGAGCAAATGGCCGGGACAAAGTTATTGTCACGCCGCCCGCCCACCCAGCCGCCAAGCCAATGACAATACTCCTCGAGCCATGATTGGTTGAGGGGTTAAAACGCACAAGCCCAGTACTCAAACCCAGGATCTTCTTCCTGTGAGGTGGACATGCTAACCACTGCAACACCGTGCTGCCCATCCCGTGATAATGATATATTTACTATGAGTTCTAGAGACTTCAATACATGGTGTAGATTAGAAAAATAGTCAACATCATGTCAGAGGAGCAGGTGTATAGTTCACCACATCACATTTCTCTTCACTCAAGTCCTGACACAGGCTGAAATAACTTTGCTGCATTGCTTTTAATAACTCATCATCATTGGAAGACAAATGAAATTACTTCATTACCACAAGAAAATGACATAACTGTTCCGGTATCTCAAGAAAAAAAAAAGGGGGGGGGTGTATACATGCATGCCCACTAAGGGCTTTCGTATTAAAGAACCCTACTGTACACTGATTTACTCCACCCCAGCTTTCACGAAGAGAATTTGTAGAATCTAACCTTTGTAGAATCCGTAGTCATCTGGAAAATCGTAATCTTAATAAGAAACAGTTTTTCTCCCACTTTTTAGTGTTTAAGTTACCAAAACCTATTAAGTGTTAGACAACCAGCAATTAACAAGAGCAAACATAAAGGATTTTTTTTTAATGTGTTGCAAAAACAAAAGCCAAGGCTATTTTAGGCAGGGGTCTTGTGTTTCCTTGCTTCAATCTGAGCTGGCTCACTGCCTGCTTCCATTCAGCTCATTCTGCAAGAGCTGCGTTATTATAACTGTCAGTCATTTGTCTGCATAAAGGCTTTCATTTGAAAGTCTTAAAGCAAATCTGCTTTTTTCACATGAAGCAATCTTGATTTATGTCTTCCTGCCATCCCCAGACTTGATAGATCTATGCATGACTCTGAATATATGCTTCCTACATACAAGAAGAAGGAAGTTGTGTGAAAAGGGATTTTGCACTTGGTGTCTTTTATTTAATAACTGTCCAAAAGCATCACTTATGCCGAAGTCTAGGAAAGTTTGAAATAAAACAGAACAAAGGGTACGTCCTTATGCGCTAAACACACTAGGGTTTCCTTCAGCACTTCAGAGATTTTCCATGAGCTTGTTTGCTTGCCAACAACAAATTTCGGCACCCTGTGACTGTGACCGTTATGTCACATTTGTCCCTTTTTACATTTTTGGTTGAGAAGAGCTTGAGAAAGGGGTTTTACGTTGCTAGATAGTGCATGTTCTGTTCTTGCTATAACTTTTAATTAACAGTGAGTATTGCCACACATCTTAAGGGATGGAATTCTTGGAATTCTAATTAATTTATTATCCAACCCGCATTTAGCTCTTGTTAGAAACATGGCCTGTTGTTCTTGCTGGAATGTTCCAATGTCAAGTGCTGTATCCTCTGTTTATCCTGCTGTAAATTTTTTAACCTATATTTCAATCTTTCCCAGCTTCTTGTATTTCAAGGAAGATGGTGCACTTTCTTTGTTTTTTGGTCCACAAAAATATTTAGATCATGAACAAAATCAGTACCAACATTTTTAGATGTTGAGCATCTAAAACAAGCAATTACAGAACCATGTCCTTACTGCAGTATAATGTTAACGACAAGACACACAGGCGGCATGATGGTATAGTGGTTAGAACGTCTGCCTCGCAGCAAAAAAGGTCCTGACTGCGAGTCCCCCAGGCGTCTTTCAGTGTGGAGTTTGCTTGTTCTCCCCCTGCTTGCATGGGTTTTCTCCAGGCACTCCGGTTTCCTCCCACAGTCCAAAGACTGTTTCAGATTGTGGATGCGAGTGTGAATTGTGTGAGTGCGTGTTGGCCGTGCAATGGTCTGGCAAACTGTTCAGGGTGTACCCCGCCTTTGCCCAATGTCTGCTGAGACCCTAGAAGGATTAAATGAGTAAGTAAGATACACAGCATGTCTCATTAATAACTAGAAAAGCACTCAGAAAGCGCAGACCTCCACCAAGCGCACCTCCATCAAGGCTGCAAAAATCTTTAAAAATTCCCTGAATCCGGACAATAATGTGGATCCCTGCCAAAGTTTCATCAATTGTTCCTTGTATCATTTCTGACTCACCCAGAAAATTTCATCAAAATCAGTTCACAATTTTAAGTAATGTTGCTAACAGACAGACAGACAGGCAAACAAACAAACAAACAAACAAACCAATGCCGGTGAAACATAACCTCCTTGGGGGAGGTAACAAGGGTAAAGCAAGACTACTGAATATTCAATGCCTTTCCCAAACACTGGGATGTCACAGCAATGAGTGAACAGAAAGCACAGCTGCTGAGCCCTTCAGGAAGAATAATGTAAGTTCTTTTGTGCATTTTTGCAGCAGGAACAGAAAGGAGCAAGAAGCTTGGCTGCTTGTACTCCAGTGGAAGAGGAAGAGTGAGTTCCGTTTCTGTATTGGAAAGGAGAGTTGAGACCCTCACAGCACGCAGAAGGCAAATACAGGTCAAAAGCAATACAATTGCAGAAGGAATTGCAGACCTTGGAGGAGATCAGTACAGCTGCACCTGCTTTGCATATAGTGAGAGACCCTTAAAATAGAGTGTGATTGAGGAGGTATTTCAGGGTGGGACATGGCTTCTCAGCAGATTATCTGAAAGGGGTAATCAGTGGTTCACTGCCTTTTCCCTTTGCAATGAAATCAGTGGAATTTTATCAAATCAGATAAGTACTGAGCGAGTATACTCTGTACTCTGTATTGGTTACAGTTTCATTGTTGACCATCATGAAAGACATGGGTCACCCCTATGAACCAGAAAAACTAAGGGGTGGGAGATTTGTCAAATCTCAAAGCTTTGAAAGTGGGCAGATAGATGCCATCTATGGCTGGTACTTAGCTACCAAACAGATACGTGCAAATAGATTAAGGATGCCTTACCTCATGTCCGGGGACTTTGAAATTGTATTGTTCAATATGGCTCACAAGCAGCATAGGGTCAGATGCATTGCTGCACATTTGGCCCCAGGTAAGCCATATGCCTGACCACCTCTACCACTGCAGTGCATCCAGTCACCTCCTCACACTACTCTGCTACAAATATTGCAGTCCCTATTTAAGGGTTGCCTGTGTGTGCGGGTAGCTATGCTGGCTTGTTTTTGGCAAAAGTGGCTGGTGGCCATATTTTGGCTCTTGCAGGAAGCTAACAAAAGAAAAGAAACATGCAGGCATCTGCCAGACTATGCAAGCCACAAAGCAAGCATCTGTTAAGAAGCCCATACATAAGTCTGGACACTGTGATCAGCCTCAACTGGCAATACATCCAAAGTAAGGGCCTGGTTGCCAGTACTGCCAGGTGCTCCCACAAAGCGCCCTTGACAGCCCATGAATGTGGTGTAGGTCTGTGATCACGTTTCTGTTTTACAGCAGCACATAAAATGTTTAGTTCAAGAAATGTCACCTGGTGCTGTTGTACAAGTGTTGGTGACAAGACTGGAGGAATTATACTCACTCACTCATTTGCCGAAGCACTAAATCCTATTAGGGTCACAGGAGAGTCAGCCGAGTCTGAGTGAGGGTAGGATACATTGTGAACAGCTCACCAGACCATCGCAGGGCCAACACATACACACACAACCATTCACACTCACAACTAGGGGCAATTTGGGACAGCCCATTAGCCTAATGCGCATGTTTTAAGAGTGGGGGAGGAAACTGGAGAACCTTGAGGAAACCCATGAATGGGGAAAACATGCAAACTTCACACAGAAAATGCCCTTGGTGAGCCCTGGGACCTCCTTGCTGTGAAGCAGACATGTTAACCACTGTGCTACCGTGTCACCCCATTTTTTAATTTATGCGTAGTGGTAATCTTTTATGCTAGTGATCATTTTCCCTGTGAATGTACATTTACATGGCTTACTGTGAGAAGATTTAGAAACAGTTTCTTTTTATAAATAGCATCCTTCCTGGTTCCCATCAGTTTATTTTGGGATTCATCTAAAAGATTTTTTTTTTCAGGTTTTATGATAAAATAATTTTCTGAAACTTGCTGAACTTTTCACTCCAATGTAATATCCTCCTTCTTATTTTTTTCCCCAAATTCTTTTGCTAGGCTAATGTCAGTGATTAAATGAATCTTGGATGAGCCAGTATCCCACTGCTGCAGCCTTCAGAGGTATGTAATCACAAACCGCCTACAGCGAGAGATTATCAAAACTGGTGTGTACCAATTCATCTCTCTCTGTATAAAAAAAAAAAAAAACCCTTGAGGCTCACAGAATAGCATGCATACATTGAGACGATTACCTAAGCTTATCATTATGCATTCAAGAGGTACAATGTGCCATAACAACAAACACAACATCCTTCGTTTATATTCACTACATGTCAGGGCAGTTCCTTGGGCATAGCATCAGTCAGAGTTAAAGCCAGCAGAGCTTGTTGGAGCATAATCACAAAGCAGTGTACAGAGAATACACACAAGTAAACAACAGGACTTTTGGTGCATTAATGTGGTATTTTAATTAACATTAGAAACAAATTTTAGGCACCAGAGAAATTCCATACATCTTTGGATATCCAAAATCCCATATTTGAACTAAAATAATATTCAGTAAAAGGAAAATGTTCAGGTACTTTAGCATTAATATGTAATACATAATAAATGTAACTGTATACCCTACCAAATTTAGAACAAAATTCAGTGTGTACACAGAATCGGCAATGGCATTTCTCTGTGGTGGAGTTTTCATGTTCTCCACGTGCTTGTGTTGGTTTCCTCCGGGCACTCCAGTTTTCTGGAATTGGCTGTTCCAAATTGACCCTAGGTGTGAGTGTAAATGTGATTGTGTGAGTGTTGGCCTTGTAATGTCTGGCAGACTTTTCAGGGTGTACCCCGCCTTCGCTCAGTCTCCCCTCAACCCTAGAAGGATAAAGCAGTTCGGCAAATAGATAAATAAATGAATGAATATCGTAAGGTTTTCTCAGTGAGCAAGCCACAGATTCAAATCCACCCTGCTGTGAGGCGGATGTGCTAACCACTTCGCTACTGTGCCGCCGGGTCATAACTTATATTTTTAATGTTCTGCATGTTTTCAGGTAATTTGTACTTTGGGAAGAATCTATTATTTGTCCTTTGGAACTTGTTTATGTGCCTTTTAAGTGATGATCTCTTGTTTTCCCTTTTAAACATAAAAATTTGGTTGTATGTGTGTTGGCCCTGCAATAGTCTAGCAAGCTGTTCGGGGTGTACCCCGCCCTCACCCAGAGTCAACTGTACTGGGCGAGATTGAGCGTATCATTAGTGGAAGCAATAAAATTATTTTAAATCAATAACAATTTTAAAATTTGTACTTTGTGTCAAATTATTGATTTCTATAGTAAGTAGTCATGTCTTAAGCAGGATTATAGATGTTGAGCCAGACAACTTCATGAAAATAAATGTGTATGAAGCCCAAAGGCTGATCCTGAAACAGTAAATGCTGGCTATGATAGATAGGGTAAAGAACACACAGTGCATTGCAGTTGGCCTGGACGCAGACCTGTCAGGTGGTGTTAATGTTATGGCTGATGGGTTTAATTTATTGATTTGATTTAATGCTTTCTTTCTTTCTTTCGTACTTTTTTTACTTTTTTTTTTTTCTTTGGAGTTTCTGTATTGCAGTGGTGTAGTGGTTAGCATATCCGCTTCACAGCAAGAAGGTTCTGGGTTCAAGTCCTGGGCTTGGGCGATTCTTTGTGAAGTTTGCATGTTTTCTCAGGGTACTCTGGATTCCTCCCACAGTCTAAAAAAAACAACGTACACATTAGACCAATTGGCTGTTCCAAATTGCTTTTAGGTGTGGAGTTTTTGTAGACAATTTGTGTGATTGTTGCCCTGCAATGGTCTGGCAAGCAGTTCAGGGTGTACCCAGCTGAAATGGGCTCCAGCCTGCCCGTGACATTAATACAATTAAGTGGAAAGGATGTTAAACTTAATTAACTTGTTAATTAATCTTGTTAAACAGGCAAATGAGTGAGTGAGTTGTTGTATTATAAGCATTGTAGTTTCCTAGTCCTAAACTTACATAAAAAATATATATATATATATATTAAAGAATACTGGAGGCTTTCATGACTTTCTGACCTTCCTCCAAATAAATAAATAAATAAATAAATAAATAAATAAATAAATAAATAAATAAATAAATAAATAAATAAATAAATAAATTTAAAAACAGCAAAAGCTTCAGCCCAGCAAAGTTCAGGCCATGTTTGTGCTTTAAGCTCATGAAGACTTAACCAACCCCAGTGAAGTCAGAAATGTTTAGCCAATGTAATCAAGGTCAACCAAAATTAGCTGGTGTTTATCAGTAAATTTATGCAATTTTTAACTTGCTTATTTCTCTATGTAAATAATGTTACAGCTAACCACAGCTCTAACCACGAGGAGGCTTGTTAAAAAGTAATCTAGGGTCTGATAAACACGTTAAATTATATTGAGGTCCCTTTGTTCTTGTTCCAATTTTTCAGCTCCCATGTAATTCTCCACTGAAATAGAGTAACCTTCCTTTAGTTACATAAGTGTCTGCATTTCATTACCACACATAAGCTGAAACTGGTTCTCAAATGATCCCCTGCTTCCTATATAAGTGCCTTACATAGGGCATGAATTAATGATTTCTGCCCCTTATGTTATGCCCAGTTCGGATCAATATGGGATTCAGCCTGGGGCTGTGCATGTGTATAACAACATGATGCTAATATGTGTGGCTGTTTTGACAAGGTCTTGTTAATAAGATTGTTGGGAATAGTACCTTCAGTGCTTTTATCATTTATATTAATATGAGATTTATTTATTTATTTATTTTCTATTTAAATCTAGCAAATTGATTTTCTGCTTTCTGCTTGTTTCAGCTGGCACTTGCAGCTTATCCAATATGAAAAATTAATAATGGCATCAATACTGTAGATTAAGGAGGTGTATATACTAGCTACAAATTATTCAAGGTGAACTATTTGCATGCCCTATTAATGTACTTCTAAATCTCTAATAGACTTTCAGGGTAGGTGAGTGCCTCTGCCTTATCTCTTTACTTGTAGTGCCTGTCTGACACTTCAGTAGCCGTGAGTGTTTCGGCTTCAGTGCCTGCCATCATAAATCAGGCTAATGGCATATCCAGAGATGGGTGGAAAGGGAAAGAGGTTTACTTCTGCGCTGCTCTAGAAAACATCATAGTCTCTGACATCTTTTAGCAATTTGAGTGCCAAGAAAATAAACCATTGTTCATTTCTATACTCTATACTTTACAGAGGCAGGCGGCATTTAAATAAAAACCTTCACTGCTTAGCTTTTTAAAGATTCGTTGGATATTTTCAGGACTAATTTCAGGGCTAATTGAGATGAGATATTTGTCACTAAGAAACCTCCCTATGCCTGACTAGCCAATCTAATTCTAGTTCTAGAAAGAATTACCCTCTGTGTGCCAACTGAAATTGTGTACAGCCAGACAGTCATCTTTTTTTTTTTTTTTTTTTTTTTTGATGGCACACTGCACTGTGTCAGAGCACACAGATAGCTGTTAAAGAGCTTATTTCCCCCAAATCTCCTTATCCTCTCCAGACCGGGGAGATGCTGACAGAAAGTCAGCTAACTCTAGCCAGTGGCAGCTGCCTTGGTTTTGCATAATTAATTATTTATTCCACACCAGACACCATAATTACCATCCAGATGAATATGATATTCTAATCAGGCATGCTTTAATTTGAATTGCCCTCCAGCATTGAACTGTCAGCTTTAGCTTGGCTTGATAAAGTAGAGAGACTCATGAAACTCTATTAGACATCTGCTTTTAGACCATTGCCTGTGCTAACCATCACCTGCTGTCCTTACACCCAATAGAGCTAGTGTGCATGTATGTATGTGTCTGAGAGAGACAGAGAGAGAGAGAGAGAGAGAGAGAGAGAGAGAGAGAGAGAGAGAGAGAGAGAGAGCTTATCCATTTCTTGGTGGAAAGCATATTTTGTCCCTGAGTACACTGGAAAGAGGATTTTATGGAATGATGTTTTCCTGCTGCAGGATCATTTTGGTTGGCTAAGATTTACTGTATATGAGAGCTTTAGAATAATAAGCCAATGACAGATGGGGTTGTGAAGACAATCAGCTAACCTCATATGGCAGTGAGTGTACGTGCCCAGAACATAGGAGGATTACTGGAGCCTCTTGTCTATGTGTTCTATTATAGTTACTTACTTGAAATCCGAACCAAGAAACATGTCACAGTTTTTACTTTTTTATAGATATGAAACTATTTACATAAATTTTTTATTTGGCAGTTGTTGTTTTTTTTTTCTTTTCTTTTTTTTTTTCTGTTAATCCAAAGTGACTGACTGTACAGTACACAGCACAAGCCCATAGCTATGATAAAGGCCAACTTTAATGCAAAGCTACACAACTAGAATCTCTGTTATGGTCTGGTGAGCTGTTTACAGTGTATCCGCCTTCACCTATTGTTGCCTGAGATAGGCACCAGCCTCCCCGCCACTCTATAGGATTAAGCGGTTCAGCAAATGGATGAGTGAATGAGTGTTTATGCACCAAACACCAAAGCAAATTCCTGCTTAGTGAGAACCTACTTGGCAGTAAACACTATTCTGATCTGTTCTGTTCTGACATCTAGGGTTTCTGGTTCTATCCCTAGCTCAGGTTACTGTATATGTTTGATCACATGTTCTCCCCTGGGTGGCACGGTGGCGTAGTGTTTAGTACGTCTGGCACACAGTAAGAAGAACCTGGGTTTGAGTCGCAGCCTTGACAAGGATGTTTCTGTGTGGACATTGCATGTGTTCGTGTGGGTTTCCTCCAAGTATCCTGGTTTCCTTCCACAGTACAAAGACATGAGTATTAGAGTGCGGATCAGGCTGCAATTTTCTGTCCAAACCCAGCCACTAGTCCGACAGAGCAGTAACCGAACCCGACCCGAGCCCGACAGGCATTAAGATATTTATGTCCGAGCCTGACACAGTTAAAATCATCAAGTAAAACAGGCCCATTGGCTACATATATAATAAGCTGTTTTAAATTTAAAATGTTTAATGCGCTGATGTGACCCAGCCTGACCCAATCCCGAGCATCATTTTTCTAAATATCTGTCCGAAGTTCCAAACCCTGTCCAACCCGTTGGGTACCGTCGAGCTCGGGTTGGGCATCCACTCACTAATGCATATTAGTGGCTGTTCCAAGTTGTGTGTGTGTGTGTTGAGTGTGTTGGCCTGTGATGATCAGGGAAGTTGTTCAGGGGTAATCCGCCTTCGCGCGGAGACAGCTGAGATAGGCTCCTGCCTCCCCGCGACCCTAGTAAGCTTAACCATGTGAATGAAGAATTCCATTCTCCCCATGTATGTGAGAGTTTCCCATGGGTTTTCTGAGTTCCTCTCGTCTCCCAAAAACATTCTATAGGTGCACTTAAATTGTCGCTAGGTGTGAATGGCTGTGCAGTGCTCTGGTGTCCAGTGAAGGGTCTTCACTACGTCATGCCCAGTGATTACAGATTATTTATAAATGGGATTAGGGAACAATGCTTCCTAAAAATAAGAATAAGAACACAGTCAGGGGGAGGCACATGAGATATAGCATAAGGTTGAACATCAATTAAGATATATAACGCGAAAGAGCATAAGGAGCATAATTGGATATTTTTTTAGGAGATTAACATGTATTCAAGGAAGAGTCTGAATTTTTAAAGAGATTCTACAAGATGAATAGAAGTTCCAGCATCTCTTCATTTACAGATCATAGCGTGTATGATGGACTGTGAGTTTAAATGAGTGGGTGGGTGGTATTCCACTGACAGCACTGAAAGAGGTCAACTGATGAAGATGGTGCTGAATGTGGGTGGATATACACTATGTGTGTATGATTGTGTGTAATGTGGAGACATGATCATTACTAGTCAATGAAGTGAGTGGTAGAGGTGGTGTATGGTGGATGTAAAGGAGAGTTATTGCTCTTACTAATGTCCTTAAAATAGGCAGCATTAAAATTGTAGTTTTGAAGAGAAAGAGGATGACCATGGTCTGTTCTGAGTCAGATATTCAGGATCATCAGCCTTTCTGCAATGTGAACCAAGTCTCAGGAACATGGGGATGAGTACACAATAGTCTAAAGCAAATATGAGAAAACTAATACAAATATATAGAGAGGTTCTTATAGAGTCCACATTACACATAGTACTTTCATATAATACAAGGATCAATTTCAATATAATGCTCCCACCACCATGTTTCACTGCACCACAAGACAATTTTTTTGACATTTACTCTGAGTACAGTATTAAGCAGCTTCCACACAGAAAACGATGAGTACTTCACCACTGAGCAACAAATTTCTTGCATTTATTCAACCATTTTCTGAACCGCTTAATTGTAATTAGGGTCGCAGGGAGGCACAGTGTCATCAGCACTTGGTGCCTAGGTAACCCTCTTGAATGTTTCCTACATTAAAAATTTTTTTTTGTGAAATTGTGAGCAGCATCAAGCTAGTTTTTTACAGGAGATTGAAGAGGGCTTATATTTATTATCTTATATTTTTTTAATTTATTTTAGCTCATATTATCATAATAAATAGCTTATTAATAGCATTGTTATTTTTGAGCAGCAAGTATAGAATGGAGACTCTAGTCGATCATGAATAGGGAAGAGTTAAACATAAATTATTATACAGTATACTCACTAGAAATGCCAACAGTTTCAGAACCATAAAATCTAAGAATCATGTGTCTGGTTATTATTCTTATAAAATTTCTTCGTGCAGTCGTAAAGCACAGGATATTTAGACACGCCAATAATAAGCTGTTGTTCCAGGTTGATGTAGGTGGAACAATTAAATTTGTGTTTGTTGTTCCCTATGGAAAACCTAAAATAGTAAGGGAGACTTGCTAGGTTATTCCAGATCAAAAAAACTCAAAGTATGGGTTCATTTTACTAACTCAAATTCGACTTATTAGGTTTTTCCAGATCAAGGGAGAATTATACTGAAATGAAAATAAAACATGAATTATCTGTTTTTTATGAGCACTTTGATTGAATCATAATCAATTCAAGTGGTGACAGAAGTACCCTGTTCCTAATTGTTTTGAGTTTTGGCACGGTTTTATCCTGAGAGCACCTCAGTCAAAGTTTGATCTGGCACGTCCTGCTGTTCAAGGGAGCAGCGTTGATTTTCTGTCTAAGGCTTCGGTAGCAGCAGCTTGCTTTGCCTTACAGCCAAGCTTGGCTCTAACTGTGGAAAGGAACAAAGCAGCCTGTCTCAGTGCAAATCCTGCTTCCAAAGGCTCACGCTCAGAAGTCACAATAAAACCAGCCAATGTATTTGAACCTCTGGTTGATGAGGGGGACATGCAGCCTTTTTTGCCTTAGGACAACTCTGAAAAGTCTAATGAGTCTGTTGATCGGCTCAAAAACGTCAATGCAAATGCCATGCAAGGTGAATTCAGTTCTGCTCTGTGCTATAAGATCTGATTTCAATCCGCAGCATTCTCCCATAGCTCCAACTACACCCTCAGGATAACTCCATGGAAAATTACTATGGAAGCTTCAAAATAAACCTAGCTTTTCTTACGAAGTTCTATCTAATCGGAGTTCCAAGTCTGCCTGATCTTTTGCTGATTTTATTTTGGTCTAATTAAAAGCCTTGCTCAGATCATGCAGTGCATTAATCGGGGGAAAGAGTAAAGACAGTAATTAGTGATAAAAGACTGACTGATTATATGGTGTATGGGGAAGCCACAGCGGGCATTAAAAACAGAACTGGAATACATTTCTGCAGATTGCTCAGAAGCTTTAGGTGGGAAGTTGCCAATTTGGTTAAACTAGATTAAATGACCTTTTTGTGGGCTTTCCAAAATATACTGTTTATCCATCTGGAAGCATACATGGTCATCTCAAGTCTCATATGTTTGACTGACACCAGAATGGAGCTCATTAAAGCTCTGCTAAACTAAGCTGACAGTCCTTCTCATTAATGTTGTCTTATTGTCATGCTTGCTTTATCTGAAAACCCTAAACTGTACGAATGACCTACAAAGCTTCACAACCAGCTTAATTTATGCTAATCCACCCACAAGCCTCTGGTTATCTATAGACATTCCCTGAATACATATTGGATGCTTACAATAACAAGGAACCAGGGAATCCATAAGGTGCGAATACTCTTCTCAAAGTTCGTTCCATATGTACTGTGAATTGCTTAGCATACTTGTGCTGGTAACAGGTCAAAAGCCTTAGACCCATGTTTCACTGATGCTTGTGCTAATGGATTCAGTGTTGTTTCCCATCCTTTGAAGTCATGCTACTTTCCACAGAAGGTGGCCACTCAGAGCTAGCAGTGAGCTCCTAGGTATGCAACCATAGCCAAAATTGTACCTTCCGAGACCACTCAACAAGTGAGAATGATTGTTAGCCAGCTGCCAAGACTAGAGGAGCTAGTCCCATAACTTAGGGCTAAAGCTAAGGATAACGGTCATGGGTGCCGAAAAGCAAGATCAGGATCAGGCTGCCTAAGCTCAGCACAGGAGGCAGACCTAGCCAATATAAACTGAAGCTTGTGATGGTGAATAAGTGTGGACAGACAGGCTCAGTTCGTAATGAGAAAATGTGAGCAGCATACTAATATATGCTACTAGAGGATTACATCGCAGGGTGCAGGATAAAAGAAGAGCTCTTCTACAAATGGGTGAAGGCTTCATAAGGATTTTAAAACACCTCAAAAGAAAATTTTTTTTCGAAGATTACATGCAGACAATGAAATTCAGCAAACATTGTGATAGAGATTAGGATGTTAGCATTCAAGCAATGGGCTGAAAAAGCAAACTATAAAATGTTTTGCTCTAGTATACTCCTGGAAGAAACCAGAAATGAGAAATTTCTCATCTCTGAAGACTCCTGACATGGAAAACTTACAGATATTTACAAAGAGCTACTAGAATATTTCACCCTTATCATTGATTGCACTGTATGTTCTTCTTTAATACATACAAAGCATGTTAGTAATGGAATGATCACACTAGAGGTGCGACAGAAAAGTAACTGATGCAAATTGATATTTTAATTTATTTATTTTTCACTAATTTTGAAATTCGTGCGACAATTTGCGACTGATTTGTGAGAAATTTGTGACTGGTTTGTGGATGTTTGGCAATAAAATCAAATAAATCTCCTGTCGTAAATCAGTCACGTCACTTTTGCTTTTTGTTCTCAAACCATTTGCTTTTTATTCGCACATTATGCGAACAAAATGAGAATTAATTACGAATGATGACAACATACATGGAATATGGAAGATGCCAGCAAGTCTCAAGCTTTTCTCAAGCTTTCTGTGTTGGAAGTCTCCAACCTGTCGCTTTTCCTTGTGAACAAAAAACTAATAATTTGCAAGCAAAATGACATTTTTGCAACATTGCGGACTGTTTGAGGAGAGTTTGAGATTGAGAACACTTTGCACCAGAGCCTTGTTTGGCAACATTGCCAGACATTTTAAACATTTGCAATTTTTTGTAATGAGTTCATGAACCAGGTGACCAAAATATGACGCTGTGAATGTCGCGAGACAAATTTGAGAACGTTTTGAGAATGAAAAGCAACAACCTCGAATTTCCATTTGCGTCAGTCTCTTTCTATCGCACCTCTAGTGTGATCACCTCCTAAGCAGCAATACATGAAGCAGGAACCGCATAAGGTTTTGGAGGAATGTCCTTGTATGAGTAATATATTCATTCATTTCTGAACTGCTTTATTTGTTATTAGGGAGGCTGTCAGGGTGAAGGTGGGTACACCCTGAAAACTCATCAGACCACTGAAAGGCCAATACACACACAATCATTCATGCTCACATGTACGGGCAGTCAAGAATATCCAATTGTCTTACCATGGGTTTGCACTGGGGCACGTTGTCCACAATCTCCATGATTTGAGAGAATCATGATGAGCGTGGTGGGTCATGGAATCGCATTGTGATGATCTTGAGTGAACTTGGTGGAATTGAGGTGATCTTGAGGGAACTTGGTGGAATTGCGGTGATCGTGCTGATTGTGGCAAAATTTTTCACTGTCAAAAATTTTGCCACGATTATACAGCTGTATTACAACTTGACACCAATCGTGATAGGACGTGGAAAGCCCAGAAGAGCGCCGTAGAGCTTAACAGACCTTAACGGACCTTAACAGAGCATAACAGACCTTGATGAGCCATCGTAGGGGATCTTGATGAACTTGGCAACATGATTCCTTCAGGTTTCATCTCTTTGGTGCTGTCTCTTTTTTATACCCCAAACATGCTCCAAGTATGCTCATAAATCGTGGAGTCCCGTGTTTTTTTTAATCACAATGATCGGTGCCCCAGTGTAAACAAAGGGTTATGTGCATGTCTTAAGACTGTGGGAGAAAACCAGTGTACCAGAGGAAACCACACAAGCACACTGAGAACATGCAAACTCCACACAGAAACGCCCATTTGTACAACTGGGCTTGAACCCAGGACCTTCTTGCTGTGAGGTGGACATTCTACCCACCTTGCCACCCTGATAATATATGACCAATAAAAGCTATGTAATGGTTACTAGAAATTAAAACATAAATAGGGTTTGCTAGCCACCACTCAAACCTCTCTCTGATACCCACGTTCTAAGCTCTTCTGTCAGTTCGACTCCTGTAACTCGCAATAGCACTTAAAATGAGTTCCATACTATTTGCACTGTCGACTGCTAATACAATTCGACATCAAATTAATACTGATGCTAACGTTATTGGAGTTAATGAAATTTCTCCGTTCGCTTGTTAGGCAAGTCATTTATTTTTGTAATGAATTTCTGCATTTAGATCCCGACGTTTCAGCTTCATTTAAAAAAAACTACGATGCTCTATACGGTTCCCTAACATGACTGATTCAGTGCACATTAATCAAAGATCAACCTCAAATTAATTAATCTTTTATTTTTTATTCTAATACAGTACGTATTTCTTAGGATTTCAGTGAATGCTGTTACATCACAAATGCAGGCCTACTTTTTCCAGACTATGCATGGTCTAGGTCAGGGATCGACAGCCTTAATGCGTTGTGAGAGTGTACAAAAACGCATTACTGAGGTGTTGCAGTGATATACATACATAAAAATAACATGTATTTCAAATTAAATTACCCTCACAGCAAAAAGTGTCTGGGGTCGAGTCCCATGCTTGACCATTTGTGTGTGGAGTTTGGAGTGAGGACATTTTAACCCAATGTATACTGTACATCACATAAAATATTTATAAAATATTATGTAATATATGGGTAATTTGTTTAAGGTACAAACTTTCCTAGCTAGATTTTGGATTGATTGCAGTATTTGAAATTTGATAATTTAAATACAACATATTCATACTTAGTTTCATATATTCATACAAATAAATGCATTTGCTTGTTACTGATGCCTATACTTTTTACACGGGTCGCAGGAAGGCTGATGCCTACCTCAGCCAACACTGGCAGAGTGCACCCTGAACAGCTCACCAGGCCACAGGACAACACACACATAACCATTCACACACACATCCACACCTAGGGACAATTTGAAACAGGCAATTAGCCTAATGTGCATGTCTTTGGACTTTTGGAGGAAACCAAATACCCAGAGGCAACCCACGGAAGCATGGGAAGAACATGCAAACTACCCAAAGAAACACTTTTGCCGGGCCCAGGAACTCCGGTCCTTCTTGATGTGAGACAGATATGTTAAGTACTACTCTATCATGCTGACCATCTTTATGTCCATGAGACACGAATGTCATTCAAATTGTCCCATGACACAGTGACACATTTATCCTTTGCTTACCCATATTTCCGCTACTAATGTCTTTGTTCATTCTCACTAACTTTTTATTTGTCTTTGTAGCAGCAAGGAAAACCGGTGATTGCTTATCTTTCTCATTTGCGTATTGAGATAACTATAATATGGCGAAGGCTAATCCACCCTCTAAGCAGTGGGTAGTGGATCATTTTTAGTCTGCAATCCCTTAATGAAATTTGTCTGAGCACTGAGTTGAATCATCAGCTATAATTACTGGAAGAAAGTTATTATTTTCAGTTATCTATAATTATGTGTTTGGTTTCCTGCATTTGCATATATAGATTGCAGTAATAATGTCTCATTAAGTGATATGATTTGGTTAAATGGACTTCTTATGATCCTCTTGTTATGTACAAAGGCAGTAAGCTTATAGCAGTGAGATTAAACTCAACCTGAATCACTAATCCTGAAGCATTTGTTTAAAATTTTTTTATATACTGTTTATGGCACGAGCGGCACGGTGATGTAGAAGTTAGAACGTCTGCCTCACAGCAAGAACGTCCGGGGTTCGAATCACGGGCTTGGGCGTTTCTGTGTGGAGATTGCATGTTATCCCCGTGCTTGCATGGGTTTCCTCTGGGTACTCTGGTTTCCTCCCACAGTCCAGTGACATGCACATTAGGCTAATTGGCTGTCCTAAATTGCCCTTAGGTGTGGATGTGGGTGTGAGAGGTTCATGATGCACCCGCCTTCACAAAATACCAGCTAAGATAGGCCCCAGCCTCCCCACAACCCTAACAGTGGGATTAAGTGGTTCAGCAAAGGTTCAGTGAGAGTGTTTATGAGTGTTTATATTTTAAAAGTGTCTATACTTTCACTCATTCACTCACTCGTTGGTTGAACCGCTTAACCCTATTGGGGTCGCCTATCTCAGCCGACTCTGGGCATCGGCGGGGTACACCCTGGACAGCTCGCCAGACCACTGCAGGGCCAACACACATACAACTATTCATGCACACACTCACACCTAGGGCAATTTGGAACAGCCAATAAGCTTATTGTGCATGCCTTTGAACTGAGGGAGGAAACCAGAGAACCCGGAGCCCATACAAGTGCAAGGAGAACATGCAAACTCCACACAGAAACGCCTGACCCTGGGACTCAAACCCAGGACCTTCTTGCTGTGAAGCTAATCAGTAAATGTCCCATACTTTCATAAATCTTTCTTATTTTACACTGAGGTGAACTGTTCGACCAGCTACAAACCTTGTTATAAAGCTGTTTCTTATTTCAGTGAGAGATTTGTGGACGGAGGATGTTTAGACAAGTGATCATGTTAACTGCAAACATGGAAAATGCTTGTTGAACGTGGGTATAAGTGTGTACAAGGTATTAAGTGCCTACGTTGGGAAATACAATTATTACACTACATCATGAGGCAGATTGAGGTGGATTCCACTGTTTACTGTTTCGCTACGAATAAACAACTCATTGCAAGCTTTATAAACATGGCTTTTGTTACCGCCTGAGAATTTTTGAGCTGTTTATGGAGTTGAGTAAGGAAATATGTTGTAACTCATTCCTTTTGGGCAGCATGGTGGCGTAGTGGTTAGCACGTCTGCCTCACAGCAAGAAGGTCCTGGGTTCGAGTCCTGGGGTCAGCAAGGGCATTTCAGTGTGGAGTTTGCATGTTCTTACTGTGCTTGTGAGGGTTTCATCTGGGTACTGCAGTTTCCTCCCACAATCTAAATACATTCATATTAGGCGAATTGGCTGATTGCTTTGCTCGCAAATTGTTCGGATTTCGTTCGCAAGGAAAAGCGACAAGATGGAGACTTCCCCGCGGAAAGTGGAATTCGTATTTTGTTTGCATTTTGTTCATGCTAATAATGTGCGAATAAAACATGAATGGTTTGAGAACAAGATTACTCGCAAGTCAGTCGCAAAAATTGTTGCGTGACCTTTTCGTGACTTTCGCGCGATATATGTATTTATGCTGAAAACAATTTGCTTGCAAATGGAGTCACAAAACATCTTAATGCAAATTTCAAAATTCTGCAAAAAAAAAAATAAATAAACGCTAAAAAATGAATTTGAATCATTCGCTTTTCTATCACACCTCTAGTGTGATCTCCCCTTAACCTCTATGCCACTGTGCCGCTTTAGACTCCTGTGGATGACTTCCTTCAACCTTATTAGACTACAGGTTTTCAACATATGGTAATTGCAAAACACAGTTGCGTAGATGTTTGTGGTCTTTGTCTTGTACAATATATTATCTATAGCCAGATCTTCAACTCTAGCAACAAAGTTTATGGAAAATATGTCCTAAGAAACTAGAATCGTTGACACCCCTGGATGTGGTATCAGGTACCTTTCCTGGTTTGTAGCTGTAATGGGTTACTGATCAGATGATCCGTTGTCCAAGACCCAGGTACATCAAGTTGTTAGACCTTGACCAAGTCCTTAACCTTATCTGTTCCAGAGGTGTTCTATCATGGCTGACCCTGTGTTCTAACCCCAGTTTCAAACAGGCTTGGATATTTATGCATTCATTTTCTGAACTGCTTAATCGTACTGGAGTCTCGATCAGATTCTGGCCGAAGACAGGGCAAAGTCAGCAAGCTGGGATATGCAAGGCAGAATTTACAAATGTCATCCTTGAAAATGTTTAGGATAATAATACTACAAAAAATTGCTAAAGTTACAGGAAAATCTCCTTTCATCCATCTTTCCACTTGCCGAACCACTTAATCCTACTAGGGTGATGGGCAGGCTGGAGCCTATCTCAGCCGATTCTGGGGAAAGGCAGGGTATACCATAAACACCTCACCAGTCCATGCAGGGCAACACACACACACACACACAACTATTCTCACTTACACTGACACCTGGGGGAAATTTCGAACAGCCAGTTAGCCTCCTGTGTAATTAACCTACTGCTGGAAACCCACACAAGCATGAGGAGAGCATGCAAACGCCGGGACTCAAACCCAGGACCTTCTTGTTGTGAGGCCGATGTTCTAACCGCTATACCACTGTGATGCCCAAAATGTATTGTTTGCTCATTTATTTTTGTATCTTTATGCAGTGCTTTATTCTGGACAGGTCACTGTGGGTCCAAGGCTTATTCCAGGAACACTGAAGTACATTGTGGATGGGATGCCAGTTCACTGCAAGGCAGTGTGAGAACATTCACCTGCTCATTCACAACTATGAACCATATAGCATATCGAATGCACCTAATTGCATGTATCCTTAACGTTACCATATACCAGACGTGAAGCATGTACATTCAATATGGCTGCATTTTTCACCAGAGCCTCACTGAGTGTCACTTTTCGATTTTTTTCAACTTTATTGCCCATGAACTACAAAACATAAACACCTCGGCTCATTAAATTAATTAAGCAGTACAATTTTAAGTCAATGACCCTGCAAGCAAATCAACCTCACCTGACCATACTTTTGAATGACAGTGCAAAGTGAAATTCCTCTGTTAAACATGATGTCTAATTGACAGTTTTTTAATAGGTGCAGAGCTTTTATTGCAGAAGTAGATTGTTTTGTTTAGGGAATGAATGCAGATTTTGGATTTAATAATCACACAGTTTCTAGGGTGGCATGGTGACATAGTAGTTAGCACATCTGCCTAACTGCAAAAAGGTCCTGGTTTCGAGTCCCGGGCTCAGCGAGGGCGTTCCTGTCTGGAGTTTGCATGTTCTCCTCATGTTTGCGTGTGTGAACATGAGGGTGAATGGATTTGTTTGTCTGTGTTTTCCTTATAATGGTTTGGCAAGCAGTTCAGGGTGTAACGCCCCTTTGCTCAGTGTCGGCTGGGATAGGTGCCAGCCTCCCCGTGACCCTAGTAGGATTGGGCAGTTTGGCAAATGACTGAGTGAATAATCACAAATTATACATTTATGTAAATTATGCAAACATGACTCAGATGTGCATTTTTTCAAAGGTACAGCTTCTAAAAGTGTTTCAGTCTACATCTCTAATAATAAGTTTGTTTTAAATGCATCTAAGAAGAAAACAGCCTTGAGGGGACACTGGGGCCTATCTCAGTCAACTCTTGGGAAAGGTGGGTACACTCTGAATACTCATGCAGTCCATTGCAGGACAACACACATACAGCCATTCACATTCACACTCACATCTAGAGGAAATTCAAAACAGCCAGTTTTTGGACTGTGGGAGGAAAGCGGAGTACCTGGAGGAAAACTACACAAGCACTGGAGAACGTTCAAATTCCACACTGAAACACCCTCGCCGAGCCCCTGACTCATACTCAGGACCTTCTTACTGTGAGGCAGACATGCTCAGACAACACTATGCCACCATGAAAAGAAAAACACAAGGAGACCCAAAGAAAATAAACATAATTTGTATTTTACATTGTAGTGGCTGTAACTGGATCAGCTGGATCACAGCTTGCTAGCTCTTTCAACACAAGTCAGTTGGGAAAGTCAATTTCTTGTTAGTGATTTTAATTACAAATGTGAGTTGCCTTTTAGGTTGGGTTATATTTAATGTGTGACTTCATATAAGTGGGCAGATGTGGCATCTACACAAGTGTTATTTGACATACAGAACAAAATGATAAAATAATTAAAAGTATTACCTGTAAAAGAGGTCTGATAATTACTGCTTTTGTTATATGAGATTGCAAAGCAACATCAAAGCGTCTGATTTACACTCAGAGGAAACCAAAGGATGCTTAATGAATGAATAAATAAATGAATGATGTTTATTTCAAATGCATAAAAAAGTAGACAAGAAACAGTACTTGACAAAATTAATTAAATAAATAATTAAACAAAATGACTAAAGAAATGAAAAAGAAAACAACAACAAGAACATAACAGTAGTAGTAGTAATAATAATAATAATAATAATAATAATAATAATAATAAGTAGCATGGGGCAGTGGTGGCCTGGTGGTAAGGTGCTGGATTACTGATCCCAAGGTTCAAGCCCCACTATCAACGGGTTCTCATTGCTGTCCCCCCAGTGCAGCTAACTGGGTTATCAAAGGCCGGCCATGTCTCTCACTGTCTATGGTGAGAGGCATGTA
>JAQMYF010000023.1:31597491-31613729 GCA_030014195.1 Neosilurus mollespiculum | reverse complement strand
GGCTGAGATGGGCACCAGCCTCCCCGCGACCCTAATTAGGATTAAGCGGTTCAGAAAATGACATGACATGACATAATAGTAGCCTGCTATCTGGCGAGCTGTTCAGGGTGTACCCCGCACTTACCCAGAGTCCTCTGAGGCACCAGCCTTTCTGCAACCTTAATTAGGTTCAAAGTCCTAGGTTCAAGTCCTGTGCTCAGGAGTTTCTGTGTGGAGTTTGCATGTTCTCCCCATGCTTACATGGGTTTCCTCCAGGTACTCCAGTTTCCTCCCACAGTCCGAAGACATGCACATTAAGCTAATAGGGTGTTCCAAATTGCTCCTAGGTGTGGTTGTGTGTGTGTCAGCCCTGCAATGGTCTGGTGAGCTGTTCAGCTAAGATAGGTACCAGCATTCCTGTGACCCTAATGGAAGGATTAAAAGGTTCAGCAAAGAAAGAGTGAGAGTGGGTGTTTCTTATGGATGATTCACCAGCTCATTTAACTGTGGGACTCTCTTTCACTCACTCTCTTACTTATTTGTCAAACTGCTTAATCCTATATGGGTCGTGGGGAGACTGGAGCCTATCTCAGCCAACACTGGGCGAAGGCAGGAATACACCCTGAATAGCTCGCCAGGCCATCACAGGGCAACACACACGCAACCATTCACACTCACACCTACAGGCAATGGAACAGCTAATTAGCCTAATGTGCATGTTTTTGAACTGTGGAAGGAAACCGGAGTACCTGAACTAAACCCACACGGGCATGGAAAGAACATGCAAACTCCATACAGGAAACACCTGAGCCCAGAACTCAAACCCAGAACATTCATGCTGTGAGTCGGGTGTGCTAAATGCTACACCACTGTGCCTTCATTGTGCGACAGCATTACATTAGAGGAGTAGTGTCCGAAAGTGCTTTAACACTTTACCGTTGAGCTCACTTAGGTCCCTATATAGTGAGAAGGGTGTAGTGAATGAGTGATTTCAGACATAGGGATAGTGTTGATTTTTCCTTTAATTTGTCGTCCATTTGTAATTAGACCTGAATCCTAATGTTCAGTAGCTCTTCTGATGAATAGATCTATTCCTGTGTCAATTCTGAATATTAAAGCTTTGCATGTGAGCCAGGCATCTGCTGAATGAGCAACAAACTGTCAGAACCTCCGTCTGTGAGTAATTGGCATGAATTAGAAAAGATGAATGCATATGGGTACATTGCTTTACCAAGTTGCCTTCTTACCCCGCTTTCTCCCCTTCACTGTAGGCCTCCTGGGATGACTTGAGCTCAGACTGGCCCCCACTGCTCCTGGCTGTATGTGTATGCATTACAGCCAATATCCTGCTCTTGCCCACAAACTTTAAGTACCTGAATAAAATATAATTGGTCGTCTGGAGGCAGACACTATATGTCATACATACATTCTAAAGGCTGAGCCCATTTTCTCTCTTCTTTTTTTGTTTGTAACAGATGGCATTTGTCCACAGGTCTTGCAAAACTAGTGCCTTCCAGATAATGGCTGAGTTTAAAATTCAGCAGCATATGTGATCCAGCAGGGGTGTTAGTCATGGTGCACTAGCTAAATCCCAAACAGGTTGTAAAACCAGGTCTGCCACTTGCATCTCTGTCTCGCAAAATGCCCTACTTTCACATAGTGCATATAAATTTGCAGAACATGCATTGCTACAGGCTACCAGAGTAAGTTACAGAAAAAAATTCCCTGATCAGGAAATCAGCACTGCTACGACAGACATGGTACAACTGACGAGCCCGGCCAGACTGTTTTGTACTTAGGATTTGAAGCAAAATGTTGTCAAGTAAAAGTCGTGATATGTATTAAAGCTTATCCCTGCTAGCTTTCGCTATTCACTCTATATCACTAACGTCAAGCAAAATTTGAACTAGCATCATTCATATTGTTTGTACGTTGCTTTGGTCTCACAAATATTACTTAGATGTTCGCCAGTAATGCCTGAGCTGTGCACTTACTCACTCATTCTCACTCATTCTCTCTCATTTGCCTAACTGCTTTATCCTATAAGGGCCATGGGGAAGCTGGAGCCTATCACAGCCAACACTGGGCAACACCCTGAACAGCTCACCAGGCCATCACAAGGCCACAGCCATTCATACTCACAGCTAGGGACAATTTTGAACAGCCAATTAGACTAATGTGCATGTCTTTGGGCTGGGCACAAGCTCAGGGAGAACAACAGTAGTTTTCCACCAGTTGTCTTCAGGATAGCAGAACTTTCTGGCTTTTCGGTAACACACACGTTTAATGGACAGAAATGTCTACTGTCATTTACAGAATACAAAAACCTGAAACTACTTCCATGAATGTTATATAAACCTTATGAAAACTTTCACCATATTAACAATTACACACTTTTCTTTATTAAATAATAACTTTTATATGTCAGATTTAGTATCAGTTATACCATATCAAAGATTGTTATTACAGAATGCATTGTGTATTAACATGAGTATATTACATACATTATATACACTTAAGCATCATTTGATTTATGTCTGGTATTACTCTTAGCTACACTGTGCTGACTAGAGCTCTCTGCTGAGCTGTTGTGTTATAGAAAATAAATCAGCCTGCTGACCAATCAGGTTCAAAAATGCATCAATGTTGAAGTGTAATCTGGATTAACTAATCAATGGCTCGTCTACACAATAATACTGCTCATCCCATAACAGCTAGGGACCCAGCTTGTATGTAATATTATCCTCTTTATAAACAGATTCATTTCATTCTAAACCACTTTAAACTTTATTAGTGTTGCAGGGAGGATGGAGCCCATTCCAGTCACCGGACCATCACATAGCCAACAGCTACACACAACCATTCACACTCACATTCATACCTACTGGCAATCAAAACTAATTATCCTAATATGCATGTCTTTGGATTGTGGGAGGAAACCAGAGTACCCAGAGGTAACTGCCAAATGCATGCACACTATATACAAAAATGCCCTTGCCAGGCATGGGGCTTAAACCCAGGACCTCCTTGCTGTTTAAGCCCCATGCCTGGCAAGAGCATTTTTTCTTGCCTCCTTGCTGTTTGGCAGATGTAGCACTGTACCACAGTGCCGCCTATACGCTGACTCTATATTTAAAATAATTTTGTCATCGGAACTATTTATTCATGCAGCATTCTGAAAGATAAATGGAAAGATTATGGAAAGGTTTAAAGGGTTTGTCACTTCCATGATATGAAAAGGGCGACACGGTGGCGTAGTGGTTAGCACGTCCGCCTCACAGCAAGAAGGTCCTGGAGTCGTAGTCCTGGGCTCATCGAGGGTGTTACTGTGTGAAGTTTGCACATTCTCCCCATGCTTACACCCGGGTTTTCTCCGGGTGCTCCGGTTTCCTCCCACAGTACAAAGACATTCATATTAGGCTAATTAGATGTTACAAATTGCCCCTTGTGTAAATGTGAGTGAAACGGTTAATAGTTGTGTGTGTGTGTGTGTGTGTGTGTGTGTGTGTGTGTGTGTGTGTGTATGTGTGTGTGTGTGTGTTGGCCCAGCAATGAGCTGGCCTACACCCAGAGTAAATTGAGATAGTCTCCAGTCTCCCCACGACCCTAGCAAGATTAAGCAGTTCTGCAGATGGATGATATGAAGATGTGATCCATCCACTGACTCCTCTTCTGGAAGCAAGAGTCCCTGATGAGTCCATTCAAGCAATCAGGACAGCCTTCTTAAAGCTATTATACAATTCTCTACTTAACATGCTGCTGCCCCGTTGCTGCCCTGTACTCTAAGGCAGTTCTCATCTGCAATCACCTGGGCAGCTTTGATGATCTTCAAATTTCCAAAGAAGTCTGGATGCTATTAATTCTACTGTTCAAACTAAGTTTTTGCTGCCCACTAGCTTAATGCATGATGGAAAAAACGTATCTCTTTATGATTGGGTATTTCTTATATGGGCTGTACTAACCACTGAAAAGACTTAAAGGCCTCTGTAATGGCTCTCATCCTGTCAGAGGGTTTTTCAGGATAACCAAGCCATTAAAGGGGACTATGGTGTGAGAAGGCAGGAGGGTGGATTCACATCTCATTAATCTTGTTATTTTTTTACATAACAATTTGAAATGTGCTCTAAGGGCAGGAAAATGTGAATGCTTCCTGATGTGGTGCAGAAGCTTGTGGACGTGCAATCGTTTTCCCAACTGCCGTTACCAGTTATTTGGGCTACACACAGGGATCGTGCATGGCTCATGGGAGTGCCACAATGCACACTAGGGCAGCAGAAATAAATTCTAAGTGGCATTACACAACCCTCCCAAGAGAGTGGTCTTGAACCAGACTGTAGATTTGGGTCTCACCATTCCTCATCTTAATAGCCGTCCTGTTTAACACCATTCACACCGTCTGAAGGAGTCATTCCAGACTGGCCAAGGCAATGCAGCAGGCCTCATCAATTTTGCAAAGCAGGAATAGAGGGGATAGTGTTCTGCTTGGTGAAAGCTGGGGGTGCTTACTAAAGTGCAAACTGCGTATTATGGACTCCATAAATATTGAAATAAATGATTCTACTATATATCCAAAAGCTTGGAATAGAAACTTGTAAGGACGGGCGTATTAATTTCCTTAATTGTTGTATTAAAGGGGCGGTACGTTGGCGTAGTGGTTAGCACATCTGCCTCACACCAAGACGGTCCTGGGTTCAACTCCCTGCTTTGGACATTTTTGTGTGGAGTTTGCATGTTCTTCTTGTGCTTGTGTGGGTTTCTTGCGGGTACTCCAGTTTCCTCCCACAGCCCAAGGACATGCACATTAGGCTAACTGGCTGTTTCAAATTGCCCCTAGGTGTGAGTTTGGGTTTGAATGGTCGTTTGTGTGTTGAACCTGGGATGAGCTGTTCAGGGTGGACCCTGCCTTCGCCCAGAGTCGGCTGAGATAGGCTCCAGCCTTCCCATGACCCTCATAGGATTAAGAGGCTCGGCAAATAAGTGAGAGAGTGACGTATTAAATTTAAAAAGAATGCAAAACAGAAGCATACTCAATAGTGGATTTAGACTTTTGGACTCTACTGAAAAACATGCGGTACGTACCAGTACTTTGTATCCAAAGTTATACATTTTTGGAATATGGCAAAGACTTTTCTGATCTGAAGGTCGGGGGTTCGAGCCCCACTATCACCGAGTTTCACTGCTGTCCCCCCAGTGCAGCTCACTGTCTGTGGTGAGAGGCATGTAAAAGAACTATTGCTGTCGATCATAAAGAGTAGGCCTCAGGGTTGCAGTCAGCATGTTTTTGCCCTGCGATGGCCTGGCGAGCTGTCCAGGGTGTACTCTGCCCTAGACCAGAGTCGGCTGTGATGGGCCCCAGCCTCCCCGCAACCCTAATTAAGTGGTTCAGATAATGAATGAATGAATGAACATTTCGCACTATGACTGATATGTCAATATTGTTAACTTTTGATTATACGTTAAGACATCAAATAGAAGACTGTAAAAGTTTGACCAAACTAATAATCGATTTGAGAGCTCACTTCTGAATGTCATTTAGCAGTATGTATTTCATATTAGGCCTAGTTTTGTCAGTCACTCACTCAATTGCCAAACCATTTAATCCTACTAGGTTTGCAGGGAGGCTGGAGCCTGTCTCAGCCAACTCTGGGCAAAGGCAGGGTACACTCTGAACAGCTCGCAAGTCCTTCCAGGGCAAACACACACACACAAACATTCACACTCCCAACTAGGAGAGCAATTTGGAACAGCCAGTGAGCCTAATATAGATGCCTTTGGACTGTGGAAGAAAACCAGAGTACCCAGAGGAAACTCATGCAAGCACAGCAAGAACATGCAAAGTCCATACAGAAATGCTCTCGCTCATCCCATGACTGAAATCCAGGACCTTCATGCTGTGAGGCAAACATGCTAACCACTATGCCACCATGCAACCCAGCCTAGTTTTTGACTTAATTAAACTGATGATGGAGTTTACCCTCCAAACTTTTCTACAAAAGAAGTCATTTTAATCGCTCCTCTGGAATCATCTCAAGGGTTCTAGACCTGATTTCATTTGTTGCTCTGAAGTCCCACAGTATTGAGTTATTTTGCTAATGAAAAAAACATGCAGGGCTCACATTCAATGCCTTCACACCATAGAGAGTTCTCATTTTTCTACTTGATTAATCAATAAATGCCCTGCAATTTTGCCCAATTAGTTTCACACACACACTTTTCATCGATTATAGGAAAAGGGATGGAAAAAAAACATACTCCATTTTGATGCACACCACTGGCAGCCTGACACCTCATCAGGTGGTATTGATTAAGCCTGACCACCCAGGCTGAACCGAGTGGTGCTACACCAGCATGCAGATCATTAAGCCACAGTTTTGAGCACTGCAGTCCCCTAGAGTGAGGCACTCTTCCCACCCTGTCTGCACTCGTTCTCCTTCTTGGTAATGTAGCGGCAATGACCCCCTGTTGGTGATAATGGGGTGAAAATCAGGCCCTGGCGTCAGGATGCATCTCATCCCCCAGGGTGATGGACCACTGATAATGAGGGCAGGTGCTGTCATTCTGCATATCTATGTATGCATACACACACACACACACACACACACATGCACACACACACACACACACACACACACACACACACACACACACACACATACACACCATCAGTAACAGTAAAAGTTGTACGGTTCTTATGAGTCTGATATTGTAAGAGGCTCCTCAGAGTAGAATTTCATGCATCTGGTTGATGCCTAATTAAGTCGCTTTCGCTCAGTCCTGCACTGACTTAAATGAAGATTACACATATGATGCAATAAATATTTATACATTTATAGGCTATTATATATTTATTAGTTCTATGTTTACAAGGAACGTGCTTGATGTACATGCATAGCAAATGACAGCTAGTTGAAGCAGAAAGATCAATACATGAATTGCTAAACAAATTAAGGTTTTCTCATTGGCAGCCTGAGGGAAGAAAATGAGTCTTAGGGTAGAAACTACAACTAACAATCCAAATATCTAAAAATATAATACAAAAATATAATAAAATACAAATATCTAAATTATGTGAACAAGTTTTTATACATACAAGCTTCTACAGAATGACAATGATAAACCCTAATGCTTAAACTATAGTGCTACCCATGCTTTTAGTTCTTTTAGCTTTTTTCATCCTATCTCATTTGATAAACCCCATATTCCTACTAGGGTCGCAGGAAGGTTGGTGCCAAACAAATATTCCAACTTCAACCAGTTTTCCCAGGATAAAGCAATTATCGAAAACTGCCTGTGAGTTTGAGTGAACAAATGAGTACAAATAAATAAAAGAAAGTTGAATGCAACAGGCTAGCTAGTGGGCAACTGGGAGTCATGAGTATATGGTATATTTATAGAACTTCTTATTTCATTGGCTTTTTTAGTAACTAACTACAGTCATAAAGGTATGGAACCAATTTGTTAAAAAGAAAGTTTCTGGTAAATGTACCAACCTTAAGTGTTTACACCGGCACTACGGAAGCGTTGGCATATTATCACACCCCGAAAAGAAAGTGAAAAAGAAACAGGTTAACAAATAAAACACAAAGCCCCCCTGACTTAGAGAACTGCATCTTGCCTTTGGCTACAAAACATCTCCTTCATCCATCCGTGACAGCTTTGAAACAAAATCTTAGCCACAACAAGCACATATAAGGGCTCAGAAAAGCCCAGCTGCTGCCAGTATTGCTACCTGTTTGATGGAAACTGAATGAATTATGCATTGTCGGCATGTAAGGGCCTCCTTCAAAAACTTAGTGCTGTACATCAGCGCCTTGAGATATTTTAGTATGCAATCGATAATTCCCAATCAGTGCAAGTGGGTTTTGGAGATGCCAGTGCAGATGTTTCTAAAGTCTTTGGACAAGTTTTCCATGGTCCGGTGCTCGGTGTACTAATGGATGTACTCTCAGGGATGTGTATTTGTGTCTTTTTAAGTCTTTTGCTTTTTTTAAGCCATACAATCATACAGCATCCAGGGTATTACACTGGACTAGATAGTGTGCATCATGATGGAGAATTGTCACTCACTCATCACATTTTCCAAACTGCTTTATCCTATTAGGGTCACAGGGAAGCTGAGGCTATCCCGGTCAACACTGGACAAAGGTAGGATACACCCTGAACAGCTCGCCAGACCATCGCAGGGCCAGCACACACAAGCATTCACACTTACCCTCACACCTAGGTGTAATTTGGGACAGCCAGTTAGCCTAATGTGCATGCCTTTGTGGGAGGAAACTGGACTACACAGAGAAAACTCATGCAAACTCTACATAGAAATGCCCAAGCCTGGGAATTGAACCCAGGACTTTCTTGTTGTGAGGCAGACGTGTTAACCAAGATGCTACTGTACCGCTGAGGAGAACTGTATGCTTTGAAAAAAAGGTCCAATTCCTCCTCAGGAGCACTTTGAAAAGTATAACAGCTCCAAATAAATATACCAAAATACACCTGGTATGGTTTTGTGGGTTTGTTTTGTGGGAAAGAATCGTGCCCTCTGGCAGTGTTCTTCAAGAAAGACGACTGTGTCAAAAGAAGCTTTAGTTAATGAAGCCAGTCAGGCTCTTAATTCCTTGAACAAGCCATTGATCAGTTCGAAACAGGCTTCCTTTCACATCCCTCTGTGTCTCATTTACAGTGTGCTTTGATTGATACACTGATACACGCAAGAACAAAACCAAACCCAAGAGATAGTGTGTGTGTGTGTGTGTGTGTGTGTGTGTGTGTGTGTGTGAACAGAAGGCATGAAGATTAAAAAAGTATTTCTTTCAATCTTTTTGCAAAGTTAATGCGATAGGCTAGAGGCTCTTCAGTATGGTGTAACTCAGTGACAGTGTTGTATAATACTTTGCCAGCACTCTTCAAATCCTATTTCTGAGTGTGGTGTTACTCAATTCCAAGGCAGCCTGTCAGTCTCTAAAATGACACTTTGGCTTTGCAGGAAGAAGTGCTACTGTGAAGCTGAAGAACAATCAACCTATTCTTGGTGCTTTTAGGAATAATTTAATTCATTCATTCATTTAAAGAACTGCTTAATCCTACTGCTAGGGTCATGGAGAGGCTTGAGCCTATCTCAGCCGACACTGGGCAAAGGGGAATTCACCCTGGACAGCTTGCCAGACCATTACAGGGCAACACACACAACTATTTACACTCACACTCACTCCTAGGGGTGATTTGGAACAGCCAGTTAACTTGATGTGCATGTCTTTGGAATGT
Organism: Neosilurus mollespiculum; assembly: GCA_030014195.1. NCBI lineage: Eukaryota > Metazoa > Chordata > Actinopteri > Siluriformes > Plotosidae > Neosilurus > Neosilurus mollespiculum. The sequence goes on along the minus strand of JAQMYF010000023.1, from coordinate 31,604,492 downwards.
GGGAGGAAACTGGAGCACCCAGAGGAAATCTATGCAAGCATGGGGAGAGCATGCAAACTCCACACAGAAATGCCCAAGCTCAGGTCTCGAACCCAGCACCTTCTTGCTGTGAGGCACACATGCTAACCACTACACCACCATGCCACCCAAAGAGAACCTTCACATGCCGTCTCCACACATATTCTAGGCAAAAGTCTTCTGTATATAGTGTGTGACAGGTACTCTCCAGGGAAACTGTGTTAGGTTGTTTGCAAAATTCTTTTCTTGTGGACCCAAAGGACCGTGGCCCATGGTTTGTGTTTTGCACAGTTCCTCTGTTGAAGATTGCCTTTACATTCCTGAAGTGCAGGGTATGTATCACTGAAGTGAACAGGATTAAGGACCTTACTCCAGGGCGCAACAAATTCAGCTTGAACCACCAACCTTCAAACCAATATCCTGGAATTTTAACCATTGATTTATTACTTCAGAGGTTGAAGTGGTGAAGAACTATTACTATGTTTGTTAGAAATTAAAGGTGCTCCTTCTCTAGTGAATATGCTATGTGTTTTATCTTCCATTTTCAGTTCATGTTGGTTGAATACAAAGGTGAATTTCAGTAAAACCACCCCAGGTCACAGGCTTAGTATCTTTATTCACCTGTTTTACATCTTGTTTTTGTTCTTTGTCTGTTAACAATTAACAGTACTGCATGAATGGAGGGACAATCTTGCGCATGCGTGATAATTTAGCAGTGCAACTCAGATTCACAGAAAGTGGAAAAGTCCAGGTGTTAAGTAACAAAAAAAGTGCTAAGAAACAGAAGAACAGATAATTCCAAGAGAAATAAGAAAGATGGAGATGTTTACTAATATCATGGTGCCCAGTGAAGGTGTCATTGAGACTCACGTACAGGAGTAAGCAAATGGTTTCAGAAAGACACTGCATTCAATTCCGGTTCATTTCCATAAGAGAACATGGTATGTCATGTTTATTTAAGTGAATGGGCCCCTTTTAAGTATATGTTTTTAATGTGTAATTACTGTATGTTACATTCAGCACATGAACAACATGCTGTATCTATACTGTATCTTTCCTCTGTCATGAACATCACAATACCAGAACACTAAAATCAATGTCAATCACTCATGTCCTGGTGGTGTAACAGTTGGATATCAAAAGATTAATGTGCTGCAGATTCAATAGTGTTTAAAGGTATGTGGAGGCCAGTCCCTCTCCACCAAAACTCAGAAAAACCTAGATGGGACTGACTGCTGATACTCAATTACCTTTCTCACTTTGTGGTCTCAGATTCTAGAGGCCAACCACAGACATGCACCTATGGACAAGGCAACAATCTTTTGATGCAAGAACATGACATCCAGTGGGTAAGAGCTAGTGAGAGTTGTCCATCACTGACAACTCGCAATACCTCAGCCACATCAGGCAAAGCATCAGGGACAAAGCGCAGACACTGCTGCAATTGGTGCTTCCTGGGTTGGAACCTCCATCTGACTGGTTGCTGGGCAGACTCTGCTTTTTTTGTAAGCTAGATCGTTTTCCCCAGAGATGAGGAGTTGATATTGATGACACCGTACAACACTGTACAATGATATCTCTTTTATTTCCTAAGTGTGAGACCCATTTTAAGCTTTTTTTTGTTAAACCCCGAGTGATGATTGACAAAAGCAATACACAAACAGAACAACTCAAACAATGAAGACATTTCAGACACTCTATTCCATAGTCTTGTGTGTCTGAACTAAAAAAAAAAAAAGTGTTATACTCAAAGGTAGCTTTCAAAGAAACATTTTATTTCCATTGACATACGTACCATTGGTGAATTCAGGGCTTTTCAATGTAGCAGCAACAACAATATGTTTTTTTTTTTTTTATTATTATATTTTTTTATTAAAAGTAAAGCATGCTGACTTGATAAACATAATTCATTCCTTCATTCATTTGCTGAACCTCTTAATCCTACTAGGGTCGCGGGAAGGCTGGTGCCTAACTCAGCCGACATTGGGTGAAGGCGGGGTACACCCTGAACAGTTAGTCAGCAGCCTTATAGTGAGACCATCACAGCCAGACTATCGCAGGGCTATCACACTCACATCCACACCAAGGGTCAATCTGGAACAGCCAATTAGCCTGATGTGCATGTCTTTGGACTGTGGGAGGAAACTGGAATAACCGGAGGAAACCCATGCAGACATTGGGAGAAGATGCAAACTTAACACAGAAACACCCGAGTCCAGGAATAGAACCCAGGACCGTCTTGCTGTGAGGCGGACGTGCTGACCACTACACCAATGTGCCGCTGTGATCTTGATTTTATTTGATTATTGTGGCCCTGGCTAAAATATTTAGATTATTTATATCTGATGGTGCAGAGAGTTTCTTATATCCTTTCACTATAAGGCTGCTGACAAGATGTCAGAGTTGACAATTTATTGGAATTAATGTCTGCCAGTGTTCCAATAATAACTTTGAATCCCACAGGCTATACATAAGAGAATACCACTAGATTTACATCTCTCTTTTTTGTGTGTGAGGATGCACATGAACCATTTCGACCATAGTGAGCATTCTAATGACTGGAACAACTGAAAGATAAATCCTCAGCACACATAACAATTCATACTTGCGCTTACACCAAGGGGCAATTGAGAACAGCCAGTTAGCCTAATGTGCATGATTTTGGACTGTGGGAGGAAACCGGAGTACTCGAAGGAGGCATATGAATGCACGGGGAGAACATGCAAACTCCACACATGCAGACTCGAACCCAGGACCTTGTTACTGAGAGACAGATATGCTATCTACGCCACCGTGCGGCCCAAAGAGAACCTTGTGTGATAATTTAATTAATCTAAAGCCATATAAAGCTATTGTTGACGCTTTGAGGCTTCCCTATGTGATTTGGGGTGGTGTTTTAACATAATTCGTTCAACGTTGTGCTATGAATCATTAATTAACTTGTCCAGTGAAGCTTGTAGTTTGGCATGTGTGGCCTTTTAGTTACTGTGAGTTATAGATATATGACAAAAGAATCTGTATGTTCTGACTGGTCTGAAATACAATGGCATAAGAAATGTTCTTCCATTTAACCCAACAGCTTATCTCAGCTGAACTCAGGAAGCCCATTTTTTCTGCCTTTTGTCCAAAGATGGAAAGATGAAACAGCTGTATTTCGGATGCGAAAGGACGGGTTTTTTTTTTTTTTTTTACCTGACATATTGATTGCAGCAGTACAATGGAACAAATTGGAAAGTGAGGTGATTGCTCTCCATCTGCATGGAGCTTATAGCTGCATTTGATCATGGCCTCCAAAAAGCCAATGACTTCAAATCTGGAACTCAGTAGGAATGTGGTCAATGGCAGAGTAGGAAAATAACAGAAAGTGGTCCAACTTCTGAAGGTGTGATTATCCAGGGGAAGGTCTGCCTTGGAGTTAGGCTTTAACGCAGCTATATGGTGGACAGATGGGTAGCAGAGGTGCACGTTATCTCGACGAGAACCCCACAGCACTGTCAGTAGTGCAAGGAAGCACACATGGGTTTCTGAAGGAACAATTACTTGTGTTTTGCTTTGGATCTGTTGTGCAGTGCTTCAGGGAATAGAGAGAGAGAAGAGAGTGTGATTAATGCAGTTTGCCAGGCACATGTTAGACAACTAGGTGCACTGACCACCCCACTACTGTATGTTCCTCATGCCTCCGTATCATCAATACAATGCCTCCATATCATCAAAGGCAAGTTGTTAACCAACCTAAACTTTCAAGTGTACATGCAGCCATTCGCTACCCCAGAATATATAATATATAAATAGAATATATAATATATAAGTATATTGAAAATACTGCAAGGTGATAGAACATAGAACTGTAAAATCATGCAGACTCAATAAGGAAAGACTAATGAAGGTAATGTACAGGAAATGTGTATTAATTAGCATATATTCTGGGTTATGGAAATGTCAGTGCTGCAACAAAGGCATCACGAGCCTATAGCTTCATCACTTTTAAGTGTAAATAAACATACATGGCAGGCAGCTTTGGAAAAAGCTTGACATGGTAAAATACAGTACTTCTAAAAACTGATACGGTGTCTTATATTTATGTATCACAGAACCTAGAGTTGTGAGTTAGTAAGGCCATTGAGTCACCCTGTGTAATACTACTAATAATATTATTATTATTATTATTATTATTATTGTTGTTGTTGTTATCATTATTAATCGGAGGCATGGTGCACAGTGGCACGTCCGCCTCACAGTAAGAAGGTCCTGGGTTTGATACCCAGGCTTGGTGAGGGCGTTCCTATGTGGCGATTGCATAGTCTATAGGCGATTACATGGGCTTTTTCCAGGTACTCCAATTTCTTGGAGTAAAGTGGCTGTTCCAAATTGCCCCAGGAAAAAATGTGAATGATTATTTGTGTGCGTGTTGGCCCTGTGATGGAATGCCTTCGCCCAGAGATGGTTGAGATAGGCTCCAGCCTCTCCACGACCCTAGCAGGATTAAACGCCCCCAGTTCTGAACCCAGGACCTTCTTGCTATGAGGCAGGAGTGCTTACCACTATAGTATTGACAGCATCTGATCACAGACTGACTCGATCAGGTTTATGTCCATTTGTCTATAGCTCGTAAATATCCAATAACTGATTAAATCCTGGGATTGTTTATTTAAGGAATTTACAGTTGGCTAGCAAGGTTTTAGACGTCGTTTGCCAGACTCACTATATTTCCTGCTGTGTTTGTTAACCCAGATTCTTACCCATATGGTCTTAACAAACTGATATCTTACAAGGGGCAAGAAAGTTCATTATTTCATTAATTCATTCATTTATTCATTCATTCACTGTACTGCTTAATGCTGTTAGGGCTGCGTGGAGGCTGTGCCTATCTCAGCCTACACTGGGCGAATGCAGGTAATACTCTGAGCAGCTCACCAGACCATAGCAGGTCCAACATACACACAACCATCCACACTCACACCTGGGGCAATTTGAAAAAGCCAATTAGCCTAATGTGCATGTCTTTGGACTGTGGGAGGAAACAGGAGTACCCTGTGCTTGTGTGAAACCCACACAAGCACAGGAAGAAACACAGAAATGCCCCATCCCGGGAATCGCACCCAGGACCTTGTTGCTGTGAAGCAGATGTGCTTACCACTCTTTAAATAGAGATGTAGAGGTGTCACACATATACACCTATTAGGAGCAGAGGAATAGCTAAACCAGATGGGTCATTTGATGTCTAGTATTGATTTAGCCTACACCCTGTGTATGGATCTGACTGTGGAAATGAAAACTTTTAGGAGGTTTGACATGCCGCCACAAATTCCCTGCATCCACCTGTGTATTCCTAACCAAACACTGACACCTTGTTGTAATAAGCCACCTGTGTTACCTTCTAGCAAAATCAAAGTGATGAGCTTGTCAACTATCTGTATGCATGCATTACTGTCAGAGACCTGAACAGTCCTGAATATATTTACCATTTCAGCCCATACTAGAGTGCGCCACTCAATATTCTTGCCATTTAAATGGTTCATTCAGTGCCATTAATTGTTGCGCTTGTGGTATGTCAGCATCTCGTTAATGAGTAAGCCTGTTATGTGGTCCCCGTCAGTTCTGCTCCACTGGGCACATCTGCCCGTGCTAAAAACTGGAATCACAGAGGTGTCAAGTTGAGAAGCACACCCCACCAGGTATTAGCATATTGTCACCTTGGCTATTAAAAGCAAACCTGGGCTGATTATGATCCCATTTACCAGAGGGGAATGACATGCACAGGTGAATGATGCCACATGATAAGATTGTTCATAAAGCGAGTGTAAGGAGGTGTGGAGGGGAATACATAATGTCTGCTACTGCAGACTGTCTCGATGGTCTCTTTCCCCTTTACTGTCTCTCTGTCTATCTATGTTTCTCTGTGTCTATACTGGTTTCTCTTTTTCCTTATTGCCTATTCATACACACACACACACACACACACACACGGTCCTCACAGCCTCCCCATTTCTCATGACTTTACTTTCTCTGGTGGAGGCAGACCCTGGAAAACATGTAAAAATAAACCAGCGTGATTTACTCTACTCAGTGTGTTTACCCTGAGACCCCTAAGGGTTACACTGATTTGTTTATAGAGGCCTTCGTGTTGGTCATGAAAAATGAAGATACCTGTGGAATCAGAACTTCAAAGCTACCCATATATTAATGTACAGAGTAATGCAATTGTCTGAGTAGTAGTTTGGCAACAGTTTGGCATGAGACATAAAGCTCTCTAGTAAAGCTTTATCTGTTTTTCATATTTTATCTGGAGCGTCTGGTGCAGGCCGTAAACGCTGGAGGCTAAGTGAGGCATTTAGACCTTTCGACAATGTCTCTCATTAAAGTTGCTCCTTAGACAGCAGGACAGGGATGGTGATGAAGAACAGCAATAAAACATTCCTAGAGGAAATCAGTGGGCCGCATCCACGCAGGCTGAAGTGCAACTTTTAATATGTCAGCTGTTTTTATCGCACAGCGGAGGAGTTTATGTTAGTGGTTTCATTGCATAAGGCTGCATCCTGGGGGGGCAAAGAGATGCAGGTTTATGAGATTAGCACAAGTAAACTTGTCAAAGTGAAGCAGGGAGCGTTTTGGAATTGCAGTAAATCTAATTTGGAAGCTAAGCCATACTTTACACTCGGGGTGATTTTTGCATGTGGAGTTGAATCCATGTGTTGGAATTAAGTCCTTTTTTTTTTTTTTTTTTTTGGTGACAATTATACTAAAGCTAATGAAAAGATCAAATGTTGGCCCTCTCTTTTGCTTTTAAGTTCTGTGGTAGTATGGTTTATCTTAAGTATGTTCACTTCCTACATAACAAACGGGGGTCTTTAAAGCCAAAGTGGACATGAACTAATTCAAACATTTCTGGTTTACACTTCACAGTATTTATATATTGTGCTGGCAGAAGAAGACAGATGATGGCCTGTGTTATTTATGGGTTTTCCTTGGGTTTTTTTTTTTTT
>JAQMYF010000023.1:31533028-31546143 GCA_030014195.1 Neosilurus mollespiculum | reverse complement strand
GCTGAGATGGGCGCCAGCCTCCCCGCGACCCTAATTAGGATTAAGCGGTTCAGAAAATGACATGACATGACTTGTGTTAACATTAATTTCCAGTCGTCTTTTCCATGGGAGCAAAAACTCTTATTGTAACATCTTTTTGTAATATATCTTCTGTTAAATGCTCCACTAAACGATACGGGAAATCATTCCTACCAGTCACTATTAAATTGTACAACTCCTCCATACAGCAACAATATTCACTGTCATACACTTGCATTTTGCACTACATTTACATTCTATTGTTTATCATATTGATAATACTGTACATTTTACTCACTGACAGGATTCATTCTGTACTGTTTATATAGATATTAGTAACTTCTAATTTTAGACTTACACACACACACACACACACACACACACACACATATATATATGTATGTATATGTAGATTACTGTATAGATATTTGTATACATGTATAGATGTTTGTATTTTTTCTTTATTGAGACTTTTTTTCTTTATCTTTACTTCTTACTTGGTTTGGAGCAACTGAGTTCACACAATTTCCTCCGGGATCAATAAAGTATGCTGATTCTGATTCTGATTGATTTTAGTATGATACTGAAAGTGAAATAAAAGGCAACCCTTCCAAACTCTCCTGTTACACATGAACATATGTATATTTTCATGATCTGGTGGTTTCTGCTTACATTTTCGAAGTTACAGTCCCCTAAAATCTGTTTTATCGTTTGCATTAGCCAGTTTAAAAAGACTGCCATTTCACTCTTGCGAGTGTGTAATCGGAGAATAGGACATGAATTTGTCAGTTCATATAAGGCAAGCTAATAGCAAAAATTACAGTGTACAGATATTAAACTGAAAAATCAGATATAAACAGGTAAACTTCTGAATAAAATAAAAATAGGCACGATGTTGGCATACATCAGACAAACATCGGCTCATGTATAGGAATGAAAGATATATACCACAGTTTATTCATATGCACATTTGATAATGTGTCACCCAATGTGCAAATTTTTTACTTGTTTTTTTATTTTTCTTCATGAAGAAGCTTGTAATGACAATAGTGTGATTTGATGTGCACAGGCATATATACGATGTATGCAAGCTTTTATTAAGTTTGGGTTTAATTCGCCTTTAATGTGTTAGCGTATGCTTTTACTTCACATGTTCCATGAGTGTGTTTGATGGTTACTGCTGATTACATCATCGTGTTGCTTCCTAAACAAAACACTGTTTCTAGGTGCATTTGATAAAAACATGACAATGTGCACTTTCTTTTATCAGTTTTGGAACTCAGCCTCAGTGATATATAACATTTGGACTGAAACATATCCTCACTCTTTGCCTCCCTGTTTTGTTTAACTTACACACTCATTACACCCTTATCTCGGAAAGAAGTGAAAAATGATGTGCGTTATGATGTTTACTTGTACTATATTTTGTACCTGTCTACAATCACAGGAGCATGTGATGACTCTCTGGCTATCTGTGCTGCAGTGATGTAGTTCCCTAGTGCATAGAATGCCCTGCGAATGAGTGGCGGCTCTGCGTCAAAGCATTCTCTGAAGGTAGCAAGGCACTGAGGGGGAGATTTTAGCAGGACAGCACCCAAGGCCTTCTGGAGACTGCAGGTCAGAGTAGTTTTACCTGTGAATATAGAGAGGACATGCAATTAAGTTACATAAGTATGCACCAGCACCAGATACATACAGCATGTGTACTGTCTAAGTATAAGCACAAATTCAACCATCCATATTTGCTAACGTGGTGTAGTGGTTAGGGTGCTGAGCTCATGATCGAGAGGTTGTGGGTTCGAATACCCGTTAGACACCCACCATGCTAAGTCCCCTGGTCAAGGTCTTAACCACAGTGATGCCTCTGTCCATCCAGCAGTATAAATGGGTCCCAGTAAAAATACTGGGAAGGTAACCTGCCATGGACTAGCATCTCATCCACAAGGAGTTAAACTCCTGGTTCCTTCAAGCTAAAGAACCCGGGGATTAGCTCCGGCCTGATGAGCCAGTAAGCTCAGGTGTAAAAGCCCAACAGACTTTACCTTAACCTTACCTTTCATATTTGCTAAACCGCTTAACCCTTCTGGGGTAATGGGGAGGCTGGAGCCTATTTCAACCGACTCTGGGTGAAGGTGGTGTAAACCCTGTAAAGCTCGCCAATCCATCACAGGGCCAACACACACACACATCCACTCACACCCAGGGGCAATTTGATCCAACCAATGAGGCAAATTTTTGAACTGTGGGAGGAAACCAGTGTTCCTGGTAGAAACCCATGCAGTAAGGTCCTGGGTTCAAATCCCACACTTGGCAAGGCCATTTCGTTGTGGAGTTTGCATATTCTCTCCGTGCTTGTGTGGATTTCCTCCAGGTACACTGATTTACTTCCACAATCTAAAAACATGCACATTAGGCTAACTGGCTGTTCAAAATTGCCCCTCTGTGTGAGTGCGAGTATGGGCGTACCCTGCCTTTGCCTAGTGTTGACTGAGATGGGCTCCGGCCTCTCCATGACCTTAATAAGATTAACGGGTTGACAAATAAGATGGGATGAGATGGGTAAATAAGTGTTTCCATGTAAGGCCAGAGTCTTTACCATATATGAAAGGAGGCCTGACTTGGGGCACCACAAAATGAGCGGATGCAGGGAAGTCTGCGTAGGTACTTTGCTCTACAAAAAGCCTGCTGCAGTCCACTAAGGCGTAGTGTGACATGTTCGGTGCTAGTACAAGGTTAAGGTGACCAGTTTCCTTGAAATGACTTGCCGTTTATCAAGACTTATTTTGACTTTATTGAATTTCACACCTGTAGCATCCAGTCCCTCAATCACAACGACTGGAAACCTGTTAGCATCATGACTGTTGTTTGACTCCAGCTGCTGCTCCTCCACCAGTTTCAACACTGCCTTGGATTCTGGTATGATGTCAGTACACTGGGGACACAAAACCACAATCAGGTCTTTCTCACATCTGGGTGGTGGATTCCAGTAGTTTGGCACTGAAATTGTCGATAATAATTGTATTGGCAATTAAAAAGCCCAGTGCAGAATAATTTCATGTTCATATCAGTCAGGCCACAATAAATACCCCAATGAATACTGGTGTTGCCACAATACCAAATGATTTTACTCTCATGATACTGGGATTTATTACAGAGCACATTTTAATACTCACTTCTAATTGATCAATTATGGTTTTCAGTGGTCTTTTATTTCTTCTGTGTCTCCGTTCTGAGCCCCTTATCGTGGTTTATTGTGTGATAATGAGCAGCTCTCTGTATATTATCCCTTAGTAAAATGATACCGTGGTGGAGAAATGTCTTTAAAAAAAATGAATAATAGGAAATCTAAAAGTAAAATTATGTAACTTTAGTGTTGTGACATTGCGACATCCTCTGGAAGCTCAGGGTAAAGCCGCTGCCCCTCCACACTGAAAGGAGTCAGTTGAGGTGGTTCAGGCATCTCATTGGAATGCTTCCTGGTCACTTCCCCTTAGTGGTTTTCTGGGCATGTCCAACTGGGCGAAGGCCCCTGGGCAGACCCAGAACTTACTGGAGGGATTAGATATCCTGTCTGGCCTTGGAATGCTTTAGGCTCCCCTGGAGGAGCTTGGAAGTGTCCCTGGGGAGAGGGATGCCTGGGTTTCCCTCCTAGACCTGCTACCTCTGTGAACTGACCTCGGATAAGCAGAGGGAAATGTATGGATGTATAGTGCTGTGACCTCACTGCTCCAGGTGCTTTTAATCTGGGAAAAATACAGCAGTAGGTGGACTGGCAAGTCTAACTTTACCCTTCGATATGAATGAGTGCTTGAACATGGTTGTGCATGGTGTCTTGTAATGACTGGCATCCCATCAAGAGTTTATTCCTGCCTCAGTGTTCCCAGGACAGACTCGTTTTGAATGAATGAACAGATGAACAAAAAGACAGGCAGGCAGATGAACCAACAAATTTTTGAAATCTTATCATGTGAAGTAACAGAATGCCTATTTAGAATCAAATCATTTTTGACATCATAAAACTTTTGGACAAAGCGCTGTTGACAGAGGAGACAGGGTTTTCAAAACTAAAGTTAATGTAACATGTATAAATAAAAACTTCACAATGTGGGAATAAACCGAACTAGCATTCATTTGATTAATGGAAGGCCATGAAAGAGAGCCTAAAAATAAAAACCAGACTTGCATTAATAAAAACAGGTAAGGAATATATATGTCTGGGACTAGTGAATGCATTAGCCTTTTTTTTTTCTATTTGAAAATAGTTCAGGGGTACACCCTGAACAGCTCGCCAGAGCGTTGCAGGGATAATACACACACAAACTCACCCATTCACACTCAAACTCACACCTAGTGATGAATTAGCCAATCAGCCAATTAGCCTACTCTGCATGTTTTTGGACTGTGGGAGGAAACCACAGTGCCCTGAGGAAACCTACACAAGTAGGGGGAGAACATGCAAACTCCTCATAGAAACTCCCCGAGACCGGGAATCGAACCCGGGACCTTCTCGCTCTTACAACATATTTAAACCACGTAGATTACGATAACACTGTAGTTCCTAAACACCTTCATTACATTTTGCTTTTTTTCTGGTTTGTTTTTTGGCGTAAGAGGTTTGGCAAATAAGTGAGTAAATGGTTTTATATGTAAAGAGATATAGACCTGAATAGTAGCGGGAGAGCATACAGAGATTAAAATGATTTAAAAAAATAAATAAATAAACCATACAGCACATATGAAATGTACAGAGCTGATAATCGGTCCAGTTCACAGCTCAGCACAGTTCCAATTTGCCGTCAGTCCACTGTTTTGGTCTGTCTCAAGTAGAAAAAGTCCAACACTAATATGGTGAAAGGGGGCATACTACCAAATATCGTAGCGGGGTTGAATATACTTTGGCCAATAAAAGGATTCCTTTCCCATGCTTGTATATTGGGACAAGGACAGAAGTCGTGTTAAATGGCCTCGCAGAACTATAACCATAGCTGAATTTACCTGTGCGTGTAAACGTAGTGATTATGATGTCTAAACACCAGGGTCTCTTCATCTTCAAAACGGTAGGTCTTGTGGGGCGTTCCTGGTATGCAGCGGTACACCTTTTACAAAGGTGGAAGGACAACCAGTGTACTTGCAAGAGTGTCATGGATACCCGAGGCTCACTGATGCGTGTGGGGATTGACGGCCCGTACGTCTGGTCTGATCCCACAGAAGAGCTAGTGTAGCACAATCTGCTGAAACCGTTAATGCTGGATATGACAGAAAGGAGTCCGAACACACAGTGCATTGCAAACTTGCCATGCATGCGCCTGCTTACCTGCAGACCAGTCAGGTGGTGTTAATATTATGGCTGATTGGGGTATGAACAGGAGGACACCGCAGGTCACAATTCATGTAACACTCACTCACTCACTCACTCACTCATTTGCCGAACTGCTTAATCCTACTAGGGTGGCAGGTAGGCTGGAGCCTCACGTCTCAGGCCACACGTGAGAAGGTGGGGTACCCCCTGAACAGCTCGCCAGACCATCACAAGGCAACACGCGTACACCACAATTCACGCTCACACTCACATCCAGGGGCAATTTGGAGGAGTCAGTTAGCTTAACATGCATGTCTTTGGAGAAGGGAGGAAACCAGGGTACCAGGAAGAAACCCTTACAAGCACGGCGCGAGACTCAAACACAGAACCTTTCATGTAACCACTGAAAGAGCCAAGTGAGGTGTAAAGTGATGAAACAGACCAAGCCAGAGGCTGCATTACCTCCTGAAGCACTCTGGAAGCATCTTCCATCTGATAGAACACGTCCGAGTTCATGATGTTCAGGGTTGAGGGGTGACGCTGTGGCGCGGGAGCAGGTGTGACGTAATACCTCTCCTCGCGCACCGCAGGCTCGTCAGTCACACCTGAGCACAGGTATTCTCCGTCGTCCTCGCGCGTGTACCTGAACGCACAGACCGAAGCCTCGCGCTGGAGCTGGGTCACGGCTGTCTGCGCAGGAGACAGAGCGGCACAGCTGTCCCGCAGGAGGAAGCCCCTTAGGAGCGAGTTTCTGACGTCAGGGAGGAAAGACGCCGAATCGAACACGTCGCATTCACGCGCCACGGTTTCAGCCAGGGCGCTTTTGAGGCGCGCGTGAGAGCGCGCGCTCTGAACCCGGTCGTCGCAAAGCGCGAACACGGAAAACAGGCTTCCGGTTCCGAAGAGCGCGTCCAACTCGCTGGTACGAGCACTGGGCTTCGAGCTCAAAGCGAAATAAATCGGGTCCGACTTCGGGTTGATTTCAACCATAAACACACGGGAGCACCACTGGGATACACGGGACACGGACCGGTTGGCCATGCTGGGGACACTGGGGACACTGGGGACACTGGAGCTCTGCACTGCCGCGTGACAGTGAGTGAGTGAGTGAGTGCACGAGCGCGGGGCGGCAGGAGGCAGAGAGCAAGAAACGAAACTGAGCGCAAAACAGAAAGTGGGTTAAAGGGCTGATAGAGCAAACAAACAGAAGGGAGGGGAAGAAAGAAAACGGAAGCTAAATGATAAACGGTGAACTCAGAATGCCCTCAACATGTAACTCATTTCTTCAAAGAAATGAAACAAAGGAAGAAAGAAAATCAAACAATCAAACAATCAAACAAACAAATAGGTAGATAGATAGATACCCTTAGCAAAAAGTAGTATACTTAAAGTTTATTTTATTAATTATACTTGAAAAATATTTTATTCTATTAGTATTGATGTACTTAGACTTTTCTTTATACTGTTCAGTATAAACCGAATATACTTCACTATACTATTCTGAAATACATAAAACATAGTATATTGTATATGCTTGGTGATAAATGAATGAATGAGTTCTGCATTAGCTTCAGTAGTATTTTTATTCGTGTTTTTGATGGAAAATGGTAGAGAACCAAATCCTTGGAACTTTGGTTTATTTAGGATCTACTCGGAACTTTAACAGTGCATGTGTGTGTGCGTGCGTGCGTGTGTGTGTGTGGGGGGGGGGTTGTTGATCGTGATGTTCGGTTTCGTTTAAGAGTAATGCAATGCTTGGGCTCCAACAGGCTCTCTTTCGTTTTCCATTCTGCACCTCGCCCATCCCACGGGTCCTTATATAAAGTCAGCTGTTTGCTGGACAATGATGGGTGAGACACAGAAGTGCAGCAGAATGTTTTCCAATCAGATGGCCTTGGTGAGGATGCTCCTGCAGCTGTGCATCAGTAATGTGCTGTCTGTGCTTTCGGAAGCGAGGAGATGGGTGTTTTATGTGTGGAAGAGAGTGAACAGGGTGCAGGTGAATCAGCCCAAGCGCCCTAAACTCAGCAGCACTGGAGGAGATGAGATCATAACACCCAGCAGTGTGAACTATCACTTCACCCGCCAGTGCAATTACAAATGCGGCTTCTGCTTTCACACCGCAAAAACGTCCTTCGTGTTGCCTATAGACGATGCGAAGAGAGGGCTCCGACTCCTGAAAGAAGCAGGTGGGTCAATTTATCACTTGAAATTTTACATGAACTTCATACACCGCCCGGGCAAAAAAAAAAAAAAAAGAAAGAAGGAAAGAAAAAAGTCACCACCTGCAGTTAAATAATCAAATGCAGGTTGGATGGCTGGACGATTACTGCAGTGATTGATATGTTTCAGGTGGTAACATAGTACTGAACCTTAACTGATGCAGTGAGTAGCTTCTCATTATATAACCAGCCATGTCTAAAAGCATATGCTGTGGTTGTGGAAAAGATGTCACTGTTTCAGAAAGGTCCGATTATTGACCTGAATCATGCAAATAACACAACTCAGAGATATCTCCACAACTTATTGGGGTAAAACTGTTGAAAATAAGGAGTGCTGAACCATCATCTCTTGAATGTTAAGCAAAAACCTAGTGAGTTCAAAATTTTAAGAAGGAGCTGATGCGCTAAATGGAGCTATGAGGTTCATCTACAGCCAATTTGTAAAAGTACTGCATTTTTAAATAGTATTGATAAATAATTAATAATTAAACACACACACACACACACACACATATCAAATTTAAAGTGAGCCTACTTCGAACAACTGCACTGGCTATTGCGTCATATGTATGTGGATCAAGCAGCAATGAAGCAACAGTTGATGCCTTTTAAATGTGGGCATATCGTAGGGTGCTGAGAGTGCCATGGACTTCAAAGAAAACAAACAAATGGGTCCTTCAGAGGATCGAAGTAAATAGTTTGATATTAAGCAAGCATGTGGCAGTCAGAAAGATAAAACTTTTTGGACATGTGATGAGACAAGGAGGGAGTGTTAGAGAAGGACGTCATCCAAGCACTGCTGATGGAGAGAGAGAGAGAGAGAGAGAGAGAGAGAGAGAGGTCATTGGCACGAATTTGTGAGGGCCACTGCTAACAGATTGAGAAGAAAAGAAGATGAATTAAAAATATCAATTAAAAATAATTAATGAATTAATGACTTGTCCTCGTAAAACCTAAGTAAGTGAACAAGTTTTCGGCAGTCTTGAGGGTTTGTCATCATTTTCTCAAAACATTACGTAAATGAGTTTCTGTGTTTTGGCTAAACACTTGATCTCAGTGGGGGAAAATGAACCTGAAATACATTCCTTAATGATGAACACTCATCACTCACTCATTTGCCAAACCGGTTAATCCTGCTAGGGCAATGGGGAGGCCGGATCATATGTCAGCAGACACTGGGTATGTGTGGGGTACACCCTGAACAGCTCGCCAAATCATCACAGAGCCAACACACACACAACCATTTACACTAACACCTATGAGCTATTTGGAACAACCAGTTAGTCTAATGTGCACGGCGTTGGACTGTGAAAGGTAAGCGGAGTACCAGAGCATGCAAACTCCACACGGAAACACTCGAACCCAGAACTTGAATTCAGGACCTTCTAGCTGTGAGGTAAACATGCTAACTGCTACGCCAACGTGCACCCTTGGTGAAGTCGAATCATTAAAAATGAACAGATGAAATCACCTCTATGTATACATTATCATACACCATGCAGTGAAAATGTACTAAACGGCTGTGTGGGTATAAAAACAAAAAACAAAAAAAACTTGCTAGAGAGGCTAATCATAAAAAGTTTGCTCATTGGACTTGGAAAGCAATAAAAAAAAAAAAGATCATGTGATTTCATGAGTCCAGATTTACCCTGTTCCAGAGTGAAGGGTGTGTCACGGTAAGAAAGGAAACGCATGACCCAGTGTACCCATTACGCATAGTACATTCTGTACAAGCCTCTGGAGGTAGTGTTATGATCTGGGGTTGCTTCAGTTGGTAAGTTTGAGGCTCAGCAATGTTTTCCAAAGAATTTATGGATGATTTCCCAGGTTCCCCAGGCTGTAATTGTAAAAGAGTGTTGATAAGTGTTGATAATAATTTCCCAGAAGGCCACAAGGGGGTACTATTTCACTATATAGCCATCAGAATTATAATGGCAGCTTTAAAACGGATGGGATATGAAGATTCACAATCTGGCCAGAGGCTTCAGAAGTGACCGTCTTGTAAGTGAGGCCCAAATTTCTTCCACCCCTTATTTATACCTTCTTCTTCTTCTTCTTCTTCTTCTTTCTCCTTTTTCCTCTATTATCCTTAGGAATGGAGAAAATCAACTTCTCAGGTGGAGAACCTTTCCTGCACCAGAAGGGTGATTTTCTGGGAAAACTGGTACAGTACTGTAAAGAAGAGCTTCAGTTACCAAGTGTCAGTATTGTCAGCAATGGAAGCATGATCAAGGAAACCTGGTTCAAGAAATATGGTAAGCTGTAGGAAAGGATTTGGACACCAGATGGCAGCAACAGCTCATTCCACAAGCTCTTACATTCAGTCAGTCATTCATTAATTTGCCAAACCACTTAATCCTGCTAGGCTCACCCATCAGCCGACTCTGTGCTAAGGCTGGGTACACCCTAGACAGTTTGTCGGCCTATTGTAGAGCCAACACACACACAACCATTCACACTGACACATAGGGGATATATGGAACAGCCAATGTGCATGTCTTTGGACTGTGGGGGGAAACTGGAGTACCTGGAGGAAACCCACGGAAGATGCGAGAACATGCAAATTTCACACAGAAACATCCTTGCCAAGCCAGAAACCCGAACCCAAAACCTTCTCGCTGTGAGGCGTAAAAAGTATGATTCAGTTAAAATGTTGAGTTTGGTCGCAGATCATGATCAGGAAATGTGAGGATTCAATCTGTGTGTAGATCATAATAATTCAAATTAAGTTGACACCAAAATCTGTAAACATAGATAATTACAATGGATATAATCTTCTTTTCTAGGAGAGTATTTGGACATTCTAGCAGTGTCCTGCGACAGCTTTGAAGAGGAAACCAACCAAGCGATTGGTCGAGCCCAGGGCAAAAAAAGCCACATAGACAACCTGTACAGAGTGCGGAACTTGTGCCGAGAATACAGAGTGGCATTCAAAATCAACTCGGTCATCAACACCTTCAACCATCACGAAGACATGACCAATCACATCACTGACCTTAACCCTGTGCGCTGGAAGGTAGCGAGCATAGATTTCAGAGTCATATGGTAGCTGTTACATGACTGCACATATTCTGCCATTACCAAATGTCTAATGTCATAATGTGTCCGGTAGGTTTTTCAGTGCCTCCTGATTGAGGGTGAGAACACAGGCGAGAATAGCCTTCGAGAAGCAGAGAAATTTGTCCTCACTGATCAGGAGTTCCAGGATTTTCTGGACCGTCACCAAAGCATTAACTGTCTGGTCCCAGAGTCAAATCAAAAGGTAATATCAGTTATAAATATCAATAACGTGGCGGCACGGTGGTGTAGTTGTTAGCCTCGCAGCAAGAAGGTCACGGGTCTGAGTTGAGCGAGGGTGCTTCTGTGTGGGGTTTGCATGTTCACCCGGTGCTTGCGTGGGTTTCCTCTGGGTACTCCAGATGGGGTTCAGCCTCCATGCAACCCTTGTAAGATTAAGTGGTTCAGAATAAAATGAATGAATGAATAACATTATTAGCTGTGGAGCTAGCATTTAGACACAGAGCAACGTAGCGGTTTTAATACATTATTAAGCTAATGTGTAGTCTGTCTACAGTACTGTGGCTGAAATGTTATTCTATATTGTTCACTTATAGGGCAGTGGTGGCCTGTTGGTAGGGTGCTGGTTTACTGATTTGAAGGTCGGGGGTTCCCCACTATCACCAGGTTGTCACTATTGTCCCCCCCGCAGCTAACTGTTTTGTCAAAGGCTGGCCATGTCTCTCACTGTCTGTGTTAACAGGCACGTAAAAGAACCATTGCTGTCGTTTGTAAAGAGTAGGCCACTGGGTCACCAGGCGATGGCCTGGAAAGCTGTCCAGGGTGTACTCACCCAGAGTCGGCTGAGATGGGCACCAGCCCCTCCGTGACCCTAATTACAATTAAGCGGTTCAGAAATTGAATGAATGAATGTTTACTTATAAGTGTGTTTGTTTATTTATTTATTTATTTTTGCAGATGAAAGACTCCTATCTGATTTTGGATGAATATGTAAGTACACTCACATTGGCTATTAAGATATTAATCAGAAACTATTACGTTCTTTTCTACATACTATTCATACTGAATAATAGTCTAAGACATATAGTACTGTATATGGTGTATATTACATAGTAGAAATGGTAATTACATTGGTTTACATGATCTACTGATATATCAAATATTTGGTCATTTGGAATGTACTGCACAGTTTTTGTACACTTTACTATTGGTATGATTAACATGCTTCCATTTGGTTCTTTCCATCTCCTTAGATGCGTTTCCTGGATTGTCGAGCAGGGAAAAAAGAGCCATCAAAGTCCATTCTGGATGTCGGAGTAGAGGAAGCTATAAAGTTCAGTGGGTTTGATGAGAGGATGTTTCTTAAAAGGGGGGGCAAATATGTTTGGAGCAAAGCAGATATGAAGCTTGAGTGGTGATACCATTCAGTGTTAATTATATGTAAATAGCTGGTAGATTAAAAAAAAAAAGATTCTATTTTTATTTTTGTTAACATTCATTTCAGGTGGCATAGTGGCGTAGTGGTTAGCACGTCAACCTCACAGCGAGAAGGTCCTGGGTTCCCGGGCTCAGCGAGGGCATTTCTGTATGGAGTTTGCATGTTCTCCTCGTGCTTGCTTGGGTTTCCTTTGGACACTCGAGCTTCCTGGTACAGTCCAAAGACATGCACATTAGGCTAATTGGCTGTTGCAAATTGGAGTTTTCATGT
This sequence comes from Neosilurus mollespiculum, assembly GCA_030014195.1. Classification (NCBI taxonomy): domain Eukaryota; kingdom Metazoa; phylum Chordata; class Actinopteri; order Siluriformes; family Plotosidae; genus Neosilurus; species Neosilurus mollespiculum. Next base: position 31,533,878 of record JAQMYF010000023.1, on the reverse strand, counting down.
TCTCCCCGTGCATACCTGGGTTTTCTCAGTGTACTTTGGTTTCCTCCCACAGTTTCAAAGACATGCATGTTAGTCTAATTGGCTTTACTGAATTGCCCTTGGTGTGGACATGAGAGTGAATGGTTGTGTGTTGTCCCTGTGATGGTCTGGCGTGCTATTCAGGGTGTGCCCTGCCTTCGCCTAGTGCCAGCTGAGATGGGCTCCAACCTCTTTGTGACCCCATTAAGACTGAATGTTTTCACAAATGAGTGAGTGTGTGAGTGAGTAAAATCTATTTTAAAAATGTTAATTTTATTTTATATTTATTTTTAAACTATTATTATTATTATTAATTCAATTTTATTTTCTGTATATTTCCATATTACTACTCACTTAAGTAGTAAGTTATGTATTCAGCATAATTGTAGCATAGGATATTTTTGCACTTTGAACAAATTAAATGTATTGTGTCTTACAGTCTCCCAAATAAAGATTTATACTTGTAACAAAAATGTTCCGTCATTTAAAGTTAAAAGAAAAAAAATATTATCAGATGTTGACAAAAGTTGGTATTGGTACAGCAGGCAACATATTCACAACATTTGAACTGCATACGATAAAATTCTATCTAAACGAGTTCTATCTACAGTATATCCACCTGTGAGTTCTCTTTTGCTGTATTGCTACATTTTGGGCTCAGTGGTCAGCATTGATGCCTCACAGCAAGGTTTCTGGTTTGAATATCAAAACCAACTAGAATCCCATGAGCAATTACAAAACAGTCCTGCACACATAAATTCAAATTCAAATTTTATTTGTCACATACAAATTATACACAGTACAATATGTAGTGAAATGCTAAGTACGACTG
>JAQMYF010000023.1:31469014-31491348 GCA_030014195.1 Neosilurus mollespiculum | reverse complement strand
CACAAGCACCGACTCGCTCAGACATGGGGGCACAAGCACCGACTCGCTCAGACATGGGGGCACAAGCACCGACTCGCTCAGACATGGGGGCACAAGCACCGACTCGCTCAGACATGGGGGCACAAGCACCGACTCGCACAGACATGGGGGCACAAGCACCGACTCGCACAGACATGGGGGCACAAGCACCGACTCGCTCAGACATGGGGGCACAAGCACCGACTCGCTCAGACATGGGGGCACCTGCCTCTTCTCTGGCCAGAGTCAATGCTCCATCAGGCCTTCACTACTACATAAATCTTATGAATAAACCCCCTCAGCTGCAAATTTAAACTGAATCCCTATCTCATATTTTAAATCTATGTTCAAATTAGTAGAGAAACAGGATAAAAATGAATCCTTTTACTGTTAAAACTAAACCTGAGATTACATGGAAAGTTTAAATGTATTTTCAAACTAAATATGAAGTTTGGTTTAACTGGATTAATAGACGAACCTATCAGATGAAAGTCTGAGATTTTAGGCTGTGTAAAGTAATGCAAAATACATTTCCAATATATAGTATACAGAACCTTTTTCCTCATCTGCCAACTGTTGTCATCCCAAAATCAATGGTTCTTTTATGATTAAAAGAAAAAGAAATGTGGCAGAAACAATATTGTATTTTGTACGGAGTGCTACTTGCCATGTACAAGCTCTGGCACAAGATTGTGGTTGTGGTGTCATAAGATTTCATGTAACACTTTGGGTATCTACATACACTTTTCTGCCATATTCTTTTGTTCTTGTTTCCCTTGTTCTGTGCACAAAGAACCAGGCCAGCATAGTGCTGGAATCTGCAGATAACAAGGTCGGCAAAAAGCCAAAATCTACAAAGCACTGATAGTCTTTCTTTTTATACATACACAGGTCTGACTGGCCATCGACAACACTGGAATTCCAAATCATTTTCCTTATTTTCTTAATGAGGCAACTTGAAAGTATGATAAATTATCTTCCATCCCATGAACAGAACATGGTTTCATTATTTGGATTTTGAGTGTAGTGATTACCTGATTATATTTTTGTGCAAGTTATGAAAATGAAAAATTGCTGAATAATAGAATGTGCTTGATCAACTGCTATTTTATAAGGTGCTGGATAGTAAGGGTGGAAGCCACAATGTTATATTAAAGCAAATTTGCAGTGATTGCAAATGTAGATTGCAAATAGGTGTAAACATGAATTAACCCTCTTATTTTTATTGATATATTGTTTTTTTTCCTCTCACTTTTTTACTTTTTTTTTTTTAATGTAATGGTTGAGAGCAGAGTTTCAATTAGAGGGGGATTCATAAAGTGCAAGGTACCTCTACCGTCCTCCACACAAGATAGATAATGTAGCATTAGGCTCTACTGGGTACTTGTCTTATGATATGATCTGTAGTATATAGCTGTGAGAAAATTAGTGAAAAAGCTCTCTTATAGAATGTTTTACAAGATGGGGTTTGACCTTTCATGGTCACTTAAGGTCAGAGGTAATTGACTCATTGGAAAGTTAATGTATGGTTTCCTGTTAGTGTTCCATAATAACAGTAAGTCTAACATTACTCGTTTTTAAGTTATAGCCACTTTTTTATTAGTGACCTTGCTCTGACCTTCACCATTTGATCTTGACATTTCAAAATAAAATCATATTTGGGACTCAAGTAGGGTAGTGTCCCCACCAAGTTTGGTGATAATGTGTGCATGGGTGTGGTTAGGATTTTGTTCAGCGTCAGATGGACATGCTCATAATTTTCTTAATTTTTGGCTAGGATTAAAGTCAGTGGTCTAGATGTTAGTAGTAACCCCTGTCTGAGACACCTCTAGTGAAGAAAAATGGAGGTATGACCTGCACACATGGCCTGTGTACCAAGACTCTGAATATGAGGAGCTTTCCCTGCATACACAGTGTATTGGCATAACCTTTAAACTTAAGTTGGCAGCAGTGAGTAAGGCCTGGTGTTTATGTAAGTAGTAAATCTGAAGCATTAAAATGGCAGAACACTGGTTATGGATCGAAGGGAAGAATATTTCCTGAGCGAGTGAGAACAAATGCATAGCTGTTTTTATTAGTCCGTGTCATGATGTTTTGTTTCGCTTTTTCTGCACAGTTGCTAAGTGGGGAAAAGAAAAGACTGCGGAATATAATGGCAGAGTCTCGTGAAAAACCAACATCAAACTCAAGACAGGTTGAGAAGCTTGGATAAAGTTGTGTTGGATAGATATCATAATAAACTGGTTGCTGGCAGAAAAACGTTTCCTGATCCATGCAGCATTGCTGAAAAAAGCAGGGGATGTTTATTAATATCATGGTGCCCAGTGCAGGGGTTTATAGACACTCGTATACAGGAGTAAGCAGATGGTCTCTGAAAGGCATTGGGGCCGATTGCATTTTATTTCTAAGAGATAACTATTTCATGTTTATCTATTATGCCTGCTAAGTAAATGGGCCCTTTTAGTTTTTGGTAGTTCACTACCAGTGGTAAAACTTTTCTAGTTTTGATGGTAGTTATGGAATGCACACGAGTTAGCAAGCAGTGAAATTTAAGGCTCATTCAGGGCTGGCTGTTTAAGAGTACTTTGCCAGTATAGTTTTCTGCTGCTATCCTTTAGAAATCTGTAAAAATGGATACCTGAACTTTTAAGAAAACCCTTTGTGCACAAAAGCTAACTAGCAAATAATATTGTTCCCCACATGTGAACTAAACACATTTATATTATATTTATATTTAAAACCTTTTTTTGTTTATATAAGCACTGCAAGATTCAGTCATTGTCCAGATTGGAAATAGGTGAGTGATGGGTGAAAGAGTATTGAGCGTGTGTGTGTGTGTGTGTGTGTGTGTGTGTGTGTGTGTGTGTGTATGAACATGCAGCATTTCTTTTCTCCTGTATTATTTCTCTCTGTGTGTGTTAGAAACACAACCATAATCAGACATGTGTGTGAGAGAGAGAGAGAGAGAGAGAGAGAGAGAAAGCAATTCCGTGGACGGGTGTCAGAGCACATGCATCCTGTAAAGGTCACGTTGGCTGAGTGCAGTCTCTTTCACCTGAGAGTCGCCATGGTGCATGTACACGCTCACCCACACGGCGCCCACCACCTGCTTTCATTCATCACTGTCAGCTAGAACTTCATATTGGCCTTTTTCCCCTCATGCTGTTTTATTGTCCCTGAATCACAGGACTTAGACATCCATTTCTGAATGAGGATATTAAACATCCTAAAGTCATCTTGCCTTTTGAGAATGCTTCATTTTCACATGCAGGTTTGCCGGCCCCAAATCACCTGATTCCATTTCGCCGAAAGAATCTTGCATGTTTATTACAACCCTGAAGAGCCATCAGCTGAAAAGTGGTATTTTAGGTTTCAGCTAAGATGAACTGCAGGCTGTATATTTTTATCAGTAGAGCAAGAGGTTATTGTCTGTTTATCAAGATCTAACAGCCACAAGAGCAAAAGGACGAGATATGACAGTGCAAAAAAAAAAAAAGTTTGTCAGTTATAATGGAGTCAGTTATAAATTGAGTTTAATAAGATCTTGGGTCCCTGTACTTGTACATACTGTGTTATTTATACTGTGTAATAATCCTGGCAGCATGACCAGTGTGGAGCAAACAAGTGGCTTTATTTTCGATGAACTTACTAAACCGTTTTTAGGTCACAGGAATGAGTATCAAACTCTACTTTTTTATTTTGTAGTCAAAAGACGTAAAGCAAACATGAAGCATATGCTCTACTGCCAGTACATCCAGTGTCTCCTGTATTCACACATCTACTGACTTCTCTTCTCGCTATATTGGAAGAGGAAATCAAAGTGTATCAAAATATTTTTAGTGCCTTTTAAAGTGACGCTACCGAAGTCGTATTAAATCTTTATTTAATCTGCAAAATCTAAATCTTTTCATTCCGCACCCATGATGCATTGGGCCATTTTCTGGGTTTTTGATGGAGCATGTTTTTTCTTGAGAGGGTTAAAAACCCCTTGCTCATGACCAGAGGAAGTCCACACAGAAACGCCCTCGCCAAGCCTGGGACTTGAACCAAGTACCTTTTTTCTGTAGGGCAGACATGCTAAACACATCATCACTGTGTCCTCACTGATAAGTATTCAAACCCCCTACCTCCACCCCCCAAATAAAGAATAGAATTAATGATTTGAACTCTCATATGAAAATGTTAAGCGGGGTGCATATATGTTCATTTCAAATCCACCTATGTTTAACTGTATAGTTGTACAATCAGTATCTCTGATTTTTGGACAATCTTTCTGTTATATCTACAGAGTAATATCAGTTCTGCTGTCATAAAGCCCAAGGAACTGCCCTTGAAGCTTTGAGATTAGAATTATGATTTTTAAATTGTTAGGAGGGAAAAAGCTTGAGAAGGTCAAAAATAAAAAACAGCAAAGCTTTAGACTGCCCTGTGAGCCGTTCGAAATCCACTATAAAAAAAATCTTGCGCAACTCGTACACTAGCAGAATCAGGCTGTTTTTTTTGTTTTGTATTGTTTTTTGTTCTTCCCCAAAGGACAGTTATATAAGCGGAAACTGATGGAGTTACAAAGCTCGCTGGCTGAAGTGGGGAAATGGTGTAGAGCTCAGCAGTATCATCGGCTTTATGATTCTGAAGCATTTGGTCTGAAAGCAAAGCAAAAAGAGTGTTTGTGTTCCGCAGTGGAAGAATCAAAGTCCACACCTAAATCCAGTTTAACGTCTGTGGTGTAACCCGAAAATTGCTGTGCACCAACATTCTCCTTTAAATCTGGGAGAGCTGGAAAAAGGACTGGGAGTAAAAAATCAAAAATGTGCAAAGCTGAAGTTGCATGTTTCCTTTGGGGTTGAATATTTACTAAGCAGTGTTTACATTTTTATTTATATCCTTTTTATAATTTGTAACACATCAAAAATAATTGATTTAATTTAATCAGAACAGAAATATGAGGCTTGTATTCTTTGGTTTTCCTCTACAGAGGTGCTGTTGGACCCATGCCGGACATGGTGTCCATCATCGTCATGCCAAGCCGTGTGTCAGTTAAAGGAGGAGGACTCCGCCCGGCCGCAGCTGGTATGCTGTGGTAACTGCACACTGGAATTCTGTTCTGCCTGTAAAGCCAGCTGGCACCCAGGCCAAGAGTGTCAGGAGAACCCGCCCATCACCGCCTTTCTGCCTGGTGAAAGCAGGTACTGCTTGATCTCTTCTTGTGCTTTATTATTTTTTTTACTAAGCATTATAATGCTCTTCAGTGAGAATGTGGCTGTGAACGTACACTTCCCTGCCAAAAAAAAAAGGTTGCACACTAATATTTTGTTGGAGCGCCTTTAGCCTGAATTACAGCTATGTTAAAGTATACGCCTCGTCTCTTCTTTTAATTTACGCAGGCAGTGTACAATCAGACCTGTGCGTTTTGCTTTAGGGGTTTCCGTCTAAAAATATGTGAGCACACGAAACTGAAGAGTAGTGTCTTCGGCTGTGTCTCTGTCAGCCTCGTCATTTTCTAAGGTAAACAGTGCGGGAGCAGTTTTGTCCGTCCGTCTCTACACATTGTTAATGCGATTACTTTGGAAGGAAATGACATAGGATCACCAAATTTGGTGTATGGGTCCCCCTCAAGTGGGAATAGGGTGGGATTGTATATGGGTCACCTTGACTTTGTTTCAAGGTCATAAGGTCACTTTATTTTGGACTTGATAAACTTAAAAAATAATAATAATAACTTTTTGACTAGGTGTGAACATAATATTTTGACATTCCATTTTTGACAAATATTATTAAATGCTCCTGCCGTCGGGAGTGTGTGGACCCCTGTTGTCTACAGCATGCAGTATGTTGTAACCAACTGTGCATTTATGTCAGCTTTTTCCCTGAAGGTATCTCACAGAAGAAGCAAGTTTCACAGAGTTTCATTTCCTTTTTTAATGTAATTCTTTATCCTCTGATCTGATTAGTGAAGTGACATGGTTTACTCAAACAAAAACAGCAACAACACCACAAAAACCTTACAACCAACAATGTTTGTGTGGAGTTTGCATGTTCTCCCTGAGCTTGCGTTGGTTTCCTCCCGGAACTCTTGTTTCCTCCCTCAGTTCAAAGACATTCATGTTATGCTAATTCTCTCTTTCAGATTTACCCTAGGTGTGAATGTGAGTGTGAATGGATGTTTGTCCTTGTGAGGTGGTGACAGAAAAGGGCCTACAGTAATTGTTGTAAAACTGTTGTGGAGATTCTGCCTATCTATTACGCGGCCTTCAGACTTGACCCAGTGTTCTAGTGTATGGACTTTTTTTTTTACATTCGCTGCCATACACAAGTTCGTTTTGATTTTGTAATTCGTTTTAATAAGTTCCCAAACATTGTTCGAGGAAGATCCGTATGCACTTTGGGAACGTCTTGTTCATCTGAACTAAGAGTGCGATTAATTACCAGTACAGCCTCATTGGTGGAGTGTTGGGACTGGGAGACCTGAATCTTGAGGCTTCTTGGGATGCAGCTGCTTCTTCAGGTGAAGATGTGGGTGGAGGAGATAAAGCATTGGATGAGGGATGGCTGCTTCTTCTGGGTCATCTTCAGAACTCGCATAATGCGACAAGATTGAAAATTTCTTTCAGTGCAAATGTTTTACATCTGCGTACAAACATGACAATTTATAGTCGCAGATCACACGGAGAGAGTGCACACAGCTCATTATCCATCTGTTAAAACATTTTTTTAATTACCGTTTGCGTGAGATACGTGTAAGGTACTGTGACACGCCAATTTTCCTTCCGCAGAAAATTTAGTGTTTTGTCTGTCTGCAGTCCACGAGTGTGATCTCAATCCTAGTAAATTATTACCTTTGGTGTGAGATATATATTGTTCATGTTATTATTACTAGAAATTTGAGAGATTACGGAAGTCCTACTAAAGTAAAGTAATATTACATGAACTAAAACACATTTCGCCTTATTTTTAGCCATGAACTAATCATTAATTGTTAGGCATTAAAAGGTTACAAGTAACTTTTGACACCTTTGAGTCATGTGATTTGACTAACCGGACTTTTGTACACAGAAATGTATGAAGATGAATCTACAAACATTCTGGCTCTGAACTGGTCGCTATAATTTGTTGATGAATAATTTACAAGCAAGATGAAGATTTATAGTGTGTGTGTGGGGGGCTGATCATGGAACTGGCACATTTACTACTACCCAGCTTCAAACTTGAATAAATATTTCAATGTCCAAGTTTACTTGTTAATCAATGCGTTGCCATATCACTATGTCCTTATGGTGAACACAGTTTTTGAAATAAATTGTCCATTCCTAGTTTACACCCTTTTCACGCTCAATTTTGTGAAAAGTGAAAGGCCTCATTATTTTCATGTCCTGCTGAGCCTCTGCTAATGAGCCTCCACAGGTCTAGAAGCACCATTAAACGGAGCACAGGTGCATGCACAGTGAGCCACGGAATTTGCGTGTGCATGGTAAAATTTGTAATAAAGCACCAGACTTAAAACGGGATCGATGATGTACCTAAATTTTCCTGTCCATGTTACAGAGTGTATCTTGTGCACCCACCGATTACTGATGTTTTGGCATTTATTGACTATAGAGAAAAGTTGAACATGTCAAGCACTATCAACTGGCAAAAGTGTAACTAATTATTAGCTAAAGCTATTTTAGTGAACAGAAGGCCATTCATTCTGTCCATGTTACATACTGACTTTTTGGAGTCCTCATTCTGATAATTTGATAATGCTGTTCTTCCCATGAATATTATCCCACAACTACCAGGTTTAATACATATTGGCCTAATGCATTAAAAAAATGGGAAAACTATTTTTTCTAAATTTGCAGAGGTCAGTGTCACATATGTTAATACCAGTTTCATGATTAGACCCTTATATAGCGTCAACGTTTTACTGATGAAGTTTACTGCAGGTGTTCTAGCTGTCTCTGTATATAAACTCTTCCTCTTGGAATCACAATCCTAAAATGTTTAACACTATTTGTTTCAGTCTTTAACACACAGCACGATCTTGAACGACTGTCTGGGTAACAGCCTGTCTGTCTCTGTTTTAGTTCCTTCTTTAAGAGTGACGACGACGATGCTCCGATCAAACGCTGTCCCAAATGTAAGGTGTACATTGAGCGAGATGAAGGCTGTGCACAGATGATGTGCAAGAACTGCAAGCATGCTTTCTGCTGGTACTGCCTGGAGTCTCTAGATGTAAGTGCTCACTCGGTTAAATGTCGTCTTTGTGCGTCCTCGACATGTGTTTCCCAGAACAAATATAGCCCAGCGTGTTTGTATTGCTGCCTGGTCACCATGTGCCTGTCACTTGTACCATGCTGCGGCCACAGCCAAGCCTTTTGTGCGACTGTCTCACACACCTGCCGAGATAAATAGCGCCCTCTTCTGTGTTTGGCAGGACGACTTTCTCCTGATCCATTACGATAAAGGACCCTGCCGTAACAAGCTGGGCCACTCCAGAGCCTCAGTGATTTGGCACAGAACGCAGGTGGGTACCTATGTTTTTTCTTTTACTTTGATGAGCTCAACAGTGTGACTGAGGAGTGTACACGTGCACTCGTACACAAATGAGGAAAAGCCATTTAGCCACTTCTAGGTCTTCATATAGTAAGAGCACTAGTTGGTATTTGGGTTTAAATCCCTTTATTGTACCACTTATTGGTTTCCTCAATCATTTATTACGAGGGAGGGCTGAGAGGTTCATAGCCTGACCACGATGCAATGGTTGAATTTTTACCATAGTTTCGCCTGTGGTCTATACACTTCTTTCATATGTGCTGCAGTGCTTGGTTCCCCCTTGCTATCGAAGCTCTCAAACGTCTTTTCCCTATCATTACTTTTCAGCCCATCTTCATATTCTAAATCTGTCTCAGAATGTCAGAGGAAAGAAAGCATAGATGGATGGCTTCAAAATTGGAAGGACAAAAAAAAAAAAAAAAAGAACTGCTGGCTGTTGCCCTTGTACAATTTATACGTCTCACAGACGTTCGCGCCAGCGTTAATTCCGTTAACAAAAATGCTTGTCAGTGATGTTTTTCCATGATTCAGACGAGACTTCGACAAGCAATAAACAGATTTTTGGCAGTAAAACTTATGATGGAATGTAGGTGTTGTTTTTACTGACGGGATTAAGTGGTGGACTATCCGATTTTCAAAATGCATCACACAAGGTAAGAAATACTGATATTACACAAGTAAAAGAGTTGAAGGAGTAATGCTACTTTATGATTTTCAACACGCAGTGCCCCTTGGTTCCACGTTGCTGTTGGCCTTCACCTCATTCAGTTAGTTTAAAGAGAAAAAAAAAAACATTATGACAAAGAATTGATGAAAGGTGTGAAGGGTGAAGGCTATTTCTGGTTCTGTTTAATTACAAATTTGTGTTCACTCACTTTTTATGATTGCTTACTCCCAGATCTGAGACGATGCCGCGTTATTACAGGAGTTCTGTCTGACACTTGTGCTGCTGTGACGTGTAAAGGTTCCTGGGTTGGGATTACTTAAGTTTTTATCTTAATCGCTTGTCATTATGAATTTTGAAAAGGTTGGTGGGAAGGATTGTATGTAGCAGTCAATCTGTCCATCCATCCGTCTGTCCAAAGATAGACTTTGATGACACTTTACACAGATGAAGTGTACCACCTCAAGATATGCATGAAGAAAGATTACCTGGGTCCGATGTAGGGGAAATAATTTAAACTTCTGTGTTCTTTAATTCTGTATTTTAGAGTATGGTGATAGGCAGCTCCTCCTAAACTGTTTTATGGATTCTTATAAAACGCCAAAGCAGTTAGATCATGTATGCAGGGGTATTCTGTGTAGAGCTTACGCACATTTCTTGTTACAGGTTGTTTATAAATTGCTGATATCTTAACAGGTTTCATACGTGAAAGTGCTTAGCTGAACTGTGTACCCGGTTAGTACAAGTGTGGGCTAAAATCATTCGCTCTCGGGATTAACGGTTTACTTAACGCATAAAAAGGCTATACCAAGTGTAGGATAGGAAACAATAAAAAGCAACAATTTTTAAGCAAAAAGCTTAAAGCTTCAAGTGTCCTTTATTTATATAGCACCTGTAAAAACAACAGATTTTGTGCCAAAGTGTTGTACAAAAAGTAGTGAATACACATAATACAGGAATGGAATCAAGACAATTAGAATGGGAACGATATAATTTAGAAATGTAATGCAACAAAATTAAGAATCAAGCTGCTAACACCCCTCACAATTACACATGTTTTAAAAATCTCGAGAGACACAGAAGACCTGAGGTCAAGAAGAGCATTCCAAAGCTTAGGGGCAACAGCAGAGAATGTTCTGTCGTCTCAAGACTTCCCGAGATCTTAGGACGCTGAGGCGTTGTTGATCGGATGACGTCGGAGCATTTGGTGCCGAGTAGGGATGAAGGAGGTCGCGGATATAATAATATACTCCTATAAGTGCACACCCTGTCATGCTTTTCTTTTTTAGATATACATTATCCAGGCTTCTTACATAATTCTGGGATGTCAAGCAAAGTGTGAAAGGCATTAAGTTCCAGGCTTGGAAAAAATGCTCAAAAGGATGAAAATAGTCTGTCTATTTTGGATACAAGTGTCTGGTGATCTTTGAACATTTTTTTTATATTCTGTGCTAATCACAGCCTTCCTAGTGCAGAGCAGTTCATAATTGATTGATTCTGTTTTTCTTTTCATTACTAGAGCAACAACCCTGTAATCTACTGTTATCTACACTATATAGACAAAAGTTTATGGACACTTGACCATCACACTCATATGTAGCTTCTTTCCAAAGTTGGAGCCACAAAGTTAAAAGCACAAAATTGTGTAGAATGTCTTTGTCTGCTGTTGGGTTACAATTTCCCTTCACTAGAACTAAGAGACTCAAACCCGTTCCAGCATGACCGTCCCCCCTGCACACACCATGAGCTCCATGAAGACATGCTCTGCCAAGATTCAAGATACAAGAAGTGTAGGAGAATGCGAGTTACTTGCACTGAGCACCGACCTCAACCCCACTGAACACGTTTAGGATGAACTAGAACGCCAGCAGTCCCAGGTGTCCCCGCCTGACATCAGTGCCTGACTTTAATAACGCTCTTGTGGATGAACGATCACAAATCCCCACAGCTACACTTCAAAATCTAGTGGAGAGCCTTCCCTGAAGAGATACATTTATTATAACAGCAAAGGGGAACGAAACCTGGAGTCCAACCATCAAGAAACACATGAGTGTTATGGTCAAGTGTCCACAAACTTTTGCCCATATAATTTAGCATTGTACTTTTAAATCTGACGTTGTTTTTTTTTATAAAATAATTGCTGAATTGAATCACAGACCTGAAATACATGCCATGTTGCACACTGCCTGGAGTCCAGAATAACTTTAGTACTTTACATCCACATTTAAAGGGAAGGGCTGATGTCACTTCGAACGGAGCCATCTGTTGCTCAACAGGGAGTTTAGCGTCAGTGAGCCAGACAGTGTTGAACCACACTGACACTACCATATTACTCTCGGCAGCACTGCGACTGCACCGTCTTCAATGAGCAAAGCTGCAGGATATTTAATGGCTTTTATTTCCTTTACATGACTCCACCTTTTGCCTATCAATGAGAATGTAATGTCATTTGCCATCAAATTAAGAGGAGGTGGGAATGAGAAGTTGTGTACAGTATATAAAAGGAAATACCAAGATTTTTTCTTCCCATGCTATGTGTTTATGAATCAGGGTCTCCTGGGAGCATTTTGTGGTCAGTTATGTGAAGCCACCATGAATTCAGAATGAGTCATGCACAGAGCTTGAGCGTCCCTGTGTGTCAGAGGCAGGAATTTGTCTTGTACAGTTTGTGGTCTGGGAAAGAATGGCATTCTGTAGAAGAAAAAAATAAATAAATCTGGTACTTTAAATACGAGTTATTAGCTGCATTTAGAGCATGTGACAAACTCAAGGTTCATGGACTAAATACAGGCTGCTGTCTTGTTTTATTCAGCCCACGTGACCTTACTAAAGACGAGAAAAAAAGACAAAAACAACTAGTCAGATACAATAACACTAGTTGTACTACTGCTTCACGTGACGCTATCTATGAAAGCACAGTAGTGTGCAGAATATACCACTACTCAGGAGCATGGGATTTCTTCTTATAATGAAATATTGGTCAGATTGTTGGCCATACGTGATGCGAGATTCAAGTCAGACCTGCATCTAAGAACCATTCAGAATCCCAGCAGGTGTTGGCTTTTAGTGTGATTCAGTCTTTGACCTCAGTTTCTGATTTTTCCTGCAGTGTACAGAACTTTGATGTTGAAAAAAAAAAAGATATTGATGTAGCTTAAAGACAAAAGAGATGATCTGAAGGACACATTGTTCTTATTTACAGTTAGCGAATCAGTAGATTTGAAAGAAGAGATAATAGGCTTCGTTATAAGGCTATAAAAGCTACGCTCTTTTACAGTCTCGTTAATATTTTGATGTGATCTGGGCCGCGTTTGAGTCTGAAGATTTTGTATGAGAGTTTGTCTTCTGCTTATTTTGTCCAAAGACTGTTTTAACCCTTTGTGTGTTTCTTTAGGTTATTGGTATCTTTGCCGGTTTTGGCCTGCTGTTGCTGGTCGCTTCTCCGTTTCTGCTGCTGGCCACACCCTTCGTGCTGTGCTGCAAATGCAAGTGCAGCAAAGGAGACGACGACCCCTTACCAACCTAACAGACGCCACGCCTGCTATCTCCTTTTGTTTTCTTTTTTTGCTCTCCCCCCACACACTCCGGCTTGGAGCTCTTGAAGCGCATTTGAAGCCGCACTGCGACCCATCTCACGCCAAAACTTGGCTCAGTTCCTGGAGACAGGTAGCAGATAGTGGACACCACTGGCATGATGACATCAGGCAAGACAATGGACATGTACTGGATGTGTACATGAGAGCAGCGGAGTCGCCAGTCATGCACTCTCAGGGTGGTCTGACTTGCTTAGTTTGATGCCTGTTTGTTTCAGCTGGGGTTTTGGGGTTCTGCTTGTGGAGGGCTCATGAATGAATACATACTCACACTGCACTTCATGTGGCTCTGTGTGTATAGTAGCACTTGGGTCACTCAGCACTACCTGTTTTTCACTATAACTTGGACACGCAAGGGACTCTTGGGTCACTTTCCAGCCTGCTGTGTGAGTAGGGTCTTTAATCAAATGTACAGCATGGTGTTTACCTATAACCTTTAAAAAAGAAAAAAAAAAAAAAAAAAAAAACACCATGTTTTCTTGTTGTTCTTAATGCAAGGGTTAGCTCACCCAACTCTCACATCAGCATTGCTGCTATTAGCGGGAGGTTCTCTGTTCTGAGTTTGTTACATACCTTTACTAAAATTATCAGTAGTGTATAACATAAGTTTTATTTCATTTAATGTCTTGTTTGATTGGGTCACAGCATGTGAAATTATTCACGAAGCACTTTACCAAATTGACTGAAGCATGCTGGTACAACGGCCCAAATTATGAGCACCAAAAAAAAAAAAAAAACTTTTAAAAATAATGCTGAAATATTCCAACCTGCTTTTAAAGAGCAGTGCAGCTTAGTGCCACAAACAGTTCTACAGTCCTCTCTGTGTATCAACCAGTACTCATGTAACAGCATACTGTACAGCCCAGTGTATCTCGGGACAGATAGTTGCAAACTTGCATGTGCATTTCATTCGTGTGACTTGAAACTGGGAAATTCCCATCCGAAATAATGCAGTCGTTGTAATTGTGGCAGGGATCAAAAACTCTGACTGCTTTCAAGACTGTTTAGATTCGTCCTAGTTTTAAGTCTAGAACTCTATCTATGCAAGTTTGGACACCTTGGAGACGTGGTTTGTGCAGTCTGTCTTTCTCCTGCAGGCAAAACAGGACCTCCTACGAGGCGTGAAGACGTATTACAGACGTCAACATTTCGTACGAGTGTCCAGCTCAACTTCCTATCAGATGCTTTGGAAGCCTGTACCTAAAAAAATGCTTGTTTAAGTTATTATTATTTTATAATATGCACTTAAATGGGGCCATATGTAGTCAAACTCTTATGCCATATCATTTATTTAAAAATAATCTACAGTATATCTCAGTTCATCATTTTGAAGATAGGAGAATGTTCTGATGTAGCTGGACGGTATGTAGCTCAGTAGAGCCGTGCAGATCTTTCCCTGTGTTCTCCAGTAAAGGTGCCATGCTAGGGGAATAATAGAACGAAGCATCTGTTTAATTTTATTTTTTAATAGCCTGTCCATTCAGTAGTTTGTTATGTTTGAACCTTTTTCTCATTGTTAATCGGTTGTCTTTCTTCAGTAGCTTTCAGCATTAACAGTTTTGGCCTTAAGTTCTGAATACCTCTCTTATTCCCTCACACTTGTAGCTTTGTTTTCTCTTATTTATTCTCAGGTCGACCTGAATGAAGCAGCTCATCACTGAGATTTTTTTTTTATTTCAGATTTTTATATAGTTTTCTGGGTCATCCATGGAGGATGTTTGTGCCAAGCTTTCTAAAATGCGAAAGGGGGAAAATTTCTTGACTTGCAAATATTTGCTTGTATATTTTAATCCCCTTGTTCTCTAATCTAAATTCTTCATGTGACTCTTGTAAATGTGTTTTTGTTTTAATTATATGGGTTTGCACTTGGCTATCTAAGCGACACGCTGCAAAAATGGCACTCTTAGCAACTGAACATTTCTTGAGTATATAGCAGTTATTCACCAAGGTGGATATCGCGGAGTGGTTCCCAAGACAGGACGTTAAGCCCATTGAAAATTAGGTGAGTTGTTTTAGTAAATACTACACAATAACATAAGAAAAGCGAACTAAATCAAAATTATTATAGATTCATTTTACATTTTTAGTTGATTTAAGCATTTGCATTTCCTAACTTCTGTTGGCAGGTTGATAATTGCTTATTATCTTGAGGTAGCAGACCCTTCAGATTACACCATATCAGTGTAGAATACACTGAAGTCAAATATAATTTTTAATATAGTAATTGACCATTTCCTATTATTTAAAAACAAACAAAAAAAACCAAAACCCAAACATATCAATACTGAACCCACCTCACCCCCACCCCCCAAAAAAGGCTCAAACACCACCACTCAGACTTGCACGGAAAAAAAACACAATCTATCTCAGGTAGGCAGAAAACTTGTCAAGCAGAACAACACAAAACATGAACAGAAGCACGGAACATGATGTCATTAAACGGGTAATTAAACAAGAGAACTGATAGAAATAAACATGGAAATCAGTGAGTTGAAAGGCAGTGAAAAGAAAACTCGGTGTTAACCTTTCCTGCTTTCGCTTCAGACCGTAGTCAGGAAACACAGGGCAGACTTATTTGTTTCCACCAGGGCTGAAGATGATTTAGTCCTTAAAGGAGCCGCACTACTCTAATAACACCAGCCTCGGACATCTATCAGTAGACATGTATATCAGGAGCTCTGCTTTTAGGTCGTGCCTAAATCTATATATTGAATATTATTATTGACTGATATCAACCAAAAACCTAACCTTAATCTCTGAACCCTTTTGTTCTTGATATCGTTCTGCTCTTGTAAGGGATGTCCATATATTTAAGATATTTTCACTTGCTAAAATGTCTCTTGCAGTATTTTTTTTTAATAAATAAATTTGACACACTTCAGGGATTTTGATCGAGCTCACTGACTAGACTGAAGAAAATTAACCTAATGACCACATTTAGGTGGTTAAATTCCCATCCTTTCATCATCGCTTTATCAGAATTCCAAAAGCCAGTTTTCCCACACAGGTGACATCTACGGTCTGTTGTTCAGCAGCGTGACGTCTCTCTGACAGCTTGGAGAGTTTCTTTTGTACAGTTTTACAGTTATCTTTTTACTGCATGCCTATAACTCTTTTTGTATGTAGCTACAGTTTGTTTGTGAGATTTCTGTGTCTGTAGCTCTCCAGCTTTGCCCATTCTAGATCTTTTCATCTGTGCACTCACTAGAAGGAGACAATGTATGGAAAATTATGTAATGTGGGGATCTTTGGTGGTGTTGTTACCTTGCTTCAGAAACTGCTATTGGATGACCTGTGTACTTTTCTTTGTTTTTGATACATCATAAAAATATTATTGTATTTTCTAAATATCAACCAAAAAAATGCACACCGCCTTTCACAGGATGGTGAACTTGTACATTTGCATGTGTGTAAATTCTACATAAAAAGTTATAGTTTCCCTCATAAAACGTGTATTTATTTTCTTATGTGCCATCAACACTGTCATTATAAACCACGTTACCAGTTCTATTTTTTACATTTGTGGTTTGTAGGTATTTTATCAGGTAAATTTATAAATTAAATTAACTGTTATCTGGAAAGATGGTCAATAGAGACAGGTTAATAGGTAGATAGAGAAGCCGATCCGTTGCAGGGCCAACACACACAGCCATCAACACTCATGTTGGGGTGATTTTGAACAGCCAGTTATCCTATTGTGCATTTTTTTGCCTGTGGGTGGAAAGTGGAGTACATGGAAGAACCCATGCATGCACAGGAAGAACATGCACACAAAAACAGCCCAGGACTCAAACCCAGGAGGCAGTGCTGTGAGGCAGATGTGCTATGCCACCCGGCCACCCTATATGCAGGATATCTTCCTAAATTCTATGTATAGTGTGTATTGTAAAACATACAAGGTAACACCTTGCAACTGCATTTAAAGCAGTTTAATTGATATATTTTTTTAAATCTCATATTGCATTTAATAGTAGGACTCGTAAAGAGTTTCACATTGCCAGAAAAAGGTTAAAATCTCTATATGGATCTTATTTTTCATATTTATGATGTATTTATTATCCTTTCATTGCCACTAATTTCACTTTGGCGGCTGTAATACCTGAAAGTGGCCACATAGGGCAGTGTTTTCCGTTTAAAATGGATACTACCGCTTTCCCGCGATATCCCGCCTTCTTTATCAGGATTGGCACGGGATGAGTGATCGGTCCAATCAGCTGCCTGCTTGTAATAGGAACTCACTAACCGGTAGTAGCGTAGGAAGTTGAAATACGAGTAGGGGGGGAGAATGTAAGAGAAATGAGGAGGACCCATATCCTGCCGAATATTCTGATCCGGAAGCACATATACGAGCAGTTGGGTCGACGGGTGTGTGATAGACGCTGGGAGAATTTATATTCTTCACCTGTCCTGTTTTACCTCAGTGTAGGGAGAACACTAATAGACGTGGAGACCGTTAAACCTCATTATGGGTGGGGTTTGAAACGTATGGAGTGCAGATAAAAACACCACTAGCAGGGAAATGGGGTTTTGAGAGCTGAATTGTTGACACTCAGGATGAAGTTTGTGATCCTTTTCACCCTCGTTTTATCCCCTTTCTGGGTGAAATGTGCCCTGAATCCCAGACTGCTGGAGAAAGAGCTGAGTAAACAAGAAGAAGAGGAAGAGTTTGGTGAGTAGCTTGTAGCTAACAGGCGTTTTAGCTCGAATTGCTTCATCACTCAAACAGAACAACACAACAATAACATCAGCTGGGAGACTCGTGAAGGTTTGGTTTGTCTCTGGTTTGAACTGGACGCTGACATTAGGCTTGACAGTCTTTTAGGAGAGTGTTATTGGAATTCTTTATTAATACAGTAATCCATCCCAATATTAGAATCAGCAAAGCTTCAAAATGTCTTCTTAAATATGAAACACCAAGTAGAAAAGGTTTTATTCACATTAAAAAGGTTATCAGGATAATCAGAAGGTTATTTTATCAAGGCCCACGTTTTAAAGGTGCTCCAGTGAATATCCTGGGTTTTATTTTCCATTATCAGTTCATTTCAGAATGCAATATTCCTGCTCATAGGCTTAGTGTCTTTTGTTCACCTGTCTTGCTTTGGTATGTGTCACAAGACCACGTGACCAGGAGACTGCAACACCTTTTAGTAGAAAGTGGGAAAAGTCTGAGATCAAGCGTTAAGAAACTGAAGAAGGGGTGGGATTTTTAGAGAAATGATAAAAAAAAAAAAAAAAACAAACACAGTGGCAATTGTTTATTAACGTCACCATGCCCCGTTGAAGGGGGTCGTTGACTGTCACACACAGGAGTAAGCAAGTGGTTTCAGAAAGACACTGCGGAGGAGTCCATTTTGTCTCCACCAGATAACGCAGCGGGCAGCGTGGTGGCGGAGTGGTTAGCACATCTGCCTCACAGCAAGAAGGTCAAGGCGGAAAGGCGTCTCTACGCGGATTGCGTGTTCTCCCTGTGCTTGTGTGGGTTTCCTCAGGGTACTTCGGTTTCCTCCCACCGTGCACTTTAGGCTGATTGGCTGTTCCAAATTGACCCTAGGTGTGAGAGTGAAAGGTTGTGTGTGTGTTGTACTGTAATGGTACAAATATGTACATTTATTGTTCTGAAATCTGAGACACTTTAAAGTGTACCGGGGTTGGTCATCCTTGCAGAATAATTTGTGCACAATGTAATAATAAGTTTAAGCGATATAGAGCTTATTTTAACATAAATGACAATTAAAAGCACAGTACTGAGCAATTTTATCGTGTTGATTTCTATCGCGGGTTAAACCAATGCAGAACATCCATTTTTTTCCTGAAAGTGACGTGAACTTGTTGTGCCGGGCACAAGTAAACAAGCAGCAAGTGACATTTAAGGTGATAAAATGCCCCGCATACTAAAGGCTCTTATCTTTTACTGGTTCCTTTTGGCGAGGTGCCGCTCCCATCCGTCGTTGTCCTTTGAAGTTTTATGAAGGAATTCTGTAGGAACAGCATCCGGTTTTAGGTGCAAAAGCTTGGGCTTCATACCAAGTAGATCTGCCTGGAGGTCACGTCGATGGCAGGTTGGTTTGAAGTGGCCTTCACAGACCATTGGATTGCGTCCAGAAGGAAACGTTTTGAGAGTACGGCCCGTGCCGCTGTTGTGGTGTTTTACGCTATTTCTGCACTTGTTTGTGCACCCATATGCTTTGCTCTCTGACATTTTCCTGGCGACACAGCTCAGCACTGGCACATCATGTTATCTTAGACTGGTGTCTTCTGCATGCAGCCTAGCCAATAGGACAAAACAATGAATTTGCTTCATTCCCAGGGCTGGAACAGCCAATGAAGAGGGCAACATGTCGCTGCGCATGCCTAGTAATAGTAGTGTGGGAGCACTCGCACAGATTTGACAAGAAGTAGTACTGAGATTGCCTGATGGAACAGCAGCTGTCATGCTTGATTGTTTTAAAGAGCTAGTAATATAAATTCACCACAGGTTCCCTTTAAAACGCTAAGTTATGAGCCATACCATTAACCTAACTGGTCTGTGACTAGGCTGCCGCATGCACTGAAAGCTGTGCACTGTGTGTTCTGAATACTTTACGTCATATCCAGCGGTTTGTGCTACAGTCGTTCTTCTGTAAGATCAGACCAGACGTACGAGCCTTCAGTCCCCACACACATCACTGGACCTCGAGCACCTGCGATACTCTTGCCTGTTTACTGGTTGTCCTTCCTTGGACCACCTTTTTTTAACTTTTGTACGTTTAAAATTTTTCACTGCATGCCAAGACCTGCCGTTTTGCAGACGAATAGACCCAGTCGTTAAGCCATCACAGTGTGGCCCTTTTCAAAGTCACTCTGATCCTTACACAGTCTTTGGCCGGTGCCAAGTTAAATACTTTGCACTGTCTCAAAACTGGTACTTGTGGCGGAAGTTGGCATGTGAAGAAAAGGAAGACTCGAGCTTGGAACCCCTATTGTTTTTACTCGGCTTGATTATTGTTATTCCACCAGTTTTTCCCTTTTATGGTAAAAAGCCACTTTCTGACATCATTACTACTACTTTGTGATGTCTTCTCTTAGTGACATCGCCCCAGATCCCAACCCCTCTTTGAGACATCATGTTCTCTTCGTTACCACCTCGCCTCTTCATCATTTCCTAAATTCTTTATTCATCTTCCTCTTCAACACTTTTCACGTCTTTACCCGTCGTCATCTCCGTTTGCAGCTATTTGTTGTTTATTGTATTTTAACAGCGATTGTGAACGGTACTAGCGCGTTATTGCCACTCTTTGGTCTCGCTTGCAGCTAGTTTTATCTCGTGTTTCTTATTGTAATATATAATAGCTTGTTGTGTTTTCCTGTTGTAACATTATAAGTGATTGTTTGTCTTGCCTGTTGCATCATTAAGTTCTCAAATCTATAAGTATCGACGGTACCTCGCCTGTACCTTGGAAATAAAGAACCTTTATCCTCTTTAAACTCTAAACTCCTCACAGTGGTTTGACCTAACACAGAGGTTCAGTTGACACGGTTTGTGGTAGTACATTTATTCGGGTGTATATTTTACCTCAATCTACAGAGGACACTAATAGATGTGTGGACCGTGAAAATTATAGGTGTGTTTAAAAACTTCTGGAACGCAAATACAAGCACAAATGTTTTGAGAGGCGGATTGAGACAGTGAGATAGATATCTGACATCGCCAGGATGAAGTTTGTGATCTTTTTTACCCTCATATTTCCCTCTTTTTGGGTGAAATGTGCACTGAGTCCCAGATTACTGGAAAAAGAACTGAGTAAACAGGAAGAGTTTGGTGAGTAGCTTTTAGCCTATAGAGACCTTTTAGCTTCAGTTCCTTTATCTCACAAACGTGAGTCTGTGTGCTGCTCTGTCTCAAACCAACACCGCAACCACAGTAATCTCATATCTAACGTTAGCTCTTTGGCTCATAACGTCTCATCCTGAGCTGGAGGCTGACGTTGGGCAGATTCCACAGAATGTGCACCCAAGGAGTCCCACTGAATTAAGTTTAAAAAAATAAAACCAAAAATAGAACCTCGGCATGGTTGTGAATTATTTCACTTAATTAGATCAATAAATATTCAATAATAATTTAAACAAATCAATAATAATGTAGTGACAAAAGGGTTTGAAAGATTAGGTCATGGTGCTAATGTTACATGGACAGAAAACGAATCGATCGTGTTTGCCATTTACTCCTAATAGCCTAGAATCATAATAAACCTTCTTTACGCTAGTTAATGCATTCTAACATATATATTGTATTACTGGCTGAAGTTCAATGATGGTTGTATAGCAGTGGGAAGATATAAATGGTGAAAAATAGCTGATAGCGTTAGTATTACTGTATAGTAGATAGATTGGTACAGAGAGATTCCCTAATTAATGTATTTAGTGTTTGTATTGTAAATTATAATTGTTGTATGGCATTTCTGATTACTGTATGTACAGTACGTGTGTACAGGATGACGCGCAATCCTTCATATTCAAAATAAGAACCATCCGAAAAGTGAAACTACCTGTAAGGGTAAATGCCCCAGAAAGAGCCAGATGAATTCTTATGCGTCATGCTATTGGTCAGAGAAGGAGACTCGAAGAATCAGAGCACGAGTTGCATTCACTTGGAAGCTGATTGGCTGTTGGTGTTACAGTATCTCGTTTGGAAACTTGGCGCCACTGCCATTCTCTCTCTATCCCTCCCTCTCTCTTCCCACATGTGTTTCTCTACATGGTGCACATCGCTTACCAGTGTTTGGCTCATAATATCTTTTTGTTTTGTTATCTTGCACTTTATTTCAAGCCCTACGGTGCCACCAAAATGCCCTGCACCTTCTAAGCCTTCTGGCAAGGAAACTAAGCACCAGAGGAAGACCCTGACCATTCAGGAGAAAATTAAAAAAAAACGTTATTACTGTACATGTATTTATTCCATGACACATGTTTTATTTTGTGTTTAAAAAGTGTGGGAGGAGAGTTTAGGTCATAAACTATAAAAAATAGGTGTTATAGGGTGGTCTCTCTACATCGCGGCTTCTGGAATGTAGCCCCTGCGATAGACGGTGGTCGACTGTAATTTATACGTTACTTCCTGCTAACATTATTTTAGTGGACTGAAATCTCTTACCTGTTTTGAAGACACACCACGGCTGTACAGCCGAAGGGAAGCAAGCCCGACCACGTGAAATACTTGCACATCTGCAGTAATGGGCCTCGTGTCTTTTCCGAATGTGTCTAAACTGCTGAATTGGACTGGTTGGCATGGTGAGCGTTCCAACAGTATCACAGACAGGAAAAATCGGCTAGTGCGGGGTAAATATGTTCTCGAATGTTTGAAATACTCCCAAGCGAAATAGTTCGGGTAGGTAGATTTATTTTTTATTTAATAATCTTTTTTTTTTATTAATTATTGTTGATTGTGTGTGTGTGTGTGTGTATGTATGTATGTATGTATGTATATATATATATATATATATATATATAATTTTTTTTTATTTTTATTTTATTTATTTATTTTTTGG
>JAQMYF010000023.1:31444426-31468914 GCA_030014195.1 Neosilurus mollespiculum | reverse complement strand
ACAGACTGAGTGACTCATGTCATCACTTCTGGCATTTGGTACATTCCCTTTCCGTAAGAAGGCAGTCGTTTGTAAATGTGTTTTCTGAAAATGTATTTTTGTTTTGCACTTCCCGGCCACCGTATGAAACAGCGATTCGAATCCACTGCACAAGATACTTGACACACTTCAGTGATATCCGTGACTCATGAAGAACGAGAATTTCTAAGGAAGTTCTTGGAAGTTATTGATATGAAATTTTGTCAGTCTGATGTGATTTCCTGTCATGCTGGATGCTATTTCATGCATTTGTCTATCAACCGTTAAGAGTGCAAATGCTTTTCCGGGACCTTTTGACAGAAAATGGTTATACATAAAGCCTTTTTTAAACTGATCTAAAGACCAGAAATAAATGGGAATGTTTTTGGACAATTGAGTGGAATGGGTAGTCTTAATAATGAACTTTTTAACAACAGTGTTTAATTTCTGTAATTGGACCTTTGCTTCCCAGAATAATCTTTCAGAAAACAGGAACTTGAAGGAATTTAAAAACAGCGATTCTCCAAAAAATTGTTACATTTTTGACGAAATGTTCGAGGTATATTTTATATTGGTCAGAAGTATGATCCAGGGGTACAATGGTGTAACATGGGTAAAAATGTAAAAAATATTTTGTACACATTAATAATTGTTACTTTAATTCATTGCGATAGAAATGTTTTCATTGTTGTATACTTTCTTGATTCATAATTCCCTGTAATGTATTGTGCTTGAGGAGATATTATGTGAGACCTAACATCCAGCACACCAGGAGAAACTATGGAAAAATATGGAGGGGTAGGTAGGTTGAATTTGTCGAAAAACTACTCAAATTACTCAATAAATTCAGCGAATTGAGACTGTTTTTAAATGCTGGTTGTAGTTAGAGACGGAAAGCAAGCCGCATGATCTGAAGTCGAGTACATGTACGTTTAATGGCAGTGTTTTTTTGCCTTCGGTGGACATTGTTCAAATTATAAAGAACGTGTTGACGGAGGATTAAAGAATACGTTTACTGGAGTTGGCTTGAGCATAAAGTATCTGTTCACGTGGTCGGGTTATACGTTAAGACGAGGCTTGATACGGCTCGAGAGCTCGGGGACAGGTTTTCAGAAGGAGAAATGTTCTATATGATTCAGTGGAGTTAAACTTTATGCAGCAATGAAGGTGTCTATTAAAGAGATGGATGAAAAGAGGAAAACTGCTGAGAGAAAAAGAGACAAAAACTCTCTCGCAACTCAACGGCTGCAAAGTAACAGAAAAGCCAAGGAGGTTTTGTGTAAAGCAGCAAAGGCTGTAAAACAAGCTCATAAAAGGAAGACGACTACTCGCCTTGAGCAGTTTCTCCAAAAAAAAAAAAAAGAAAAGCAAGTAGTAAAAACTAATCTGTAGAGTCACAAAGATATTGTATTGCAAGCTAGAACATTTTTGATGTCCCTTTTGAAATTTGACTCACCTCCCTAAACTCCCCAACTGGGTGTTGCCCTGGAACTACAAGCCCCTCTGCCTTTTTCCTCTTTTGCAAAATTTCTCATCTCTGGTTCCGGATCTGCCCTGGGCCCTCTTCCCCGTTAAATGTGATCGAAAATTTCTAAGGAAAGGTTCGAACAACCTCAGCGGACTCGTTTCGATGCTAAGGAGCAGCGTCTGTACCCCGAGCTTCAACCGGTTGTCTGAGCTCCTCATCCTATCTCTGATGCTTCATTCACAGAGGAAGGGCAAACGACCATGCCAAGTCAATGATCGCACACGATACACGCAACGAAAATTTGAAAATTTCTCAAATGACACAAAGTGGGTGGACCCGGCGTTCAGCTGAGCTGAACTTTCATGCCACACGAGTCATGCCTGGGCCCGCGTTTCCGAAACGGTCGGCATTTCCTGTGAGTTTGTATTTTATATACATTTCTTTAGAGCTGCGTGAAATGTACGTTATATGGGTTGGGTCGTAACTTGAGTACAGGGTTTTGCTAATGTCTTCTGAATCGTGTTAACAAGATACAATTTAACCAAAAATGAAAATCAGTAGATAAAAGCTGTACAAATAGAATAAAGTACTGCTGAAAGGGTACTCCGTCTAAGCGGAACTTCTGCACAAGTCTATGATTCTCCTCTTGATGATACTGGGCTTGTATCATTGGGTGAACCCAGAAGGAGAGGTGATGTCGTGGTGCTCTTTCTCAAATCTAACTGTTCCCAGATCATGATGCACAAGAGTCACCGTTCTTTACTCTATACGTTCTATACTCTATACCGTTCTATATCTGTAATAATAATGATAATAATAAACTGGTGTATGACGAGGATATGAGTTGAAATAAACTCAAACATTATAATATCATGATGATAAAACCGTGAGGGAGTTGCCTAGGCAACGAGAGCTGTAGTGTGCCGACAATGCGGCTTAAGGATGAGCTCAGACACCCTGCGAAGAAAACTCGTAAGCCGCTTGTATCTCATTGTTTGTGTCGCTACCCAAATGCCAGTTGAAAGGTAGATGGGCTGGTACATCAAAAGCTTTGCTTTTTGGCTCAGTACTCCGTGGTGAACTGCTCCAGTCCACTCCATGACCAGGCCACACTATTCCCCCTGAATCCTAGGTTTGACGGTTGGTTGGTGTTTTCTCTAAAACACTCTGGAGTAAACTTTTCTGGGGATGCCAAACAGTGTGATTCCCCCAGTAGTTGGAGGCACACTCTCCAGTCCCCTTTAAAAAGAAAAAATGCAACCAGCACCCTGGTGTGTCACTCCACAGGAGTAATCCCAGACCGCCATGCAGCATTTAAAGAGCTGTGTCAACCAAGACAGCCATACAAATCCCAGAGCCTCTAACATCTCAAGGTGAATCTTGTCCACCCTGGTGCCCTGCCAGGAGCTTTTTGACCTCAGCCAGGGTGATGGACTCATCTTTTACCAAGTCTTTAGACTCGGTTTTCTTAGTGGAGAACACGGTGGCCAGATTAAGGAGATCCTCAAAGTGCTCCATCCACTGTTTGACTGTCGACTATCTCCCAGTCTGGGTCAGCAGACCAAGCACAGTCTGGGAAGAGCCTTGCTTTCCCTTTCCGGCCAGTTCTTTGCCAGAACTTCCTTGCTGCCGTGGCAGGCACCCATGATCTTCTAGCCAGAGCTTCTGGTAGCCACATCCCCAGTGGAAGCTCTGAACATGTACCCTTAGGGTTCCATGTCTCTAACCTCACCTACGACATGAGAGAATCTTTCCCGGCGTTTTAAGTTGATGATCTCATGGACATGGGTCTCATCCAGATGTTCCCAGTTAACCCTAACTCCCTGTTTATGTTCATTTAGTCTGTATAGCAGTCTTCTTGGATCCAGCTCCCCATCAGGTGGTAATTACTTTACAACTCTGCCCCCTCTTCTCTTGACTTTCCAAGGCACATAACAACATCAACCCTTGGCCTATGGGGTAATGGTACCAAGGACACTCATAGACCACCATGAACATGGTATTTGTTATAAAAATTCCAAGCCTAGCACAAAATTCAAATAATACCACCACTCGGGTTCAGATTGGGGCAGCCATCTCTCCTAGTAATGCCCCTCCAGGTCACTTCGTCATTGCCCACATGGGCGTTGAAGTCCCCAGGTGGTACCCTTTCCAGGACACCACCTAGATACCTCAAAATGGATGGGTAATCTGAACTGCCATTTGGTGTGTACGCACAAACGACAGTCAGAAACTTCCCTCATGCAACTTGCAGCGTGCTGACCCTCATTTTTGTTTTATATATATGTCAGTTTAATGTTGAAGACGATCTATAAGACAGATTAGTTCCTGGCTTTACCTCCATTATAATGATCCAGCAGTTTGGATTGACAAACTGTTCTTGGCAAAGGATTAGTGTCTCTTTTTATTAATATTTTATAACTGATGTGTATAAAATTTTAAGTGATCTGGTAGTAATCCTAATACTTTTAGAATAGTTTTCCTCTAGGCTGCATCATTTACATATTAACGGTAGGTTTATCTCAGATTCGCCGAACCTTACGCATGGATTGCCACTATTCATTCGCTAGGTTCTAATTAACGCAATCAAATACCATCAAAACTGGAATTCTGTCGAACTGTAAGGTTTTGGCATTCTTGATATTGTATGTTTAGGCTTTCTTTACATAATGCCAATAAACAATACGGTGCAGTTATTTGTCTTATTAACTATATTTGTTTGGTGCTACATGACCGGAAGAGCTGAATGTGATTCTCTCTCTCTGCTGTGTTCGTACAGAGAGCCTCAGCTCGATGCTGAGAGATTTCGAGGTGCTTCCTGCGTCCAGTTTCCAGCAGCACTCCTTAAGGAAGCGAGATGTTGATTCTCTATCGTCACATGACGAACGTCTGGTCAGCTTCACAGCACTGAAAAGGTAAAGTCTTGCGAACACTTCCTGTCCTGGAATGCACGAGACAGACACCATTTTTATATTTTTAATGATGGGTAATTATCTGCACAGGGACCAGGAGTACTGGACTAGAACATATTCAGGTGTGATCATGAGTTTGTCCACCCCTCATTGTACTTGCCTGAAAGTTCATTTGAGTAGGTGAAAAGGCAGCTAACAGCTAATTGAAATTCTGAACAGATATTTTTGTGGATTAGCACAGACTGGAGTAAAAAGGTGAAGCACCACACATCTTGCTACATTGCCAACCATCCGATAGACTCAAGATACAGTGCAAGCAGCTAGATAACATATTGCAATGCAGTGCTTCTCGATGCAGTTTAATTCAGTGACACACAAATCAATGAGAATGCAATGCAAAAGAACGTGCTCCTAATACAGTTTAATACGGTGCAGTTTAATTCTATCCTTTCGTAATATTTAACTGAGCAGAAAGCATTGGTGCTCTTTCTGTATGAACACTAAGACTTTCTCAAACAGGTCATCTATAAATGTTTTCAGACAAAAAAAAAAAATTGTCAATTAAACAATGACTTTTATTTTGAAATCCCATTAGCACTATGGCTCCAACTTGGCCACAACTGGACATAGATAAGAGCATAGAGGGGAGCACACTTTTAATCTAAATATCCAAAAAAATGTTTGTTCACATTTCTCAATGATAAAGGTAAAGTTTTGATAAAAAGATATACATCAGTAAATCAGATGTTAACGATGTAGAGCTGTTAGAAATTACTCCAATATTTCAATCTATAGTACAGTTTAACAGTCTTTATTAGTAGTGTGTGATAGCATTGCTTGTTTATTCAGCTGCTTCTCATTAAGTTTGTCTCTTCATTGAGGAGAATAAAGTAAGAAAAATCAGTCCATGAAGCTCCTCCTACATGACATCACCAGAACCAGCCGACAGCACATACACTTAAAAATTCTTCCACGAAATTGAGTCCCACGCAACCTGATAGCCGATGAGGCACTTAGCTATGTACGAAAGATTGAGTAGAATAACTTTTGTCAGTTAAATTTGCTGTTTTGTTTTTATTTTTGGTGACCCTCCAGTACCAAACAGTTTACATGGGTCAGTTTTTAAAAAGTAAAGTTTGTGCTTATCTGAAAGATCGCGTAATGCGCTTTACATGCATGCATGATACATATTTTTTGATAGGAGGAAATTTGACCGAGATATGGACAAATGAAGTTTGAACTACAAGGGCTATGGAAAAAATTAAGAAATGCATTTAAAGTTTCCAAAATAAACTGGTTAGCAGCAAATATTTCTGTAAAAACTATCAACATGAAATTTGTAACAAATATATAACCATTTACCATCTTCATTTTACATTTGATGTGGAACATTCTCTACATGAAATATTCCTGCTTCATGGATTGTATTTTTATCTGGTTTCACCCAAATGAGGATGGGTTTCCCGTTTGAGCCTGGTTCCTCTCAAGGTTTCTTCCTTGTGTTGACTGAGGGAGTTTTTCCTTGCCACCATCGCTGTGGGCTTGCTCATCGGGGGTGTGTAGGGTTTATAAAGAAATGTTTAAATTCTTTATCAAATTAGTTTTTAGTATGTAAAGCTGTTTTGTGACAATGTCAGTTGGAAAAGCACCATAAAAATAAAACTGAATTGAATTTAATTGGTTTCTCATCATAGTCTATTTCCTCCGACCTGAAGTTCAAGTGCACCTTGATTTATTTCATCAGATTTGAAAGGCAGATCAGATTTATCCTCTAGTGATCACTCTTCACCTTCAGGCTTTGAAAACAAAATTTCTTCTCTACATGATTATGAGGCATATTCACCAAGTAAATCAAATAAATTAAAAAAATCTGCAGTTTACAACATACTTACATGGAAAAGGAAGCTTAACTAAGCATGTTTTGCAGGAGAAAAAGTAGGAAGGGTTGTTTTGTTTTTTTTAACACAGAAGGGGATTTTATTGTTTTGCTATTATGAAATTATGGTCTTTTAAAGCATGTGATTTGAAAGCAGAAATTCCAAGGTAAGAATTGATACCAGATATGAGGGAGGGAAATCCTCAAGCAGCACGCAATGTAGGTGATTTGGAATTTTTGGATATTTCTTTTTAGCAAACTGGTCATACTTTCCCTCATTAAATGCTGGTTTTGATGCAAATATGGTTGGAATTTAAAAAAATACTTGACTTATTTTAAAACATTTTTACTTTTTTTTTTTTTTCTAGGATTTTGTACTAAAATTTGCTGGATATACATTTAATCGGCTAAATAAACCCAAACTCATGCACTCGGAGATTGCAAACTTCTGCCAAGCCAAAAAAAATAGCACAACATCCCTTGCTGTAATTTGCTTCCAAAATCTGTGAATTGCTCCAATATATTTTTTTCTGTATTTATGGTACATGAGCCAATAACCTAGCAGTATATGAGCCAATCAGAGTGCACACTTTATCATGTCCACTGGGTGTAAATATAATAATCACAGATATCTTTACGTTAAGGAGCCAATACAGATCACAGATTACATACCATGACATGGCATTATGGTCCAGAGGGTATTTAAATTCGGATGAGCCTGGAGTACCAGTTAGCATGTTGCAAATATTTCTAGCGGAGGTTTACATCTGAGTAAATGCATCATGTAAAGTGGAAGGCCAGCTGTCCGTAATGGTTGGTTCTTTCTCTTTTTATTTGTCTGTTTTCCTTTCAAAAGGCACTTCAAGTTGTACCTGACCACCAACACCGAACTTTTCACAGAAAATTTCAAAGCTGTGTTCATAGATGATAAAGGGAGGGAGGAGAATTACAATGTCAACATGAAGAATTACTTCAGAGGACATGTAGTAGGTAAGATTTTCTGCTTGGAATCAAAGAGAGAGAAAGAGGGATAGAGACTAGTGAATAGTCTACGTGTAATTTCTTCCATTATCGGTTCATTTTGTATGAATACAAAGGTTTCCAATTGAAGCCAGCTTCACAGGCTTAGTGTCTCTTTTTCACATGTTTTCCGTTTATATTTATGGCATTAACCAGAGCGACTTAATTTTTTTTTTATCTCTTTTTTGTTCAATTGAGCAAATGACCCAGCAGTGGCAAATTATTCAGACTGGGGCTTGAACCATCTGATCAGTAACCCAGAGCCTTAACCACTGAGCCACCACTGCCTCTTTTCCTACTTGTTTTGGTTCTGTGTCTGTTTACAACAATAACAGAACTGCGTAACCAGAGGTATGACCTTGCTCATGCAAAATAACTTGGCAGTGCAGCACTGATTTGTAGAAAGTGGAAAAATCCAGGATCAAGTGTTAGTAAACAGAAGGTATACGATCTCAAGAGAAATAAGAACAATGGCGATGTTTACTGATGATGCTCGGTGCAGGTTTCAGTGGCACGCGTGTACAGGAGTAAGCAAATAGTTTCGGTAGGGCATTGTGGCCGACTCCATTTTATTTCCATGAGATAACACTGTGTTTCATGTTTATTTGATATTCTGGTAAGTGAATAAACCCCTTTAAACTTCAGACGGCAAGAGGACATTTATAATTAAACACATTTTACATAGAATTCCGAAATAAAGAGGAAAACAAAAGCAGGAAGAGTAATGTTGGAATAAACAGAATCTTTACTGTGGTATTCGCAGGTGAGGAGCACTCACGGGTGCAGGCCCACATGGATGGAGATGAGTTTTCCGCACACATTCTCACTGATGAAGCTGAGTACAATGTGGAGGTAATTGTGGAGCACAGCAGGAACCTGGGAGCAGTATGACTGTTCTTTTCTAATGTAGGACGGAAGTGAAATTTGGTCTTTTTTCCCCCGGTGCCATATTTATGAGGGGGAGAAACATATTTGCAAGTTTTGGCTGGTTTTAGTTTCTTCTGTCAAGAGATCTAATAGTGGTTCTGTCATGTTAAGCTTTCTCTTTGCACCTTCCTCTCTCTCCCACGTCCTTTAGCCTTTATGGAGGTTCATAGAGAAAACTCCAGACAACCGCCTGCTGGTGTACCGCTCTGGGGACATTGGGAACATTAGTCGACTGGCATCACCCAAAGTATGTGGCTACGTCAGCGCCGAGGATCAGCAGTTTTTGCTTCCTGAGGAGGCCAAAACAGCAGAAACACCCCATAATGATGGAGGTGAGCATGTGCTTTTGTGAAATCCTGAAGGAATGACAATTAGTTAGCAGTATTTTCCTGAGATTTTTCTTTAGAAATGTAATAATGTAGGTTTATTATCATGTAAATTTATTTTTATGTAAGCCGACATGAAACAGACACATCTGATGTAGACTGTTTGTATTCGTCACTCTGCTGCACTCTTCTCAGTAGTGATCTACATCAGGCTGCCCCGACCGTGCCTCACTCTTTTATCTTTTCTAAGAGAAATAAGAGTCGCTGCCATCAATTACTAATTTAATATACTTTTATATTAGCGATGGGACACGATTGATTCAGTTATGTATTGAGATTCATTTGTGTCGTGATTTAGGAATCACCACACTGGCTCCAAAATCCACGTATTCAATTTTACTCATTGCTTGTAAGGTAATTTTCTATTGTGTAAATCCTGCCCTTGGCTTTTGATGGGAATTAATATTATAAGGAGTAGGTTACATTTAACTCAGATGTTCAATTCAGTTATACAGCTCCTAATTAAAGTTTTCAAGGTTTAAAGCATTAAAGGTATAACAGAACTTTTACATAGATCATGGCTTTAAATTTTAACTAAAAATGGGGGAAAATGTAATGTAGAGATGGGATATTTAAAGAATCGCAATATAAATAGAATTAAAACTTTGGTATTGTGATCTCGTCCCAGGTGATCCCCATCCCCACTTAATGTATAGTTTTCTTTGTTTGTCTCCTTTTAATTTAATGATAGATTTATTTATTTTTTTCTACGTACATCTATTTTTGGTTACTTGTTATTAGGCAATGAAATAAAATTACTATTATTGGCTTTAAGTGGAGCTTAAATTAGTCAGACCTGGGTAACATTTCAGACTTAAAGTGAAATGAATGACTTTCAAATTCTCCTGTTACTCAGGAACATATGTATATTTTCATTGTCATGTGGTTTTTACTTATGTTTTTGAAGTTGCAATCTTCTAAAATTCGTTTGCATTACCCAGTTTGAAAACTCTGCTCTTTCACTCTCACAAGTGTGTGAAATTGTGAGAATAGGACATGAATCCACCAGTTTATATAAGCCAAGATAATGGCAAAAATAACAGTATACAGATACCAAACTAACAATCAGATATAAAGTGAATTTCTGAATAAACTAAAACTAGGAACCTCTACACATGGGGGCCGATGTTGTAGTGGTTAGGGTGCCAGACTCATGATCAAGATTTTGAGTTCGAATACCCGTCAGGCCCCTACTGTGATAAGACCCCTGCGTAACCACCAGTGCCTCTGTCCACCCAGCAGTATAAATGTGTACTAGTAAAAACAAAAAAAAAAACCCTAGTCGCTTCACCCTACGGAAACCGGGATGCACTCCAGCCTGAAGAGCCAGCAGCCTCAGGTGTAAAATTCCCAACAGACTTTACCTACATCTACACATATTACAAGCTGACGTTCTCAAACATCAGCTCATTTACTTGAAAGAAGGGTATAACCTGTCATTATTACTTCCGTATTTACTATCAGATACGCATTTTTTTTTCAGGAAGAAGTTTGTATTCACAATGGGGCGGGTGGGAGATCTTATTTTGGGGTCTTATTTATAAAAGCGTACATGGAGCAAGCCCTAAATTTGTGTGTAAGAGCTTTTCATATGCATAAGAAAATCACTGTTTATCACACGTGTATGCACAGCTGTATGTAATGACTACTGTTAAATCCTGCTCATTCTAAACCACTGCCGGATTGAGTTGTATAAAGAAACACCCTCAAATCACCATACATGTAAACTTTCCTTTCAAAAGCCTGTTATTTGGTGCCACGCTTGTATATTTGCATGCATGTTTGACCTCTTGCACCAGATCGCTGATTATTCACGATTGCATTGTCTAATGAATCTGTACAGAAGGAGGTCAGCGAGTACGGCGGCATGCACACAATCCTAAGAAGAACACCTGCACGCTGCTACTGGTGGCAGACTACCGCTTCTACGAGCATATGGGCCGCAAAGAAGAGAGCACAACCCTGAACTATCTGGTAAAAAATAATCCCATTGTGAGAGGGGAATTCAGCTACAGGCTCAGAATGCTGAGTATGCTGTGCGTTTATGTGCTTAAATGGCAAAAATGCTAGAGCTAAGTTTCCATAGGCACAGAATGTGTTATGTAATGTACACATGGTATCTGGAAAGTGTATGCATGCTTGAAGATACATATTTCCAGAACCCCAGTCTCTTGAAAGTGGTAATGGCATAACAGAGTCAATAGGAATATATTGGATAAAATCCATCATAGTCAGTATTGGATTAATGTGTTTGATTTCTTTCAGATTGAGCTGATTGACCGAGTGGATGACATCTACAGGAACACGTCATGGGATGATGAGTTTAAAGGCTACGGTGTACAGATTCATCAGGTCAGTACCACGCCGTTTAAGAGAACCCTCATATCACATCAAGTGATCATGCTATTGACTGACGCACAGTTTTTAAATCTCCCATCCTTTTTCCATCCCCTTCTTGCTCTGTCTGACTTATTATTGTCCGTTTATTATAAAATGCCATTCTCCACTGAATCACTCCTCATATGATATTCACTCAAAAGAACACAATGTCCTCTTAATGACACAGTCATAAACATTGTGTGGTTGGGTTTTCAATGTGACCATTTCTGTTATACATCATACATCGGTGCCGCCGCTGATATTCAGTTGTTGTCCGTAGTGCTGTTTAATTACACGTGATTAAGCTTTAATCATTTTCCATATAACAGATCATCATAAACAAGCATCCAACTACAGTGTCTCCAGGACAGAATCACTATAATATGCAAGGCAGCCCACAAGCCATAGACAAAGTGTGGGATGTCAAGAAGCTTCTAGAAGTGAGTGCTTATAAATTCTTTGATTTCCCAATGTAAAGAAGTCTGTGTGTGGTTTTTGTGATAATGTAGTACATTTAGCATCATAGTATTGTGGAACGCTTTGGGTTTACTGCATGTATAAATATAGTAAACCTTTTTTTTTTGATAATAATAATTATAATACAGTGTGGGGCGGCACAGAGGCGTAGTGGTTAGCCAGAATGTCCTGGGTTTAAGTCGCAGGTCGTGGGCATTTCCATGTGAAGTTTGCGTGGGTTTCCTCTGACTACTCCGGTTTCCTCCCACAGTCCAAAGACATGCACATTAGGCTAATTGGCTGTTTAATATTGCTCCAGCCTAGTAGGATTAAGCGATTTGGCAAATAAGAGACATGTCCATCTCACATGGCCATTTCTCTTATTCCTATATTATAATATTATGAGGGTTGGGGTGGGTGGTACAGTAAAACTCGGTGTAAATAACTTTATACCACTGTAACAATATGTATCATGATATAGAATTTTTCCCCATTAATTCAATAATGGCATACTGTACTATATACATTTACATTCACAGTTTTTTAGTGTAATTTGACAACCAGAGCAACTTACATTTATAATTTTTATACAGCTGAGCAATTAAGGGTTAAGGGCCTTGCTTAGGGACAGCTTGTAAGTACTGGGGCTTGAACCCTTGACCTTCTGTTCAGTAACCTAGAGCCTTAACCACTGAGCCACCACTGCCCATGTAAAAGCATGTTCATACACTGATTCTCTATATTTGACCACAGTTAGCTAGTTAGTCCTTTTATATTGAATTTTATGAACCTGTAGCTCAGGCGAACAATGAGTGGTGCGTAAGTCATACAAGATAACTTCCATAACAGCCTCAGACATTTCCTACAAGTTTTACATAAATCCTCAGAGGCCACACTGAAAAGCCATAAAATGGACAGCTGTACTGGAGAAATAACCTGTAGATACATTTTATATCAGGATACACATGACTTACGATTCCATTGTTATTTCTATTGGAACTTGGAGCACTGAGCCACATGCAGATAAAGAATTAAGAATGGCATTGATATGATAGTTAGTTTTAAGAGCAAGAGAATAGCAAAATAGGCCATAAATGAAATCTCTTGGTCTCATAGTTGCTGAGAAATGAACAGAAACCGTTGTATCAGTGACTGACAGTAAATTGTTTACATCTGGCTTTTTGCCACTACCGGAAGCTGCCACTAATTTTCTTCCATGGCAGCCATTACTAACCTATTGAATATGTGGTCTATGAATTTTGTCATTTGCTAAGACAGAGACAAACAGCCGTTCATGGGATATATGGGTGATTTCGAACCCTAATGTGCATTTCTTTGGGCTGTGAGAGAAACCTGGAGTACTCCAAGGAGACCCATGTGTGCATGGGGAGAACATGCAAACTCTACACAGGAAGACCCTTGGTCAAGATTCAAACCCAGAACCTTCTCACTGTGAGATGATGGTGCTGACCACTGAGCCAGTGTGTCTTCTTTATGGAAGATGAATGTATATATTTTAAAAATACATTAACTGTAGCGATATAAAAGAAATAATTGGTTTATGCACATCAGTAAGTGTGGAATAACACACAGTCTAGTTTATAAACACTGACCCTTTTTTTTTTTAATATAAATAACTTGCTTCTGACTCTCAGCAATTCAGTTCGGACATAGCCGATAACGCCTCAGCCGTGTGCCTGGCTCACCTCTTTACCTATCAGGACTTTGATGAGGGCACTCTTGGTCTTGCATTTGTAGCCTCCTCCAGAGACCAGGCCTTGGGAGGCCTCTGCTCAAAACGTATGGCTGTGATTTAAATTACCATGCTGCAATACATTACCTGAAATCAGGCAGAGGCTAAAAACTAACACTTTACTTTCTCTTCATAACAGCTTACTATCCAGTCCCTTCTGTGAAGAAAGCCAGCTACCTGAACACTGGCTTAACCAGCACCAAGAACTACGGCAAGACCATTCTTACCAAGGTTTGTCTGTAAATGTTTCAACATCTTAGTTATGTAAGCTTGTTTATTGGGAGATTGTTTTTATTTATTATTCGTTCAGATATGCATACATTGTGTTGATTAATAACACAGGAAGCTGATTTGGTGACTACTCACGAGCTTGGACACAACTTTGGAGCAGAGCATGACCCAGACAACGTTGCTGACTGTGCCCCAACTGATGAACAAGGGGGCAAATTTGTAATGTACCCCATCGCTGTGAGTGGAGACCATCCGAACAACAAGGTATAGTCTAGACTCTACAGAGTATTTTGCTGAGTTTATCACATTCAATACTGTACAGTATGTCATCTGATACTGACAGGTGTTTTCATGAAACGATGAGCTTGCGGTTTAGAATTTAAAGCAGCAAAGAATAAATTACTAACTAGCGTCATAGACAATTGACATGAGTTTAAAAAACAAAGGCTTATTGCTCTTTATTTGTAAAAGCTTTTAGATCTGACATACCATAACTTGTGCACTGTATCCTCACATCTCAATTTATTCCAGCGGTTCTCCATATGCAGTAAAGGCTCAGTAAGCAGGACTCTGAAGGTCAAAGCTCCACAGTGCTTCAAGGTACGCACTCGCAATTTGTGTGGCAATTCTCGGGTGGAAGAAGGAGAGGAGTGTGACCCCGGGCTCCTCCGTCTCAGTATTGACCCCTGCTGTACAGATACCTGCAAGCTGAGAAAGGGTGCGCAGTGCAGGTATGCCACGATGCAGATACATCACTTCATTTTTAGGTGTTGCTTGGTTTAACAATAAAATGTTGGAATCAAGCCTAAAAAAAAACAATTGTTTTGTTTGATTTTAAACTCTGTTGTTTTTCTGTCTTTACCTCAGTGACCTGAACAGTGCGTGCTGCAGCAACTGCATGTATGAAAAAACTAATAAGGTCTGTCAGGAATCCATCCACGCCACATGTAAATCTAGCTCATCATGCACAGGTGAATCTCATTATTATTCGGAGGTATAAGATAAACAGCTAAAGTACCAGAACATGAAACGCTAAATATAAACATGTTGTTTTGTGAGGAAGGTTAATACAATAATGATGCTTTTTACTCTTGTTTGTTCACTAGGAATAATAACAAGCAGCAACAAGCTTCTAGGTTTTTAGGGGTTTTTTTCCTCCAATTTGGCCACCTGCCAGTTTTTGCATCCATCACACATCTCTCCCCATCATATGACAGCTTCCAGCTGGGGAGGCTGAAGGCTATCACATACACCACAAGTTTGTGGACACTTGACCATAACACTTGTGTTTCTTGATGGTTGGACTCCAGGTTTCGTTCCTCTTTACTGTTATAATAAATGTATCTCTTCTGGGAAGGCTCTCCACTAGATTTTGGAGTGTCTTCATGGAGCTCACTGTGTGTACGGGGGGACGGTCATGTTAGGACAGGTCCGAGCCTCTTAGATCTAGCGGGAGGAAAATGGAGTACCCCAGAGAAAACCTCACGCAAGCACAGGGAGAACATGTAAACTCTACACAGAAACGCCCAAGCCCGGGATTCAAACCCAGGACCTTCTTGCTTTGCACCTTTAAAAAAAATAACTTTTTTGTCCTCCAGTCTCTGACATGAGCTTGCTAAAAATTGTAACCAGGATTAATTCAGTTGTTTGATGTTTGAGGCTTTTCTTGCATGTACTGTCCTTTTCAAATCCTCCACAAACTTAAATTGGGTTAAATCTGGGACTTGACCAGGCCGTTTCATAACTCATAATTTTATTTATATTTATTTAACATTTTAACCATTCATCGATGGATTAGCATGTGTACTTAGGATAACTATTATTATGTTAAACAGTCTACCTTCGTTTCAACTTTAGCTTTCAGACATATGAACACAGTATCTTCAAGTACTTCTTGAAAAAAATACACAGTTCATATTTGAAATAATGCCTGCAAGCTGCCAGTCCCCGAGGCAGTGAAATAACCCCAAACCGTAACGTTTCACAGTTGGTGTGGTATTGTCTCCTGTTCACGTGTTCTGTGACCAAACAACTCTTCCAGAGCACATTATTCCAAAGGGCATCATTTGTCATTGTCAAATGCCTCACATCCCTTTCTTATTGTAGACAAATGCACTTTCACGCCAACACTTGCAACTGTTACCTACAGATTCTGTCAGGAAATTTGGGAATTCTTGGAGGATTATGTATTTATTTATTTTTGTATATAGACTGTTCTCGGGTTGATTTGCTGGGGAGACCCTGTCTTGGACAAATTGACAAACATTTGAAGTCTATTCCACTCAGATTTTTTACATTGCAAATTTTCATTTCAAATAATTGAGAGATCTTTGTTTTAATCCCTTTTCCTGAATCCTAGGTATCCACAGGTTTTGTTTTTTCGGAAGGCCTTATAGAGCTTTTAAGATCTTGCCATAACAGCACTCTTCAATAACTGAGAAAACACCAGTCCCTAGATGTCCGGTGTAAATAAGACTGGAGGATATTATAATCAATGGAACCTAATCTGGTATCCCTGGTACTTATTTTATGTACCAGAAGGAGTTATTTATTTATTTTTGAGTTATGAAAATGCCTGTAAAA
The DNA here is from genome assembly GCA_030014195.1 of Neosilurus mollespiculum. Lineage (NCBI taxonomy): Eukaryota > Metazoa > Chordata > Actinopteri > Siluriformes > Plotosidae > Neosilurus > Neosilurus mollespiculum. Next base: position 31,452,905 of record JAQMYF010000023.1, on the reverse strand, counting down.
TATCAGTGTTTTTTTCCCCCCTCTAGGCAACAGCAGTGAATGTCCACCTCCAGGAAGTTTGCCCGATGACACGGAGTGTGTGGATAAGGGGAAATGTCGTGGAGGCGATTGTGTTCCTTTTTGTGAGGCTACACAGAACCTTCGCTCATGTGCATGCAATGGTGAGTGCAGATTAAATTTGCTATAGTCTTAGCTGGCACTGTTTCTAGGACACTCTGACACAGTGGGATACGCAAGGGGTCCTGGTCCTGGGTGCTGAAATGTTGACGACCTTTTTTAAGTATCACACTATAGAATTTAGTCTGGATTTCTGTTGCATCTTAAACATGGTTCTAGAACACTGACCATCTATAAGGGGATGTACTTCAATTTATACCATTTTAGTAATTTTGTTAATTAAGTATAAACAATTTATTATATATTTTAGCATTTAAATGTCTGTACATGTCCATAATATATACTGTATAAGGTAAGTGATGACTGAAAACTGAAGGAAAATTTGTTTCACCGACTTCTCAGTCTAATGAGAAGGGCACGCATGCGCAGCAGTTTGAAAAGAGGCGGGCGGTAGCATCGCATGTCACGGAGGGGGCGTGTGCTTGCTCACGCCCCTCCCTGGTTGGTGGTGGTCGTGTGATAGGGAAGGCAAAAGTTGATGGGTGGGAATTGAAAACGACTAAATAAGGGAGAGAAATCCAAAAACAAATAAATAAATAAAAAAGAGAAGGGTGAGTTTGTATTCCTTGAGGCACTGGTACTTTTACAAATCAGGAGATGTATTTAAAAGGGCATGTCAAACAGATTGAAGGAGGACTATTCTCCCAGTGCTCACAAAGAAACACCTTAGTACTTAAATAGTGTACCAAACTGTGCCACATATGAGGCATTTTGGTTTCTTTTTATTTGCCCTCATGTTTATCAATTCATATTCAGTCTTTAAAGGGGCCTCATTTACTTACCAGATATCAAACAAACATGAATTACAGTGTTATCTGTAGAAAATAAAATGGAATCAGCCACAATGTCTTTCTGAAACCATTTGCTTACTCCTGTACGCAAGTGTCAGTGACCCCTGCACTGGGCGCCATGATATTAGTGAACATCGTCATCTTTCTTATTTCTCTTAATAGAAAACCTCTGTTTTCAGCCAAAATGAACTGATAATGGAAAATAACACATTGGATATTCTCTAGTGAATGAGCACCTTTAAAATTAAATGAAAGGCAAGCCTTCCAAATGCTCCTGTTGCACATGTTCATATGCATGTTTTCATTATCAGGTGGTTTTTACTTACAGTTTTAAAATTGCTTTCTGCTTAAATCCTTTTAATTAGTTTGCAATAGCTTGTTTGAAAAGGCTACTGTTTCACTTTTGTGAGAATAAGACGTGAATCCCCAAGTTCATATAAGGCAAGTTAACAGTATACAGATATTAAATTAACAAATCAGACATAAACTAATGAACTTCTGAATAAAATAAAACAGGCACTTCTGCAATTCAATCATACACGATTCCGTTCACATACATTTAAAACATACTGTGCCATATATTCATATGCAAATTAGTTAAATTTTGCCAGTGGGGAGATGATTGTGTGACTTTTCGCTGTTTTTTTTGCATTACAATGTCGCCCCTCCTGTGTGTGAAGTCATTGCTCTTTTTAAATCTCCACACAAAAAAAGTGTGTTTCATGAAACACACAAAATGAAATTAGTGTTATATTACTTGTGTGGCTTGTTTATGCGTGATGCCTCGTAACACTTCAAATTAGTAGCACCGAAATCAGTCTTCATAGTTCACCCGGATCATTGTACAAGATTAATGTATCATGGATAATCAGACCACACTGAATTATGGGTTCTTTTGCTTTTCTTACAGATACAGACCACTCATGTAAAGTGTGCTGTAAGGACCCCTACGGACTCTGCAAACCTTTTACGTTAAATGGTGACTATCTGTACCTGCGGAAGGGAAAGCCGTGCACTGTCGGCTTCTGCGATGGAAACGTGAGCAGCTTCATTTCCTACGTCCTTTCTTTTTGTGATGTGTTTCAGACATGGAGCAGTTTTTCTTATTTCTGTTTTTTTAGGGGAAATGCATGAAGCAGGTACAAGATGTTGTCGAGCGGTTGTGGGACTTCATTGACAAGCTAGACATCAACACATTTGGTAAGTAAATTAATTTTACATATTATTTATATATTATGTTTCTGAAATTTTGGATTTTTAATTCCTTAGTTTATGTTTAATGCTATATGGTTTTCTGCGTAAAATTCAACTAATGTACTATAAAGATACATTTTCATAGCAACTTTTTTTTTTTTTTTTTTAACCTTTATTAATGTTGTCAGTAATTCTGAAGCTGAATGTTATGTTCTACTCTCTTCAGGGAAGTTCCTTGCTGACAATATAGTGGGTTCTGTGGTGGTCTTTTCCCTCCTCTTTTGGATCCCTCTGAGCATCCTGGTGCACTGTGTGGTAAGAGTGTCCTTTGATGTTTTTTAATTTTTAATTAACAAATAAAAGGCAGCAAGCTTTGCAGTTATAGGAAAATAATCAGGCGGTACATTATACAGCTCAAAGTTTGTGGATGCCTCACGCATGATTGTGCTTTTTGAACAACCCGTTCCACATTTAGTTCCCTTTTTTGGGAAAAAATTTCAGAACATGGCCATTGAAAGCTGCTATAGCATTAGTGAGGTCACGCACTGGTGGGCATTTCCTCCCAAAAGTCTTCAGTTCAGGGCTCGGTGCAGGTTCTTCTACTGAAATTCACCAAGGACTGAGATCTCTCTGTACAGACCAAGCAAACCAGGTTAATAACACTATTTATCCATCATCCAGTGGCTACTTCCGGCATGATAATGCACCTTGTCACAGAACAAAATGTCTTCTGAATTTGGTTCAGTGAACAGGGAGGGGACTAGCAACATGAAAGTGTACATGAGAAACCTACAATAATGTCCGCATGGAGCAGAATCTTCTTCCAACATCTAATGGAATCCATGCCATAAAGAATTGATTCTAATCTAAGGGTGAAGTGAGACCCTACCTGGGATTAGTATTCGTGTTCCTAAAGCCACGATATCATTTGAGCGATAACGTCCGAAAATGCCTTGATCAGTTTTTAGGTCGGCATGGGGTGTCTGCGACCGATATCGTCAGTGACTTTCAGCGAGGAATCCACCCATTGTGGACAATCGTCCCTTTTTTTGGAACTTGTTTCCAAATGTTGGACGATTACACACGATAATCCATGTACTAATCTATTAGTAATTATGTTGCCGACAGTCTGAGACCGTTGTGGTCGATCACAGATAGTTGGGGACTTGGTGGTAGACAGTCTCAGACCTAGTTGTTGGCCAGAGATTTTCATCTGAGCATAATTTTATTTGAGTCATTTAGGACATTACATACACAGTTGCGGTTGGTCTGAGACAGTCGCCAAAAATCACGGGCAGTCACCAAAGAATCGCCCAAACGAGATCGGGCCTTAATAAAGTGTACCGTGAGTGTAGATTGGCCACCAAACAAGTCTCTAAACTATTACTATAGAAGTGATAATGTATTATAATGAGTGTTTTGATTCAAGTGCCATGCTGTTGTAGAAAATTAATCAACCCCTACACATTTGGGAATTCAGCAGCGCCATGGTGTATATTTTTTTCTTCATTCTTCCTGTTTGCAGGATAAGAAGCTGGACAGACAGTATGAGGAGAACTCCAAGTCTCTAGTATACCCCAGCGTAAGTGTCCTTTCCTCACCTATGCCCCAATATTCCAGAGCCGAGAATCATTTACATGCCTATAATAAGCAGGGAAGAAAGACAGTTAGTCTAACTGTGTGTGTGTGTGTGTGTGAACGTGTGTATGAAGAAGTCAGCATTTCCTTCTTCATTGGGGCTTAACACATTATACGAGTCTGTGAGTGAGTGTGGTTGAAGATGTGACCTGTAGCTCCACTGTTTGCTCTGAGCCTCATGGAACTGCAGCAGATGATGGTGGAAGTGTGTAGTGAAGCCTGAGGTGAGTGTGTCATGTGCCGTTTGCCCGTGTAGAGTGCAGTGTGTCGAGTCGTGTGCATCTGTTAGCTAGTTGCCTCCTAAGGTGTGTCGAATGCTGAGCACGGTTGACGTGTATAGTGTTGTGCAGTCAGTGTTGATGTAAACGTTGACGTACTGACGTGTGGAAGTGTTCCGAGTGCATGGCTTTTCCAGACAAATCGTACAGACCCCAAGAACGCTCGGTACCCACGGAAACAGAGGTGTGGATGATTGCCTGAGCAGTTCAAGGGTGTGTCCGAGGCTACGTCAGTGTAGAAAAAGGAATTTGGCATGTTTATGTTTCAGATCTTAAATGTTATAGTCGAATAGTTGTTAAGCTGTAGTTCATAATATTATATTGTATATTCCCAAAACAGTTGGACTTTGTTTGGGTTAATCTATTAAATTATCCTTTATCACTGGAAGCACTGTCTCTTTAAGAACTTTTATTTATTTATTTATTTATGTGATTAATTAACTGATCATTGTTTTCCCAATTTTGTTGGACACTTCTCTTCCTCTCTCAGAATATGGAAATGCTGAGCAGTGCAGAGGGGGCTCCCATGCGAATCATCAAAGCCCCCTTTCCTCCTCCTCCTCCTCCTCCTCCTTCTGTTTCAGCAGCGCGATCCATGCCGGGACACCTCAGTGGCGGCAGCAGCACCTCTCCGCCTACAACCTCCTCTTCGGAGCCCAGAGCAGATCCTCCGCGTATGGCCACCATCGAGGAGGACTCCAGCGGTGACTCTCCACCAGGGACAGCCTTCTCCCCGAGTGCTGCGCCAGCCAAGTCGTTCGAGGACCTCACCGAACATTCACCACTAAACCGTCAGAACAAGCGACTGCAGAGACAAGCACGCGTTGAGAGTAAAGAGACGGAGTGCTGAGAGACGCACCCGCTCCACTTTCAGTTCACACTTTCACACACTCTCCACTGCAAGTATGCACTTTGGTACATGATAAACTAATGAGCCTTTATAAAGAGTCAGTTTGGAGACAATCCAGGATCACTATGGTGTAGTGTAGGTATATGGTGAGGACTGCTGTGTATTTTTGGTTAGTTGTTTAAATCTCTGATATAAATGTATTTTTAAGAGATAAAGCAAGTGTACAAATTCTAGAACCCCGAATATTAAAGGTGCCCTCTGTCTCATGTAAGGACAAACAGTTCCTTTTTCTTTGACTTGATCCCGACCACTGTGTCCACATTTGTGGACTGCCTTTTTAGGAGAAGGAGACATGAGGGGCGGGGCTAATTTCAGGGCCAGAAAATTTTAATCGAATGCCTGGAGGCTACCCACATCCCTCGCATGGCCTTTAAAAAAACCGATGATTACAGATATGGACATATGTTTAAGCATTTCAACTAACTGTGTTTGGCCGGTGGTGTAGTGGTTAGGTTGCCAGGCTCATGGTTGTGGGGTTGAACGGTTCCCACCGTGTCCTGGCAAGGTCTTAACCACAAGTGTGCCTCTGTCCTCCCAGCAGTGTAAATAAAAGTTTCCAGTAAAAATGCTGGGAAGGTAACCTAGCGTCCCATCCAGAAGGAATTGAACTCCTAGTCGCCTAATACTACAGAAATTCGGGATAAGATCCAGCTCTGATGAGCTACTAGACTCGGGTGTAAAAAGCCCAAAAACAGACTTACCGTTATTCACACAAACTGCACTTTTTTTAATGCTAGACTTAATAAAAATATTTTTTTTAAAGTGCCTTGTAGAATAGCTTGTTCAGAGTCGCACTGGAATTAAAACCAGAGCTGTGTGTTACTGGTCACTGAAATGCCTGGTGAGTACAGTGTGTACGGATCAGTGGAGCATTTCCTGCTTGGAAACGTGACCAAGTCTTGGAAATGTTCACCCTATATTTGAGTAAAGATCAACTCTACAGACACAAATTTAATTCCCATTAAAGATTCATCATGGGCAGTATTCCAGTCCTGGTCTCAGATCTGTGTAGGTGTTCACTTTGCCCATGTCTAAACTCATGATGTATTGAAAGCAGAATTTCTGCAGGAAAGTCTCCAGTTTGTGGTTGTATTAGTTCTACTAACTACCACTCGTGAACATGTCAAACAGATGAGACCGGGATGTGATTTATGAATCGAGAACGCCCTTAACGCTAACATCATTCCTGTCTCTGCTCTGTCCTCCTGTAGCGGTTCAACTGACTACGCTTAAAATTTTCTAGTTTATAAACTGCCCAGGTTTAACTGGAAGACTAAATGAAATATAAATACACTGAATTCTAATTTAAATGCACATTTGTGAGCCCATATAAACATATCAAGAGGAGATGTGGGTTTTTTTGGTTTTTGTTTAGGTGCTGTTTGGGTCTCTGTGTATATGGACGTGGTGTAGCGGTAGAGACCCAGGCTTGGCGAGGGCATTTCTGTGTGAAGTTTCAATGCTCTTTCCGAGCTTGCATGGGTTTCCTCCGGGTACTCGACATGCACATTAGGCTAATTGGCTGTTCCAAAATTGCCCCTAGGGGTGAATGAGAGTGTGAATGGTTGTGTGCGTGTGTGTGTCTTCCCTGCAATGGTCTGGCGAGCTGCTCAGGGTGTACCCTGCCTTCGCCCAGAGTCGGCTGAGATAGGTGCCAACCTCCACGCGACCATAATAGTAGGATTAAGCGGTCTGGCAAATGAGATGAAAGAATGTGTGTGTGTGTGTGTGTCACATAATGATCCAGATAACATTATGGATTTATAATTAAAGCACTATGGCTGTGAATCTATAAAAATGTCATGTTACTGTTGAAACTCTTGCATTAAATTTAGATCAGGAGTGTGTGGTGCTGTGTTTTCAGTTATAATATCTAGACTGCCTTTTTGTCGACTGTTTATACTTTATATTTGTTCTGTATGAAATGCTTTGCCTCTCAAAACCACTCGAATTGTTAGTATTGTAATTTAATGCTTTGTGATGCCCAGATCCTAAAACACACTTTACTGTGCTTTACACACATGAAACACCTTTTTTTTTTTTTCTTTCTCACACTTTTTTTTAAATATCTAATGCCAGAAAGTATGTAATATTTCAGGATGTATTTAGTGCTAGTATTATACTGTTATGGTCACATTTGTCTTCTAGATGTATATATCTTTATTTACTTACACTATCTGACCGCACAAGAATAAACTCGAGCACTGCACACTGTTGTACTCATTTAATCAAAAAGTCACATCCTTCAATCAGTGTTTATAAACACAGGGAGAAAGAAATCATTGAGAACATGAATCCAACCTTTCATTACAAATTCATCTTAATTACTAATAATAAATCCAGTCCCATTCGCAGTTCTGCACACACACACCCCTACATATTTTTTCTGCACAGGTGATTAATACCTCAGTGTTGTCAATCTGATAAAACAGTGCAACCGTTGCTAAACACTGCTGTTTCACCGGTAATGAAGTGAAAGGAATTAAGCTAATCAGAATGTCGATACAAATCAACCCCCACGTGCTTGGTGTACAAATTACTGCTCATCCTGTGGTAAAGCGGTCTTGTCTGCTGTTGTATTGATATTAAAGTTAATTTAATATTGCAGCAAAAAAAAAAAAAATGGACCTGTGTACTGGCCTTGAAAAATAAAGTGTTCAGTGACTTAAAAGCATAATGATTACTGTTTACTACACGAGCAGAGCGATCTGATTGGTTTGCCGCCTCAAACAATTGTGCACTGAAGGTGAGGATGTCGCTGAATTTTCCCTGAGACAACATTGAGGGCAGCGACATCCACCGAGTCTGAGGTGCATAACTGTTTTAGTATATACTACACAGCAACATCAGCACAAAGTGTACTAAAGTGAGATTTTTATGGTTTATTCATTTTTTAATCAGGACTGGCAGGTACACATCCTAAGAGCTTTCTTCCAATGACTTTAAACCCTTTCCCGAAATTTTGGTAGTCCTGTGGCAAAATAAAATGAGATTTTTATCGTTTATATTTACATATTTTAACCATGACAGGCTGGTCAGGTGAGCCCTGCACTTTTAAGCTGAGTTAATAGCACTATGGAACGTTACTCATGATGTCATGCCATATAACTCATATGTTAGCATCCAGAGTAATTGTATACGACATGGACACAAGAAAACTGGCTCTGGTAAGATGTGTTTATACACTAATTTTTTTTGTATATACACTACAAAGAAACAGAAGAAAAATAAACTAAAACTTAGAGTATTTATACGTTTTAATTATCAGTTGGTCAGGTGAGCTGTGTGCGTTGGATACAAGCTAATAGCTGTGGAGCTATAGCTGTTTTAAGCACTTATTCACTAGAGCAGGGGTCACCAACATTTTTGAAACTGAGGGCTACTTCATGGGTACTGAGTCATACGAAGGGCTATCAGTTTGATAGGCTCTCCTGAAATTACACATTTGCTCAGTTTTCCTTTAGTTATACATTATCAATAATGATTAATGA
>JAQMYF010000023.1:31394361-31426220 GCA_030014195.1 Neosilurus mollespiculum | reverse complement strand
TTGTGTGTGTGTTCGCGCGCATGTGTGTGGGAGAGAGAGAGTGCGTGCGTGTGTGTGTGTGTGTGTATGAGCGTGTATGAGCCTGAATGTGTGTGTATAAGTGTATGAGCCTGAATGTGTGTGTATAAGTGTATGTGCCTGAATGTGTGTGTGTGTGCGTGTGTGTATGAATGTGTGTGTGTGTATAAGTGTATGTGCCTGAATGATTGTGTGTGCATAAGTGTATGTGCCTGAATGTGTGTGTGTATGAATGTGTGTGTGTGTGTGTATAAGTGTATGTGTCTGAATGGGTGTGTGTGTGTGTGTGTATATGTGTCTGAATGTGTGTATGTGTCTGAATGTGTGTATGTGTCTGAATGTGTGTGTGCATAAGTGTATGTGCATGAATGTGTGTGTGTGTATAAGTGTATGTGTCTGAATGTGTGTGTGTGTGTGTGTGTGTATATGTGTCTGAATGTGTGTGTATGTGTCTGAATGTGTGTGTCTGAATGTGTGTGTATAAATGTATGTGTCTGAATGTGTGTGTGTGTGTGTGTGTATGAATGTGTGTGTGTGTGTGTGTATATGTTTCTGAATGTGTGTGTGTATGAATGTGTGTGTGTATGTGTCTGAATGTGCGTGTGTGTGTGTGTGTGTCTAAATGTGTGTGTATGTGTCTGAATGTGTGTGTGTGTGTGTGTGTGTGTGTGTGTATGAATGTGTGTGTGTGGACAGCTGGCGTCAGCTCAGACTGGAGCATGTACTGCATATCATAAAAGTTACACGTTGCTACTTTTCACTTACAGGTTGAATAATAAGCACTAATTCATTTTAAACACACATTAAAGGAGTCATCCCTCCATTTATCCTGCTGGGGTCGCGGGGAGGCTGGGGTCTACCTCATCTGGGGGACAGTGAATAGAATGATTTATAAATAATTTCTCTTTTGTAATTCTATATTGTACTGTATATGTAAAAACTGCAGTTGTGTGAACTGAACCGTATGAGCAACATATGAGTGTGAACATAGAGTCACTTCTGAATGTATTATAGCGGAAGGCCAGCACGGAAGAGCACCATACTTATGAAACCATGGAATCTTTTTTAAAAGGCTGTACATCATCCATCTGTCTGGTGTCCATAGGTATCTCAAAGCTGATTGACTGTTAATGCCTGGCTGAATTGCAGGATGATGGTTGTCAAGAATTCTGAAACTGATCTATTCATAATGAGCTCTCATGTGTTGGTGTATGTCTGTGTGGTGGTGGTGTTTGGGGGTGCTATCCATTAGTGAGGTGGTATGTCTACCAAAACAACGATTTAAAGAAATTGTTTAACAACGGAACACCCACTTAAGAAACCATCGACTTGATTTTCCAGATGACGGGAAGTGCTTGTTAGGATAATTTTTTAAATGACAGTATAATGTTTCTTTTTTAGATTTACTACAATGATTTGTCCACCTAGTTTGTGTAGAGTTTAGACTTTTTTTTTTTTAATCTCTGACATGGGGTTTTGATTTCACCTGTGTTCGTTAGTTTGGGTGCAAGATATGCACGGATTTGGAGACTTCTTTTTCTCAAGTGGGGTGTGGTACAAGTAACAAACTCTTACATTTTGGATGGGGGCCTGTGCATGGAATCATGTTAAAAAAAAAAAAATTGTTTAATATAGGGTGAAATATTCATCAGATGCACATTAGGGGGAGGCATTTTATTATAACTAAGTTATAATTGACCATTTGTGCCTGGTTGAGGTACCTTGCACTCTGACTGCCTGTTAGTTAGGGTTTTTTGTGTGTTTTGTTTACAGATAAGAACATAAGTTATCCACAGATTTGGTGTGATACAGGTAGCACTCCTTTCAATTTTCAAGGTGATCCTTTCATGGGATTGCACTGGGAAAAAAAGAATAAATAAAATAAACTCAATAAGTGCAAATAATGTGTGAATGAGTGTTCTTCATTTGCCCACTATGGGGAGACATTTCATTATAAGTATGCCAAGTTCTAATGAAACCTGAAGTCGTAATGTAATTCAGTGCACTTATCACCATAATCCATCTGTGCCTGATGGAGATAGCTTGCCCCTCTAGTTTTTCTGAAGTCTTTGTTAAATGTTCTCTAATTTTTTTTCTTAATTGCATATCTTTGGCAAAGTGTTTTAAGCTCTTAGAAATAGACAGTGGTAGACAGACAACCAGATGATTTCTTGCCATTTAAAATTACTAATAAATTTCTTGAACTGTACTGCTGATGTAAATATAAAGGTCACCGGGGTGTCTCAGTTAGAGTTGAGAAAGCCACATTCTCCACTGTTTATGTACAAAGGCAGAATGATGAATGATCTGTCTACCTCATGGCTCTTTGCACTTTTTCTAAGCATTGGCTGGATTGTGTTTCGAGGACTGGTGTTAGGAAGCACTGAAGTGCTGGCGTCATGTTAAAGAATGTGGTGTTGTGGTGAAGAATGTTCCGCAAGGTCAAGAAGCGCCACAGCAGCAGCAGCTCCCAAAGCAGTGAAATCAGCACCAAGAGCAAGGTGAGCTGTGCAGCAGTCTGAGCCATCTCATCTGTAATGCACGAGTTGACTCAAGTCACAACCTTAAAGTCTGTTCTCTCCTTATCTAGTCTGTAGACTCCAGTCTGGGAGGCCTGTCCAGGTCCAGCACGGTTGCCAGCCTCGATACAGACTCCACCAAGAGCTCAGGTTAGCCACTCACACTTAATATAAACAATGCGGCATTCAGTTGTATGCAATGTGTAAGAAACAACAAAATCTGCATGACTCTTTAGGTAACAGTTCATCAGAGACATGCGCTGAGTTCAGAGTGAGATATTTGGGAGCTGTCGAGAAGCTGGACTTTGAGATGAGCAAAACCCTTCAGGAGCCATTAGACCTGATCAACTATATTGATGCAGCTCAGGTAATGGTCACATACTTGTACTTAAGATCTACTAAAGGCCTAGCACTCTCACTCACTCACTCACTCACTGGACGAAATTGAGGTAACATACGAACAGCTCACCAGAGCAGGGCCGACATGCACAACCATTCACACCTACAGGCAATTTTGGTACAGCCAATTATCCTAATGTACATGTCTTTGGGCTGTGAGAGGCACCTGAAGTACCCAGAGGAAACCCATGCAAGCACAAGGAGAACATTCAAACTCTACACAGACTCAAACCCAGGGCATTCTTGCTGTGAGGCGGTTGTGCTAACCACTACACCAAGACCTAGCATTACAGCGATAAGGAGTAAATGCTAAATATTATATTAGAGATCGTAGGTTACCAGTTTTAATATCTTCACTGTTGTCTCATTCACTGGCTCGGTTTAAATTTGGAACCCTCTGCATTCTCTCCAAAGCAAGACGGAAAGCTTCCGTTTGTACCTGGAGAAGAGGAGATGATCCTGGGAGTGTCCAAGCATGGAGTCAAAGTGGCGTCGTTGAACCAGTGTGTAAGTGTATCCTTTAGCGATGAGAATCACCAGGGACCACGCGAAAAAATATTACCATAATACTTAGATACTGATTTGATTTGTGTTGCAACCCTGTAAGCATCAGAATTCTATAAATATACTGATTCAATATTCTGGGGGGGAAGGGGGGGGGGGGTTTGTTTGTTTGTTTGTTTGTTTGTGGTTTCTTTTGGCACAAATTAAAAATTTTGAACCTTGTAAAAGAAAGTTTGTTAACTGTTATCAAATAATTTGTTGGATGCTGTGCTGTCTGACAATATGTGAAGAGTGCGCAACCTGAAAGAGATTCTGCAACATTTTACGTTTTCTGTAAAGCGAGCACCCGTTACTTTCTCACTGAGAGCGACCACTGCGTTCATTAATTCCCGAATAAAACATGATGAACAGGATGTTATAAGTAAAAAATTATATTATTTTCCTATAATAGCACATTACAAAATGCTAAAGTTTTATTAGATAAAGAATGACATATATATATATATATATATGCTTCTGTCTCCCTGTGAACCTAGTAGAATTAAGTGGTTCAACAAATGAATGAATAAGTTAATTACATAAAAAAGTATAGAATTCGTCTTTATATGATCTGGAGAATTATTTGGTATCAGAGGGTGTTATCCCTCAACATACAACCTCTCGACTGAATAATTCTCTATATTACACTCTCCTCATTCAATAATTGCTTATAGTATCCACTGCACATAAGAAACACAAACTAAAACAAGAATGTTTTTAAATTTTTTAAATGTGACAGTGGTCACACCAGCTTCATGATGGCATCTTTTGAAACTCATTCAAAGTTTGAAAAGCATGAAGGCCATATTTGTAGCTTTCTGCTTATTTTCTGGGGCAGCATTTTATTGAATTTGTAAAATTCCAGAATCAGTAACACGGCAAAGCGTGAGGTTTTGCCCACCATTTTGAGTCAAGCATTAACCTGAGTTTTTTTTTTTTGTGGGCTGCTGAATATCTGCTCTCCTAAAATGGTGAACCAGTCAGACCTCCTGACCAGTCTGATCTGAGAATTGAACAGAGCTGTGTGATGATACTCATTTGCTTGCTGTATGACTTATCAAGTAAGGCAGAACAATTTTGTTTATCAGAACAAGCAGATGTCTTCTCACCAATCAGTCTTTTGTTATCTTACTCATAAACAGTAAGTTCATAAAACCTTGAAGTAGTTCAAATATCTCCAGTAAAGAGCACGTCTGACTGTGAGAAACAGAAGAGGATTTATTTGTCACTTTGGAGCAGGAATGCTATATTTCCCCTGTTCTTTTTACTCTCCATTTTGAACTTGTGCTCTCGGTCTTATTAACTAGAGTTGTGCTTGTCATCTAAAATTGCACAAGAGTGACAATAGTTGTTACTTCCGATAATGCAATACCTTTCTACTTAGAACCAAGTTAAAGGATCGGTTTTCTGGGTAATCATATGTTGACTGGCCAACATGGATTATAATGAAACCACTACACCACTGTAAATTTTTTTTTTTTATTATTCATTTAAAATACTTTTATAATAGACAGTCACGTTACTGTGTTACGCACGCCAGTCGTGAAATAATCATTTAACTTATCTGATTCCAACAATGCAATAATTTGGTTATCCCATGGCAATTATGCAATAAATGGGCTCATAGATAAATACCAGAAAGTTTTGGATTTAAATAAATGTGGGGAGAACTGGTGAACTGAAGTTATAAAAAGTACCAATGTAAATTTCCCAGTGTAAGAATCGCCAAAATTTAGGGGGAAATGTTTTTTTTTTTTTTAACATACGTTTAAGTCATACACAGTATAATTTTTCTCTAAAAACACCCATTCTACTGTTTACCCTCTTGTTGGATGTCTTGTAGGATGTGTTACATCGCCACCCTCTGTACCTGATAGTGCGCATGCTGTGCTATGACGACGGTCTTGGAGCTGGGAGGAACCTCCTGGCACTCAACACCACCGATGCCAAACAGCAGAAGTGCAGCATCTGGGTCTATCAGTGCAGCAATGCGGTAAGCTGATACACCACATCACTGAATACCCTCCACACTTCATGTTGAAGTGTTTTCCTATTTGAGTGAGGAATTCAGATCTTCACCGCTGTCTAGAAGTTGACAGCAGCTGGTTTGCTTAAACTTGAATTCAAACACTTTGACACTTTCTGTATTTGTCTTCATATTTTAAATCAGAAATAATTTTTGCTCTTTTAAAGGATCATATTGTACTGTATGTGGATTGTGGCATCAGAAACCAGTAGCCTTATCAAGTTGGTATAACTTAAGCTGATACTCAAAGCTGAATTATACCCAAGCTTAATAAAAGTTTGCATGGATTGTATGTCTTTGCACGTCAAAACACTGTACTGTTAATACAATATTTTTCATAGAGGAAAAAAAACCCACAAGTAATACATTTTCACACAGGAAAGCACCATTATACAGCAAAAATAGTCACATGTGAGTCACATAGAAGAAGCTATATGTGCGGAAGCTTTGTGAGGTTAAAGGCATGTCAAATGTCTGTGTAGCATAGGTTCACACACTCATACAAGCAGCCACTAGTTTATACACTGCATGGCCAAAAAATTCTCACACACGAGTATGTTGTAGTTCCACCTTTAGCCTTGCTTACAGCACGTAATCTTCATGCCATTGTTTCAACAAATTTAAGCAACATAACATTTATTTCCATCCAGTTTTGCGTTCATTTCTCACCGATGTCTTGAACTGATGAGGGAAAAACTGAACCACTCCATAAAGTCTTCTCCATCACATCCTGAAAACGTTCAATAGGGTTAAGGTCAGGACTCTAGGGTGCCGATACATATGTCAAAATGACTCCTCATGCTCCCTCAACTACAGGCTCATTATTTGAGTCCCCATTTTATATTCGTGCCATCACGGAAGAAAAAGTGCATTGATGTGATAACCTGCTCATTCACTACATTCAGCTCATCAGCTGACTTCATTTTATTGCCACATTAACGTTGCTGAGCCTCGACCTGACCAACTGGAGATTACATGCTGTGGTCAAGGGTGAATGCACTCCATGAAAATATGAGTATGTAGTGCATCTGCATATTCTTATTTTTGTTATCTTGTCTTATTGGAACTGACTCGTCTACGTCCTATTCACATGGTTTCACACTCATGAGAGTGAATTGAACTCTAAATGGCGTGTTTAAACAGGCTAATGCAAACTACTGAACGCATTTTAGTAGATTGCAACTTCAAAAATGTAAGCAAAAACCATCTGATGATGAAATTATACCCATATTCACTGTAACAGGAGAGCTTTATTTTCATTTTTTTTTTAAGTGATTGATGTCATGTGCTTGGTATGCTACCCACCCAGAATTTTACAAAGAAACAAGACAAAGCAGAAAGTGCAAATCTCTCACCAATCCCCAATACAAACCAAAATGTCAAAAATTGCCTGTGGTAAAGAATCCTTTGAAAAATTCTTGGATCCAGAATTTGCTCCGGATCATCTCCAGAGTTTAATGGAGTCTTCCTGGTTGTCCAGAGCCCCAACTCTCATAGAAATTTCATGAAAATCTGCACATTGCTTTTTCTCTTCATGTCTTTGTCGGGGCAAACTAATAAAGATGTGCTCCATATCTATTGGTCATGTGGAGCAGAATATAAAAGCAGAAATGTTTGAATGCAGATCACCTTTCTGACCCAACAGTGGGTCTGTTGAAGTGTTGGAAAGCTCAGTATGAAGCCAGCTAGCAGATTTTTACTCATTAACAATAATTTTGTTTATGGTATTGCCATAAATGTTATTACTGAAGTTGTACTACTGTCTGACATTCGCTTCTGTCCCCTGTAGGAACAAGCTCAAGCCATCTGTAAGGTGCTCTCCACTTCATTTGACTGTGTTTTGGCCTCAGAGAAATCCTGAGGCCCGTCTCTCCTGCGAAAGCCACGTTCTTAACCGAGGGTCAAATTGGATGGCAAAAAAATTACATGATCCCTGGATAATGTTTACAGTGTTAATAGACTTCAGGTTTAGAATTCCATTAGCATAATTCTGCTCGATGATCATTATTAAAGCGTGGTCTCTAGTGGGAGCAGTGTTACACTTTATCCTCTACTCCTGATATTACAGTCCCCATCATTCAATATGCCTTCCAGGCAAGTCTTATTTAATGTAAATATATACGCTGAGATCAGCGTACGGTTTCTGCTGTGGCCTGCTAACTGCTAACTTCTCATGGGATTAATGCTATCAGTGGTACAGTAATTACAGTAAGTACGGAGGAACACAAGGACTTATTCATCAAGCATGCTGTAAATTCCAGCTCGCTGTAGCCGTGTGGGTGGAAGGTCGGGGAGGTCTGATGTTCAGTGCTGTTTGTAACAGAACACTCTCACCTGTCCTCTCACAAAGCCTGATCCAGATGGGACTGGATCAGTTCATACGGTACTATAACCTCACCTCACAAATGGTACAATAAACCTTTTGATTTTGAATTTATTGTATGTTTTCTTTAATCTTCTTGTATTTGTCCGTCCTGAAAGTGTGGTGTGGTCAATCTCATCAGTATATAATGAGTATTATTTTGTAAAAGGTAAGGAAAAAATAGCAATTAAAGCCTTAAAATGGTTCTTTTAAGAAACAAAAATTATATAATATTTTCGAATTATTATGGATATCGACTAGGACTATTCAGCAGTATCCACAGAGAATGAGGCAAAAAGCATTTATTTATTTATTTTTAATTTTTATATATATTTAAGCATTATCCCAGGTTTGTGGAGTAGATAACATATTATTCATTCAATAGATTTTTTTTTGTTTGTTTCTGTTTGGTGGAAAGCCATCGAATAATTATTTTGTATTCTTTTACGAGCCGAATTACTGCATCAGTGCCATCGCATTACCAAATTATTCCATCACTACTATTGGAAAAGTTGAATGATTATTGCGCGATTGCCACGCCCAACATAGTAACAGGACTGTTTACTTTGAAAATATATCGAATGAATAATAAAATTATAGAATACTGCCTTGTTATATAATGTGGAGAATTATTTGTTCTTGGAGGGTGTTATCCACCGAGGCTGAAAACCCTCTCAACGGCATAATTCTCCCTTACATGCTGTCTCATTCAATAACTGCTTATTATTCTGGGTGGGTAATGCTTGAATCAAAACAATTAACACGTACTTATTTCAGACACGTGTCGTGCGTCCTATTGTAAATACTAAAATACCTCTGTAGAGCACAGTTTACTTTGATTCTATTTTATTATTTTTTTAATAAGTTGGCTTCACAGATGCAAAAGCCGTTAGCTACACAAAATTATTAGCTGGCTCGAAGCGCAGGGCTCACCAGACCTGCCAATCTGTCATGGCTACAATTTGTAACTATAAAAATCTTGTTTTAGTTCCCTGTTTATTGTTTCCACATAGTATATGCTAAAATTCTTAAAAAGAGACTGCATACAAAAAGTTGAGTAAATTTTTCTAAGAATCACCCAAAGTGTGATACAGCACCCCCTCCGATTCCCATCAGATTTTTTCTTGATATCATTTCTATGATGATAACATCAAGAAGGCCTTCACCTGGAACGCTGACTCATAAAGGGTTAATGATGCAAAAAGCCTTTCTGATATCGAAATAATAAAAGTAGTTTTATTTAATTCCATAGAGGGCGATCTGAGTTATGGGCTGATAAAAATTGGCTCTTAAAGCGACACCTGCTCAAAAATGCACTCAACTTCTGCCTCCATCGTGATGATTTATTCTTTTTTTATATCCAATTTTAATGTGCTTTCTTGCTCAGGTTTCCATAATGTACCTCACACTCGGTGGATGTTGCTGAACTGAATTATCCCGAGGTTGCAAACCAACCACATTGCACCACTTTAGTGTATTCTATATACTAAACAATATTTGTAGTTTTATTTTAGGTGTATTTTTGATGTATGGCAATGCTGTACAGCAACAAAAATAGGTCTCTTGAATGTATCAGCAAAATAAATAAATAAATGAATACGGTTTTAGACACTGAATTCAAATGTGTGTGAGTGCGGAAGGTGCTTTTAAAATCTCTGGCACAGGCCTTGAATATATTTTTTGTCATTATTCGATTATTCTTGGTAATAACATTAAAACAATTTACATTTGAAAGCTGTAGCTCTGCGTTATATACATTATATGAGCTGAAAGGAGCCGAAGATCAGCGGTGAAAATATTGTGTTAAATATTGGTAGTAGGCTGAAATTCTAAATCATTCGTAGAACTAGCGATGTTTTTGTGCTCGGTTCACAAACTAACCATGAGCAACAGTAGGACTTTTAGATTTCCTGACTGGCTACAGGGTTTTTTTTCTTGTTGTTTAATCTTAACCACAGAAATTGCCTTCACTTTCCTTCTGGCTGTAACTTTAACTTTATTTTCTACCCAATTGTTAAGGAGTAAGTACCGCTAGCCAACAGGTGATCACTTGATCCTCGCTGTAGACACTCGACACCTATCAACAAGTTTACATCTGTTGCAAATCTCAGTTTAGAAAGGCAGACCGTTCATATTAGTGTCAGCTTCCTTATGAGTACTTATTACTGTAGCAATACTGAGCATGTGCTATGCTGAATTGTGAAACTACAACACATTGTTTTGTACAGAACTTTGAAATGTCAAGCTGGAAGGGTTCACCGCATGCAAATGGGGTGGTGGGGGGGGGGGGGTACTATTTTGAAAATAGTAGCACAATAAATACATTTGGAAATGATTATAGGTTTGCTAATAGTGCAGTAATAACATGAGTCATGAGGGGTTCGTCTGCACTAGTGTCTGCTATTATACTCCACTAGATGGTGATCTTGTTATTCTTAGACATGGGAGCAAATTACAAGCTGGTTAGTTTGTTTGTTTATGGACAAACCCAAAAGTAGACCCTGTTGAAATATTCTGCATCTGCGTTTCTTCTGCAGCCGTCATTTCCTTTTTTCGAAGCATTAGATATAGCAAAATTAAAACCACTAAGCTTGAGTTTGATTTAACTTCCAGTTTTTCCCATTTATTTATACAATATTAGAGTCAACAGAATGACAGTAAGTGAGAGTGAAATGTTTCTCATTGCCTTATTTCAAAACGTCTGGATGTCTACTACACACCCAACCTAGAATTGATACATGACATCATTGCTCTATCAGTTCAGCTTCATGTTTACAATTAAATATACACATATAAACTCTTCAGTTATTTACAGCACCACAAGAAGACAGGTCCTATTCATTTCCAGTGAGTTAAAAGGCAAAAGGAAGGTTCTGGAAGTTAATTACAAGTCTCTTTTCATTGCTAAAGTTACAGGTCACTGTGTTTCAAGCTCAACAGGGACTATTGTAGATTTTAATTAAACGGCATAGAACATTCTAAAGAGTTGCTCTGCAACCAAATGACAACTTCATCACAAAAAACATATTACTGTACAATATTAGTTAGTGCAATCTCCACCTCAGAATGGGTGGGGGTGGTGGGGATGGTGGTTGGCGGGTTGGGTATGGGGGCTGGAGACGCACAGTTACTGAGGAATGGTTTTGGCTTTCCCAATTAAAGGGTACATTAGAAGGGTTGGTCCTACACACGCATCCTAAAAACCTAGGCAGACATTATTTACCCATCTCTAAAAAGTATTAAAATCTCAACGAGATCTACAGGGTGTAAATATGAGCATCGGCCATATTAACAGAAAGCTAGAACAAACTCATTACGAGGCTATTGTTAGTAATGCAGTAAATTGTGAAAACGTGAAAAAGCTGCAGGAAGAGATCGGTCAGGGGTATAGCAAACTGCTCAGGCCGTCAGAAGCCCCTCTTCATTTTACACCGGGAACATTTAATCATTCCGTCAGACCTTCAGTCTCCTCTCTCGATGAGCATCTGCTCCGTTCTTTCAGTCTTGTATCATAGTATCTAATATCACACACACATTGTATTACTCTGGTTGCCGGTTTCATTCCATAATGCATGCTGTATATTATATCTTTGTCGCAGATATACTGGGTGGTGCGGGACACGAGCGGTCCCAAGGTCTGAGCCGTGGAGGATCTATTTATAGGTTTTGATGTGGGGCAACGAGTTTGGAAATGGGGACAGAGGAGGATCCCAAGAGGAGGCAACAGCAAACTTCCATTTCTGCCCCAGTGCAGTGCTTTAAAAGAAAACCACCTCTGTTTGTCCTTTAACCAGGAAAGAGATGGCGTGTTATGTATTCTCAGTCACGTTATCAGATAAATAGGCCTTCTCAAGAAGAAACCAGTCCTCCCAAAGGTTGAAAGGATGCACATAGTTCAGTGTCGAGATCCTTAAAGCTCATCATTTGAACCACATAAAAGTGCATTTAGCGTCGCAACGCAACGCAACTCACTAAAAAATTTTTTTGGTTAACAAACATTGAGTTGAAACACTTGAACTACTGTCAGTCGTACAGACTTCAAACATACAGGAGCGACTAGGTGTTAAGACATTCAGGAACAAAAAAAAACCTCCACTGCACGAGTCGAGCAGTGCTCACCGGTGCAAGCTAATTGTCTAGAAAGAGTTCGTACAGGCACAAGCTTCCTGATGAAGGTAAAGGGGATGATTATTATTTAAAGCCCAAGTATGCGGAGTCAGAAACATGCTAGGGGTTGATCAGGTCAGCCTGGGTCGGCATCGGAAACCTTTGACTGTCAGTCTGCCATGAAGTGTACAAATGTGACAGGGAAGGCACCTCTCCTCATTGGTTCTCCTTCTATATGGCCCAGCTGGAAGAAAAAAAAACAATAAATAGATCATTATCTATTAACTACTAGTCATTCATACAAGTACTTAAAGTGCACCTGTGGTGAATTAGTGTTGCTAGCTATTTACAACGATCCCGCATAATATCAGTGCTTCCTTCCGGCAACATCAGTCCTTACACATTTTTGAAGTGTGAGCAAGTGTTATGACTCTAGGCATGCTCAGAGTCATGTTGCCTTCCTGACTGGCTGGTTCCAGCCTGGTAGTGACGTGAACTCGTTGGATTACTAAGACTAAGTATTGTTCAAGAAGACTCGAAAGAACTGAGAAAGCTCTCAAATTTCACTGGCTGGAAGCGAGCCAATTATGCGCTTTTAAATCACTGGTATATCTAAATATAGAAGATCGTTCATTCATGCGTTCATTCATTTTTTTAAGCCGCTTAATCCTAATTAGGGTCGTGAGGAGGCTGGTGCCC
Source organism: Neosilurus mollespiculum (assembly GCA_030014195.1). Classification (NCBI taxonomy): domain Eukaryota; kingdom Metazoa; phylum Chordata; class Actinopteri; order Siluriformes; family Plotosidae; genus Neosilurus; species Neosilurus mollespiculum. The sequence continues at coordinate 31,413,547 of JAQMYF010000023.1, read as the reverse complement.
ATCTCAGCCAACTATGGGCGATGGCATGGTACACCCTGAACAGCTCACCAGAGGCAACGCAGGGTAACACACACAAACACAACCATTCACACTCTCACTCACACCTAGGGACAATTTGGAGCTGCCAATTAGCCTACTGTGCATGTTTTTGGACTGTGGGAGGAAACCAGAGTACCCAGAGGAAACCCACGTAAGCACAGGGAGAACATGCAAAGTCCACACAGTAACGCCAGGCCTTCTTGCTGTGAGGCGGATGTTCTAACCACTGCGCCACCATGCCTCCCTAATATAAGAAGTCATAACTCAAATTAAGGAACATTATAGTAGTTATTAGGACATTTCATTCATAAAATGAGAACTGAAGGCCCACTCATTTGAGAAACCGCTTAATCCTATTAGGGTCACGGGGAGGCTGAAGCCTGTCTAAGCCAACACTGGGTGCTTAGGGTCAATTTGGAACAGCCAGTTAGCCTAATGTGCATCTCTTTGGACCGTGGGAGGAAACCCGAGTACCCAGAGGAAACCCATGTAAGAACGGGACGCACAGAAACGTTCAAGCCCAGGACTCAAAGCCAGGATTTTTGCTGTGAGGAACAACACCACCGTAACTAGGTTTTGAATATGCATATCTTTCCTTGGTGTAATGCTTTAACACAGAGCAGAGCTTATACAAAGGCCAATGTAGTTAAGAGCTTTGTGGCATTTCCACTGGAAACAAATGACCTCTTGTTCACTCCCCATTCTAAACATGTGCACAGCTCGACTACTGATAAACAAAAACATGAGCACGGCATGGTAATATGTTCCCCCAAAACTCTCTGAAAAACATCTGCACACAAATGAAATGATGTGAGATGATGATGATGATGATGATGATGAGGCTGTGTGGAGTTCTAAAGATTAAATGCAGCCAATGGAACAAAGATATGCAGAAAGGCAAACAGCAGCTGGCCTGCATTCCCACAAGCAGAAGGAAAGAATGAGGTCATCGCATGTGTCCAGGCCACCATGGCAACTGGAAGTTGATAAAGTCTGTATCGAATTCCTATTTCTCGTACTTTCTGTTCCAAATCCTGACCTCTTTCAGTCCGGCTCTTACTCAAACACATTCACTCGAACTCACCCACCACTCCTGGTCCTCCTCCCCGTCTACAACGATCACTTCGCCCTCAGTGAACGTCAGTTCATCAGGGTTATCAGCCACGCAGTTATAGATGGCCTTCACCCTTTTCGGCCTCTGCTTCTGATACACACACACACAATGCCCGGAACAAACATATATATAAAATCTGTTCTTCGCTGCACACATGAAATCATCAGGCATTTCCCCTGATATGATGGAACTAACCGGGTAGGTTTTCCTGGGTATGTGGCCAGGAGCCAGAGACTGTCCACTCGTGCTCTGAGGGCATCCAGGAACTTCCTTGGCTGCTCATCAAAACACAGGAAATGACATCGCAGTCAAAACAAGGCACATCCAACATGGTAAAACCTTAAACAACACAATCCTTCAGACTCCCACACCCTTTATTTAAACACAGCCAAATGAGTACAACTGATCTCATAGTCAGTCCTCATCAACTCACAGATTATTCCGTTTCTTTGACATCTACCTGGTCTCTCTGTGGTGTCCAAGTGTGCTGGTGGCCCCTTGCTGAAGCTTTTGTCTGAGCTGCATACAACAACAATAACACACACACACACACACAACAGAATCGTTAACATTCATGCTATCAGCATCGAACAATTCAGACTAGTCGACTAATATTAACGAGGCTATCTTAAATCATTAACATTAGAGATTTTCTAATGAAGCTCAGATAAACATAACTAGAGAAGGTAGTCAAGCTCTAGAATAACTGAGTGCATATTATGGATTCAGATTTATTGACTGATTTAGTGACAGAGTGATGATTAAGAAACACCTATTCACTGAACCGCCTAATCCTCTTATGGTCGCAGGGGGGTTGAAGCCTATCTCAGCCATCAGTGGCCAAAGGTGGGATACTTCCTGAACAGTTCGCTAGTCCATCGCTCGGCAAACACACACACACAAAACCATTCACACTCATACCGCACACCTAAGGGCAATTTGGAACAGCCAATTAGCCTGCATTTGTTTAGACTGTGGGAGGAAACAGGAGTACCGGGAGAAAACCCATGCAGGCATGAAGAGAACATCAGCAAACTCCACACAGAAACGCCAGAGCCCAGGACTCAAACCCAGGACCTTCTTGCTGTGAGGCGGATGGGCTAACCACTACACCACTGTGCCACCCATTGAAGAAACTGGTGATTATTTGATTCGAACATGAACAGTAGGCAAATGGATGACAAAGGAAAGCCAACAAGTGGCACTTGATGTGTACATTTCAGGAACTGGATGGGATGGATGCACATTCATATTCCCCTCTAACTAATGATGTTGGAGAGCTCTGTCTGAGCCGTCACTCCAAAATCTCCTCTAGCTGTTCAGCTGAGATGAAGTGTTGATGGAGGCGGGGTCATCCTGAAAGAGACCACTCAAATCAGAATAAAAATACATTCCATTATAGGGTGATGATGATCAGTCACATTAACTTTGTGCTGATTTGCAGTGGGGGGGACACAGTATTGTAGTGGTTAGTATGCCTGCCTCAAAGCAAGAAGCTCCTGGGTTTGGCTCGGGCGTTTCTGTTTGGAGTTTGCATGCTCACCCTGTGTCTGCATGGGTTTCCTCCTGGTACACCAGTTTCCTCCAGCAGTCCAAACAAATGCCCTTTGGGCTAACTGACTGTTCCAGATTGCCCTACAATAGATTGAAGAGCTGTCCGGGGTGTACCCTGCCTTCACGCACAATCGGCTGAGATAGGCTCTAGCTTTCCCGCGACCTTAATAGGATTGAGCGTTTCTGCAAATGAACGAATCTATTACACTTTTGGTCAAATTCATAGAATATGTTCTCACATTCCGCTAGCTGTCCATTCTGTGTGTGCTTAAAAGTCATACATAGCCCTGCCTCGGTTAATGATAAACAAACAAAGTGGCTGGAAGAGAGCCACACAACACTATTCCAACCAATCAGCAATAGGGTCATTTGTGCTCGTGCACGATGCAAACGCACTCTGTTGCTGACTGGCTGGAGAGGGGTGTCATTGTTGGTGCCATTTCCTTGGCAATGTGTGTCCATGAATTTGGGGAGTGTTGAAAGGGAGATGTGCATTTGTTGGGGTGTCAAGTTCTTTCTCCAGAATCAACAACTGCACCTTTAACCTCAAAGGTAACAAGTGAATCAGAACCATACCAACAAGAACACAGCCTCTGGTTTTTATTTTACCTTTAATTGGTCACCCATTCATACAGGTACCATTCCAATGATCAATTTTAGTTACTACTATGCAGCCCTACTTAGTACACTACATGGGTTACTTCTCTGCCACTCAGTGTCTATGTGCATGGAAAAAGACCTTGAACAAGAATTAATGACCTGAACAAAGCTGCAGATCCCTGTAGGCCTTTTTCCACCGCTCTTGCATTATATATGTGTAAAGTGACCCTTCTGCTCACTGATGAGATATCTGCCACAGGCAACAAAGACATTTCCTGTAAAAGAGCCTCAATGCTGATAGAATTGTCTAACTCTCTGATTCGGATTTAGCCTTACTCTGTCATTGAGAGTAGATGTGTGCTCGAATGTTGATGGAATAAACAGAGTTAGCAGTCTATTTGGGGCTTTATTTTACCAATCCATCTACACAGTCTGAAGCGCACTGCACAAGTGCATTTAGGGCGTGTCCAGATTAATTTTTGTTGGTTTAACATTGGTTACATTGCCATGTACATGCTTCAAAGAAGTTATGCTTAGACCCTTACTTAAAGTGTACCTCTGGTGAAATAGTGTTACTAGCTATTTAAAACGATCACATCAGCGTATAACATCAGCGGTTCCTCCCGGCAACAACAGTCCATGCCCGATTTTCAAAGTGCGTGCTAGTGTCACGACTCTACAGTAGGCATGCTCAGAGACAAGTTGCATTTCTGATCGGCCGTTTCAGCCTGGTTGTGATGCGATCGCGTCGGATTGGCTGGGCTACGTCACTGACCCGTGTAGCATAACACATTATCGCGGAAATCATTTCTTTTTGTTCCTAAACCAACTGATGACAGGAAAGCCGAGTTGGCAAAACGGTAGCTGCGTAAGCCATTTTAGATTTACCGTCACGCTCACCTCTGGCAGCATTCTCGTCCTCAGAGTCACTAGAATGCGACGTCTCACTGTCTCCACAAGAGACGTCAACCGCGACCAACGTGTTGACGTGCAAGATGGCGGCCTCCATGAAAGGAGACCCGCTTCACGTGTCGATATCAACAGCTTATTTTAAGGTTTTAAAAGCCCAACAACTTTTATTTTTAAAATGATTATGGATTAATGAAGGATGATATACTTTATTTCTGCTAATAGATCCTGCAGGATGTTATACACTGTACCTTTAATGCAAATTCATCTCCTGCTTTTGTAATTTTGACCAAGTGTGTTGGTTTTAAGATGATATCTTAAAAATATCTGTCTTGTGGTGTGTGTGTGTGTGTGTGTGTTACAATTCTGACCTTGTAGCAGTAACCCTGTTCATGTTCTGGCCCTGAAGCACCCGTCCGGCTTTGCTCTGCATGGTCAGGGCTTCCATCGTACTAGCTGGTTTAGATACAGGAGGAGGGGGACCAGCCGGCGCTATGACTGCAGAGAGCACGGCATTATTGGTGTAAGGTAACATCAGCATGCTACAATGGTACACTTCACACAGGACTCTAAAACAACACTTGTCTTCATGTGCATCATTTAATCTTGTGTTCCCCCATGCAGCAGACTCACAGGAGGATGAAGTGACTCGCATGGGTGGAATAGGTGGATGCATGTTAGGGGGATCCGATGAGGATCTCTGTCTGCTTGAGAGATCTATGGAGCTGGGCTTCCATGCTGGAGAACCTTGGAGACCTCCGCTGTGTCCAGTCGGCTGCCCTATCAAGAACAGAGAGAATGCAAGAGGGATGTTGGATATTCAGAATAAAACTGAGAGGCTGCCCAACTATCCCCACGACCTAGAAGAGGCTGCTTTTTGTTTCTAGAGAAGGTTAAAGGTCGATTCTTTTTTTGAGCTGTTGCTCAGATCCAGGTTTTAATTACATTAGTCTGGGAGAACATGGCACAGTGATACATTGTGAAATGAGTCATGTCAAGACAGCGAAGGCACTCAGTGCTGCACCCAACACCAAAAGACAAGACTAAGCTGGTAGGATAATAACTAATTGGGTAAAATGGCAATCTGATGCTACAGCAGTTTTGCAATATAAACAACCCATATACGAGGATGGGCTGAAAAGTTCTTAGGCTGACCTTGATGCGGTGGTAAAATTCGACCAAACGTGGTATATTTTTCAACATAATTTCCCTTGTGGTCTACACACTTCTTCCATCAGAGGTGCAGTGCTCGGATCCCCTTGGTATAGAAGCTCGCATCCTGATGGGGAGATGGATTGCTATGAACTTTTCAGCTCATCCTCGTACAGAGTGCTACAAAAAAGACTCTCAATGAGATTTTTCAGTATTCTTCCAGTCAAGTGGGCCAGTGAATTTGGAAAAGCCCATGCACCAGGATTGAATCAAAACCTGATCTTAGATCAACAGCCTCACCTACATGGGAATATATTCTTCATAAAGCGAGACGCTACTTTAAGGGATGTTAGGGCTGTATAGGTTGTTCTGAGTCATTCTTCTTTCCCTGCTGTTTAATATGCAGCCATGGCTTTAAATCTTTCAGTCATATTTTATTTAACTGTCATTAAAGAAGCTTAAAGAAAACTGTAAAGCTCATAATGATGAGGCTATAATAAGGTTTCATGTCAGCGAAGCCGTCGAAAAAGTTCATTTCTTATACAATGTGGAATGATCAATTACTTTTCATACCACACCAAGATAGATCCGGACACATGATACAGAAATAAACAGGTAAACAATCTGGCTGTAACTATCACTTTTCAATATGGCGGGTGAACATGATAACAGAATTTCACTGTACATTTTTGAGTTTACAGCAGCAACGAAGGTAAGTGAGACAACGAATCGACTGATTCCCAAAATATCGAGAACTTCATCCAGGAGCAATTATAGTAATTCAATCCTTTTCTCTTGGATACTGCAGCTCCATCAGTCATTAACACCCACTATCTTGTTATCTTACCGGAGAGAGACAGCTACCTAAAGGCTCTCTCCGAGGTTTCTAGTCTGGAACTTTAATCCTTGAGCCAAAAACCTATTTGCATTTCTATTATCATGCTATAACTCAGCCTGTTCTCCAATCAAAACATGCTGCGCGAAGATAGAGAGCAACCCACTGATGCAGAGCATGGTTTAACAAACTAAACCATTTACATGAAATACTCAATACAACGTAGCCTTATGGAGGCATGTTCTAAAAATCTAAAAAAAAAAAAAGGCAATAGGCTATTTCTTGCAAATGAGTTATACAGATTTCTTACATGATATAAATAAGCTTTAGCATAGAAGCTTGAGGTGTGTTTAGCAGTTTTTAGTAGCTTTTGACAAATGTTCAGCTGAATCATTTTCAGTGTTTAGCTACAACACTACATTAAAAACTCACGGACTGAAACAGTCTGAACCCTAAATTTTTAATATTTTCTGTAGTATGTAATGTATAAATTATTTTTTAAATTCATGGATAGGCCATTCTTTTTCATTCCTTGTTTCTCAGATCCGCCGATGTTAATATTCGCAATTTCTAAAAAAAAAAAAAAAAAAAAATTGAGGAAAAAAATTATTCTTTGTTTTGCAGATCCGCCTACGTTAATATTCACAATTTCTAAAAAAAATTAAAAATCAAAAATAAAAATTGGATTTTTTAATCCCGTCAGTCTTAACTTGCGGAGTAAGCAATTAATTTTAAAAAACGGAACATTTTTTTGTGCCAAGCCAAGAATTTTAATTGAGTTTGATTGTTTTCTTCCTGGTCCATCACAAATGTGCACAAGGCCGTGCCACAAACATAGCCATCAGAGATGGTGAAACAGCAAAATTCAGCAAAAAGTCTGGAGAAAATTTACAAGGTCGAGATAATTTTGGTCAAAGGTCAAACAGAGAAAGTGACAAGCTTATGCATAGGGGGCAGCCGTAGCCTAATGGTTAAAGAAGCGGCTGAAAGGTCACTGGTTTGATTCCCGAACCAGCAGAAAAAAGTGTTGGGGGAGTGAGCTGCACCTTTGCTTCCTCCACCTTCATGGCTGAAGTGCCCTTGAGCAAGGCACCCAACCCCCAACTGCTCTCCGGGCACCCCCAATAAGTGTGGCAGCCCACTGCTCCGAGTGTGCTCACTTCGGATGGGTTTAATGCAGACGCAATAATTTCCCTTGCAGCATTAATACAGTATATCAAAATTTAAAAAAAATAAAAATAAAAAAATACCTACACACCATAGGAAACCTACATGCAAAATCTGAGTGATCCGCCCAACAGTTCTTCAGAAATAGCCCAGACAAAATGAGGACAGCGACGTGAACGGGAACGGCAATGCAGACACAAGCAGTGGCAATACCCCAACATGTCACACAGGTCATGATGTTGATAGTGTGACATCATGCAACATATTGACTCATGAGGGTTACTGTCCCAGAATGTATTGGTTGTACTCTGTATAAGGCTAATGCTGAACTGAAATATTAGAAGCTATACGGCTATTTCTTAAAAAGGATATTTAACAAATGAACAAAAAAAATCAGTAGGAGGTACCGATATTTCTGGGAGGCAGTGGAGGAGCTGAGGTGGACAGAACCCCACTGGAGGGACTGGTGTTGACGATGGTCCCATATGTCTCGTTGTTGACCAGGTTTGGGACATAGCAGCGCTGTTGTTTGTCCTTGGACAGATTGGACGTACTGGGCTGCAGCGCTGAGCTGCCAGGCGTGTAGCAACTGACCGGCCTCTCCTCTCGCCGCAGGGGACTGGACTGGACATGGAAAGGTTACAGGTCACAATCACATTCCTATTATAAGCAGCACACACACACGAGCAGTTTTACAGTTATATACAGAAAACTGTCATAGGCTCACATGCACACACCCACTCACACACACCCGGGAACACACACCCAAGATACAAAACACAACAACTCTAAATTACTTTAGTTTTATAAAATTATTCTGACTTTAAGATGATTTGACAGGTGACCCACCCCCCCGGTAGAATTAAATGGTTCAGCAAATGAGTGAGTCTTGACATGAACCAACATTATATCGCCAAAAGTCATTAATTTAAAGAAATTTATAAAGATAATATATTATGTGATAGGCGGCACGATGGTGTAATGGTTAGTAGGTCTGCACCACCGCAAGAAGGTCCTGGGTTCGATTCCCGGGCTCAGGCGTTTCTGTGTGGAGTTTGCATGTTCTCCCCGTGCTTGCATGGGTTTCCTCTGGGTACTCTGGTTTCCTCTCACAGTCCAAAAACATGCACAGTAGGCTAAATGGTTGTTCCAAGTCACACCTAGGTGTGAGTGTGAATGGTTGTGTGTGTGTTGCCCTTGCAACGGTCTGGCGAGGATTAAGCGGCTTAGAAAAAGAATGAATGGATATCATATGATGCCGACTCAAGCTAGCAGCCATTTTAACAAAACTAAGAAAAGGTGTAAAACTGGTTTTAGCTTCTAGGAAGTAATAATTCATGCCATTAAGTAATGCCTCTAGTAATTCGTTTTACTAATAAACATTTGCGTAACATGAATGATTATAGATTTGACTCAGATACTGAATCTGTGTTTTTACTAAAAAAAAAAGAGGCCGGGGCAGTAAAACATTTTCAACCAGAGGAACACAGGGATACCTTGTCATCCAAATCTTCATCGCTCTCATCTAGGTCTTCGTGCTGTAGTCGCCACTCGTATTCGACGTGTACATGTGCATTGAATTTGCCGGCGAGCGCCTGGTTAAGCTGCACACAGGACACAGATGGTGTTAACTTCAGTACAGTCCAGCTAAGCAGCTACTACATTAATCTATACAGTCTGCATGCTTTAAACACTGAGATCACCACTTACCAGCTCCTCACATTGCAGATGTTTGAGTCTCCTGGCAATGTCCAGTGGGGTTTCACCCGCCTCGTTAGCTGCACACAGAATTCAGTAGTTTTACACTCAGAAATTTTAGAAGTAGGACTAAAGAAGGACTAAATGTTGGCAGGGTGAAATAAAATGGAAGGGGATTTCTACACACAGTCGTACTCCCTTACTGTCTCTGACTCACACATATCATCTTTCAGACAATAAAAAAAAACACGACACGCACACACATGCACACACACACCACTCTTATCTCACTATATTTTACCACCAAACTGTTTTATTATAGGGCAGCATGGTGGCGTAGTGGTTAGCACATGCGCCTCGCAGCAAGAAGGTACTGTGTGGAGTTTGCATGTTCTCCCCGTGCTTGTGTGGCTTTCCTTCGGGTATTCTGGTTTCCTCCCACAGTCCAAAGACGTGCAAATTAGGCTAATTGGCTGTTTCAATTTACCCCTAATAAGTTTGAGTTGAAGTGGTTTTGTGTGTGTGTGTGTGTGTGTGTGTGTGTGTGTTAGTCCTGCGATGGTCTGGCAAGCTGTTCAGGGTATGGCTGTTCCAAATTGCCCCAGGTGTGAGTGTGAATGGTTGTGTATGTGTTGGCCCAGCGATGGTCAGGTATTTGTGATTATTTAAGTATAAAAGTTTATTGATGTCATCACACTGTGTATGTCATGATAAAACAAAGAGGACACACACACACACACACACACACACACACAGTGCCATGCTGCACTGGTTGCGGCGTAGCTCTTTTGTTTGTGCCGTTGACTAGAAGAGCTTTAATTAGCTGAATTCCCACAGACAACATTAGGGATCAAGCCAAACACAAATTCTGTCTCTTATCACCACATCCAGCTTTCAAAAACAGCTCCAGCAGAAGAATGTGAAAGAAAGAAGCTAAATAAAACAAAAACAACTTTAAATAAAAAACACTGAAAACATTTCTGTTTCTCTCAGAAGAGAGAAAGCAGGCAGCACTGATTACAGGATTGCGTGATGCTTTCCTACCAATCTCTATGGAAGCTTTTCCTCTTAGGAGCAGTTTGAGACACTCGCTGTTGTCCGTAAGACAGCAGTAATGCAGCGCCGTGCTTCCCTTCGCCGTCTGCTTATCTAGATTCACACTTGAGAACAAACAAGGTTCAGTCACTGGACTCAGTGCACTAATTAGGATATCTTAAAATGTGGGAAGCAGAACTCAGTTCAAAGAGAAGGGGTTGTATATACATACAGTATTTTATCTGCGTATAGGAGAATAAAACGCCACTCGTGTGGGTCTTCGGGTCATTACCTGTTTTGAGTGAGGAAGTCTACGATATGTAGCGAGGTTCTGTCTACGAGCCTCACTGCCAGATGCAAAGCAGTCTCTCCTTGTTCCTGCAAGCAATAACAACAACAACCAAAAAAAACACCCCATTTAACATTAATATCCTGCAGATATCACAAGCTCTTTCAAATCACTCTCTCACTCTTATTTGCTGAACCGCTTAACCCTATATTTGGGTCGCAGGAAGGCTGGTGCCTATCTCAGCCGACACTGAGCAAAAACCCATGAATGCGCAACCACCTGATTACTGCTGGATGATTCCAGGGGAGACAGCACTGGGGAGGAACATGACATAGTCACCGTTATATTGAACTACCTCTCGTCTCAGTCGCATGCAAGAAAACAAATAAAATTATCAGAAGAAATGTAACCAACAGATGTGACTGCTGTTACTTACAGCTGTCGACTAGCTTGCTAGCATTAGCAATATAGCTGAAATATGTCTGCCTAGGTCCAATTCGTTTCCAGTGGGGTTTGGACTCCGCCAAGGCTGTCTTTTGTCACCGGTTCTGCTCATAATTTTTATGGACAGAATTTCTAGGCGCAGCCAAGACGTTAAGGGGTTCTGGTATGGTGGCCATAGGATCTCGTCTCTTTTTTTTTTGCGGATGAACTTTTGACTTCATTAATCCAGGACCTTTAGCTCTCGTTTGAGCGATTCGCAGCTGAGTGCAAAGCGGCCGGGATGAGAATTAGCACCTTCGAGTCCAAGGCCATGGTTCTCGGCCAGAAAATGGTGGAATGCATTCTCCGGGTCTGGAATGAGGTCCTGCCCCACGTGGAGGATTTCAAGTGGTTCTCAGGGTCTTGTTCACGAGTGAGGGAAGGATGGAGCGGGAGATCGACTGCGGATCGGTGCAGCCTCTGCTGTGAAGCGTAGCTTGTACCGGTCTATTGTGGTGAAGAGGGAGCGGAGCTGAAAGACAAAGCTCTCAATTTACCAGTTCCAACCATCACCTGTGGTCACGAGCTTTGGGTAGTGACCGGAGGAACAAGAACGCGGATACAAGCGGCTGAAATGGCCGGCGGGGCTCTCCCTCAGAGATGCTCGGTCATCCCGGAGGAGCATGGAGTACAACCGCTGCTCCTCCGCGTTAAGAGGAGCCAGTTGAGGTGGCTTGGGCATCTGATGAGAATGCCTCCTGAACGCCTCCCTGGTGAGGTGTTTCGGGCATGTCCAACCGGAAAGAGACCCAGGGGTCAACTGAGAAAATGCTGGAGGGACTATGTCTCTCGGCTAGTTTGGGAAAGCCTCGGTGTCCCCCCAAGAAGGGCTGGAGGAAGTGGGCTGGGAACAGGGACGTCTTGACCTCACTGGTTAGGCTGCTGCTGACCCCGGATCAGGCGGAAGTTGACTGACTGCTTTTTTATTTACAGGAAATATGGGAGTTTTTTGGTCTGTATACATAAGTGTACACACACACAAAAAATTATTTTATTGGGACATCAAAGTTTTCTAGACCTGTTGACTCCACACTTATCTCTGGGTGGATGGGATCCTGTCAATCACACCAACACTAGCCAATCGTGTGTGTTCCTGAACTCACTCCAGTTATCACATATTAGTTTTACTGAATAGCATGCTTTATAATGAATCTTTAGCACTAATCTGGGACTTTTGGGGATCAAGATGAGCTGATAACAATTCAAATCTAATCCAAACTGACCCGAGTTCTAGTCTCTTGGCCAGGTTTATCTAGTGGGATTCCCCTACCGAACTAAAGCGACTCTACTGTGATATGAACTCTATATAGATAATGATTCTCTCTTCCCCATGATTACAGGCCCACTTGAGTGGTGCACTATACTTAAGAAAGCAATGGCTTCATCTTTCAATGTTGGTACATCCATCCGTATGTCCGCCTGTACGTCCATATGCATCACAATGCTTATTGGCTGTTTGCACTTTGGCAGAAATTTTCCTTTTTACTGAAACAAAATCCAAACAACAACAAATTATAATAATTTTATATAATATACTGGATAAGTTCAACAAGATTGGCTTCCTATCAGCAGAGACATCTATGGGAAGCTCTGATTTAAGGCAGTGCCTGAATCCCTATTAGTATTTCTATTATTGGTGACGTAGTGTTGAGCACATCTGCCTGATAGTAAGGAGGTCCTGAGTTCCAGTCCCAGGCTCGGCAAGAGCGCTTCTGTGTGCAGTTTGCAGGTTCTCCCTGTGCTTGTGTGGGTTCCCTCAGGGTACTCTGGTTTCCTCCCACGGTCCAAAAACATGCACATAAGGCTAACTGGCCGTTTCAAACTGCCGCAGATGTGAATGTCAGAGAGAGGTTTTGTGTGTGTACTTAGCCCTGCAACACTCGGGTGTGCTGTTCAGGATGTATCCCGTCTTCGCTGACTACCGGCTGAGATAGGCACCAGCCTCCTCACGACCCTAATAGGATTAAGTGGTTTGGAAAATGAGTGAGTGAGTGAGTGAGTGGGTATTATTTCTAAGCCACAAACCAGTTTAATCAACCAAAAATATCAGGAAAGACTGACATGTCCATTGGCTAGAGGAATGGGTTCCATAAGGTCCACTCCGTCAGCGTAGACCTGGATGAGGGAGAAGATGTCGCAGGCCTTCACCGCTTCACATAAGGTGTGCAGCCTGGACGCAGTGTCCGGGTTTTTCTTACGAGCAAAGCGTTTCTCTGTGTATTTGGCTGTGATGAAGTCTTTCCTAGCCTGCCTGAGAGACAGAGGGAAGGAGAGGTTACTGCAAAGGAAAAAACACTTGTGAATGCAAATAAATGGGTCCTGCGAGTTGTGGGATTGCACAGAGAATGAGTGTATACTTAGTTCAGGCTGCTTCACAAACAGAAAGAGAATAGGAGGTCCTGTGGTGAAAGTCATGCACTCAATGCACTGACATACGGACGCACACCAGTTTAGTTTATACCAACAGTGTCCAATCTTATCCACATAGGAGCCACACCTTCCATGAGCTTAAATCAATTCATCTTTCAAACTGTCAGACGTGGCACCTGCTTGGTTGAGATGAAAACCTGCACCTACTGAAGCCCTTTGCGGATAACGCTGGACACCCCTGGTTTATATTGTTTGGTCCCTGGTTTGTTTCAGTGCGGTATGATTGTTTAGAAACATCTAAATCCATGTGTGTTCTAGCTTATGGGAATATTCTAGTTAGTATTCCAGAGTAAAATAAAAAAAATATGACACGTCCATACAAAAGTGTTCGCTATGTGAGACAGAGCGGCATCACTTACATGTCACTGGTAGGATTTGGTTTGACCATATCCTCCGCACTCAGACATGCCTCCATGATCTCGTTAAAGCCAGCATTCCCCACATTCTTGGCCAGCTGCAGGACACACACACACACACACGTATAACAAGCAAACAAAGGGGTTTTTCACAGTGGTGCTCTTCCAGCATTCCATCTACTCATCCATAATTGTTTTTTTTTTTAATTATTATTAAGGTTTTTTTATTAGTCTCAGATCAAACACGATGTAATTATGTTAAAGAAACACACCATATAAAGAGTGCTGAGTTTTATTATCTGATATAATGATCAGTCATGTAAATACCTCTGCTTTAACAGAGTCTGCTTTAAAAGAAGTTGACTACCAACCAAGAGTTCTGATGTGCTGAGGACATCCAGCGTGAGCGACTGAATTCTGGAATAGTGCACGCCCAACTCTCGGTGGATCCCGGAGCATTCTATGCAGATCAGAATTCCCAGGTTGGTGGATAGCCATGTGGGCCCTGGAGGAAAGACATGGATCAGAATGTTTCATACAGTAAAAGAGGCAAATGTTGAAGAGAAACCTAAGACCCCATGGTATTGTGACATATGAATTCATCGTCCTCTTGATCTTTCCTGGTTAGAGTTTTGTTGGGTAGATCTCTGGCTATAGCCATGGTTGCACCATATTAATACCATTTTAAACTAATGCAGTTAATTGCACTTATATAAAATGATATAATCAAACTATTTTGATAATTTCTCTGAGAATTTGTTTTGACCAAAACAGACTTGTTTCTATTGCTCCGTGGTCTTTGTGGTGTGTTTGTTTAAACAATAAATGTTCTTGAATAAACTCCATTCCATTAACAAGTATATTTATAGTAAGATCATAAAACATAGCCCATACACCACATAACAAAAGGTATGCCCAGTCCCAAGATGGACACCAAAAATGGTGATGATTGCTGATGCCGTTTTCAATTTAATGGGCGAAACGTAAGTTCAAGATGGCAGTGGCATTCAATATGGAGGCCATATTTGATATCACACCGCAAGGAAAATCAATAGGTTTGCATAGTTACCCAGTCTCAATATCCACACAAAAAATGCTGATGATCAGTAATGGCGTTTTTGAGCTAGTGCGCAGAACGCAAATTCAAGATGGCAGCTGCGGCGGCCATATTGAATATCTGACTGCAACTAAAAGCGATAGGCTTGTGTAGTTACACAGTCCCAAAATCCATGCTAAAAATGGTGATGATCAGTGGTGGTATTTCTGAGTCAGTGCACGGCATACAAATACAAGACGACAGCTGTGGCGGCCATATTGGATATTGGACCGTGACGAAAATCGATAGCTTTATGAAGCTAGCCAGTCCCAACATCTACACTAAAAATGATGATGATTGGTGATGGTGTTTCTGAGTTAGTGCGAGGAAAGCAACTGTGGATAGACAGATGGACAGACATCGCCCATGACGACAGTATGGCTGAGGGGTAAAAACTTTATTGCACACGTTTACCAATTACATGACAACTGATAGCAACGGGTTGCCCAAGAACTGATTTATGAGTATCACAGTTTTATTTAAATGTAAGAATAATTGTACGAACTATATAAATTCTGCCACCCACTTCACTATTATGGGCTATGTGGTACAGATTCATGACAATCCCATCAGAGTCCATTTCACTTCCAGATTGTACTGCTACAAAATGTGGGGATGAATATTTACGAGAGTCAGTGGAGTTGATTAGGTCTCCAGTGTAGTAGGCAGATCAGATTCTCATCACCTTTATTAAACAAGCTGAATCATTTCAGCTGACAGTCCATTACAAGACTTGGCTTTTGTTCTTGCTCTTATCCATTCAGAATTCCTGAATCTCCTCTCGTAAATCTCCCCTTCCCTCTAGTAATCCCAGCCCGCTTTTTACAAGCTGCTCACCAGGAGCACCGCAGTCACAACAGACGTCGTTGCCGGTCATGCGTTTAACCTCGCCCAGGATGGCTTTGGTCAGCTCCTGAACGATGTTGTTCTCGCCCACGTGCTGGTCTCCCTTAAAGGCGTTGTTGAGTGCTTCCTCCTTACTGTTCTGCAGCACCGAGATCCAGCTGAACAGAGAGACGAGGCAGGGAGGAAGAGACACAGGAAGAGAGCGTGAGTGGAGAGGAACAAGAGTGTAATGGATTTGGAAGAAGGTAATTAGGAGGTCAGGAAAAGGAACTGCACAATGAAAGGTTTCCTTTCGGTGCAGAAAACACACACACACACACACACACACACACACACACACACACACACACACACACACACACATTTGGCACACAGCCTCAACCTCTGCCTGAAAGTGATACGTTCGGTCATCTGTGAAGATGGGAGGACAGTAACGAGGGAGAGAAGGAGGGAAAACAAATGTGAGAAGAAGAAGAAGAAAAGGGTTAAAAAAAAAAACATTTCACTTGTTTGCTTGCTGGTTTCATAAAAAGCAGCAGCACTTATATGTCGGCCCTTGAGCAACACTTTTAACCTCAATTGTTCATTAATACGCTTTCACTGTTATAAATCAGGGTGGCACGGTGATGTATTGGATAGCACATTTTGCCTCACAGCAAGAAGGTCCTGGGTTCTATTCCCAGGATCGGGTGTCTCTTCGCCGAGTTTGCATGTTCTCCCTGTGCTTACATGGGTTTCATCCAAACACTCCAGTTTTATCCCACAGTCCAAAGACATGCACATTAGGCTAAATGGCTGTTCCAAATTGCCCTTAGGTGTGGATGTGAGTGTTAATGGTTGTGTGTGTTGCCCCTTCAGTAGTCTGGCGAGCTGTTCGGGGAGTACTCCACCTTCACTCAGTGTCGGCTGAGATAGGGGTAGCAGCCTCCCCGCAAATGAGTGAATGATGAGTGTTAATAGTATAAATGTTATTAGTCTTATTAATGCTATTTCATCGTTTCAGACTTATGGCCCAGAGTTCAGCTAAAGTGGCTTTGAAATCAATCTGTGGATGCAGAGTCTAGAATTTAGAGTCAGTTAAAGTGTACCTGTGGTGAATATGTATTACTAGCTCTTTAAAACAAATCACGTATGACATCAGCGGTTCCATCGGGCAACGTTAGTCCTCGCTTCTTGTCAAGTACGCGTGAGTGCTGCCACTCTCTTTCTACTAGGTGTGCACAGCAACATGTTGCCTTCTTCTTTGGCTGTTCCTGCCCTGGTAGTGACGCAAACGTGTTGTTTTGTCTGATTGGCTGGGCTGCGATGTACTGCTCACTGACCTCGTGCAGCAGACACCAGTCTAAGTTAACACATTATTGGTCAGTGCTGAGCTGTGTCACCAGGAAAATGTAATCGTGAAAAACATTTCTTGTGTCCATAATCCAGCTGGAAAGCAGGAAAGCCGAGTTGGCAAAACGTTGGCTGCACAACATGGGCACAGGCCGTACTCTGAAAACATTTCCTTTCGGACTCAATCCAGCAGGCTGCGAAGACCACTTTAAGCCGACCGATAAAACCGGACGCTATTCCTACGGAATTCCTTCATAAAAAGTCAAAGGATGACAACGGACAGAAGCAGCGCCTCGCCTCGCTTAAGATTTCTTAAGAAGTGACTAATCCTGTCATGATAACTTTTTTGTTATATGATATATAGTCCCAGAAATGAACACGATTAATCATGCTAGCGTCATCTTATCATCTTCAGCGTCCCCGTTGTCTGCATCGCTTTGTTTGTGTGTTGGTTACACTGGTGAGAAAAATAACTACGCTTCCCCCACCGCCCCCTCCATCCCTTCGCCCCTCCTCCCAGCGTCAGTCAGAGAAACAGGAGAGGACTACGGAGAGAAAGTGAGCTGGAAACCATTCTCAGCATAGGTTTTTCTTATGTAAATAAGCACATGTTAATTGGGGTCATTTTTTGCATTAATTGTGCGACAGGGCGATGAATTGACTATCGCGACAGGTTTGCAAGTGACATTGATAAAAGTGGTGAATTATGAAAATTGTGATTTTTAATTCTGCACAACAAAATATAACTTGCAAGTATTGTTACAACGAAAAAACAAATAACCAACAATACACAAAATGACACAAAATAACACGATGCTATGCAATTCAATATGATGCACATGATGTGCATGCTTAAGAAACAGTTTAACGAGGAGAAATCTAATTAAATGTAAAATTGTTGGTCACATTTCCAAATACTAAAGGTACAGAGTCTCTACTATTAACTATATACACCGATCGTGTACGTGTTCTGACTCCTATCTGTCATAAACAACATTAAAAGTTTCAGCAGTTTGTGCTTCAGTAGCTCTTCTGTGGGATCAGACCAGACAGACTAGCCTTCACTCCCCAGATGCACCAAGCAACCTCGGGCATCCGTGACACTCTTGCCAGTTCACTGGTTATCCTTACTTGGACCACCATTGATAAGTGCTTACTCCTGCCTATTAGGAAGACCCCACAAGACCTGCCACATTGGAGGTGAATAGACCCAGTCATTTAGCCATCACAATGTGGCCCTTGTCAAAGTCACTCAGATCCTTACACTTGCTGGGCTCATGATTGAGAGGTCATGGGTTTGAATCCCCGATAGAGTACAACCGTGCTAAAACCCCTGGGCAAGGTCTTGACCACAAGTGTACGTCTGGGCACCAAGCAGTATAAATGGGTACCAGTAAAAATACTGGGAAGGTAACCTGTGATGGATGGAAACCGGGGATAAGCTCCGCCCTAATGAGCCAGAAGGCTCGGGTGTAAAAGCCCAATAGACTTTACATGGGAATCTGTGATCTGATTGGTTTTCTATCCTGGGATCAAAAATATTATTCTGAATGCATAATGCTGAAAAGTTTTTCATTTTACCTGTCAGTTGTCATAATATTTTGAATGGTATGACTTTTGGTGTATTAATCTCAGCTGACAGGGTACAACTTGAACAGCTCGCCAGACCATCTTAGGACAATCCACACACATGACCATTCAAACTCACACCTAGAGGCAATTTGAAGCAGCCAATTAGCCTAACACGCATGTCCTTGGACTGTGGGAGGAAACTGGAGTACCCAGAGAAAACCCATGCTAGCACAGCGACTACATGCAAACTCCACACAGAAACACCCTCACTGAGCCCGAGACTCAAACCCAAGACCTTTTTACTGTGAGGCGGACGTGCTATCCACTACGGCACTACGGCACTGCGGACTCTGGATATGTTAATTAAACACACAACCAAGCCATCATAGGACTTACAGGTGAGCTACCTTGCAGGGTCAAAGAGTTTAGGGAGGACAGGGACGAAGGTCTGTGTCTATAAACATGTGTGTGTTTGTTTCTGGATACTGAAAGGAATTGCCATACGTGAGATGAGGTCAAAGCTTTTCTTCTCCTCCGGGTTGTTCTTGACTTGGCAAGTCAAGAGATTCAGCTTGGCTGGTGGTCTGTTTGGCTGAGAGCACTGTGGTGTGTTCTTGTTGGCCTAGAGCAGTGTGTGTGTTCTGATTGGCTGAAAGCAGTGTAATGTGTTCTGATTGGC
>JAQMYF010000023.1:31378380-31394261 GCA_030014195.1 Neosilurus mollespiculum | reverse complement strand
AGAGAGAGAGAGAGAGAGAGAGAGAGAGAGAGAGAGAGAGAGAGAGAGAGAGAGAAGAATGACTGATTTAGGAAGACTGAAAACAATATGTAAATTTCAATAAAAGTTGGACGTTTCTCTTTTTGTGAGGAAAGAAATTAATTTATTTTAGTATACACAGCTGTTAGTCCTCTATTAAGGATTGACGGCAATCTGAAGTAATGCAAGCTACATATTTTTCAAAAGTAGGTGCGGCTTAGTTTTTCTTTTCCTTTTTCTGGGAAAAGTGGGAATATTCCAGCAGAAAGAAAAGGAACGAGCTTGTAACATCACACAGCACGTTCTCCAGTCTCCACAACAAAAAGTAAACAGTGAGAGGAAACCATCTGCTTTTGGAAGATTTGAAAGTGAGATGTACAAAGATTAAGTGGAATAACTCAGAGCCATCATAGTTTTGAAAATGTTACTAGTTTTTTTTTTTTTTTTTTTTTTCAGTCTTTAAATATATATATACACATTTTTCATGAGTTTTTTATTTAATAGTTTTGGGGCGGCTCGGTGGCGCAGTGGTTAGCAGTGGTTAGCATGTTCGTCACACAGCAAGAAGGGTTCAATTCCCGGAGCGTTTCTGTGTGGAGTTTGCATGTTCTCCCTGTGCTTGCGTGGGTTTCCTCCGAGCTGTTCAGGGTGTACCCTGCCTTCACCCAGTGTGGATTAAGATGGGCTACAACCCTAATTAAGTATTTCGACAAATGAGTGAGTGAGAGAGAGTTACTACTTTTAATGAGTTGTAGTTAGATTTACAAACGTGCAAGTAGTTATAAGTTTTATTTTGAGGAATTGTCTAGTTTACTTTTATTCAGTTTTAGTGTTAGTTTAGTTTTTTCTGCACATTACTGCCACCTACTGGAACTAGTGTGCTTTCTCATCTTCTTCTTTAAAGTGTTATAGCAACTATAGGACAACCTGGGGAGAAATAACTTTATAAAAAAAATTTTTTTGAAAAAAGTTTAGTTTACTTGCAATTTTATTTTGTTTTAGTTTTAATGTTTTATCAAGTTTCTAAAAACCGTTGTGGGTTTTTTCAGGCCATTCTTTTTTTTATTCCTTGTTTCATGGATCCGCCGATATTAATATCCGTGATGTCTAAAAAAAAAAAAAAAAAAAAAAAAAAAAAAAAAAAAAAAAGGAAAAAAACATTGGGAAAAAACTATTTTTATTCCTGCTGATTTTAACTTGCCAAATGAGCAATGAATTTTAAAACCGTAACTTTTTTGCACCAAGCCGGTCCTTTCGTCCCCCTCTCACGGCAGCTACTGTAACTACATCATGTACGTCTGTATATGCGCCGGAAGTGTCGCCTCGAATCTGGTGATCTACACAGTATGTGTGCATGTCCAGAGTCTGAAGACTATCGGAAGTGATATTATCGACATGTGTGACAGAACCAATTAATACTGTTTTTATTTATTTATTTATTTTGTTGTTTTTGTTTTCATTTTTGAAAGTAGAGACTTCAGATTTTATTCTACATGCAGACGCTCTCCATCCTGAGCTGATGGCAGCAGAATCAAAAGCTACCTGGGGGTCCAGTCACATTTAATCCCCCCCCTCAGAGGCGAGGTGAAAGTGGAGGTGTATGAAAGTATTTTTAGGGCAACCTCCTTTTTGAATATTATGGAAAACGTTGTGACAGTATGTGTCTCTCGGGTTTACAAAACAGAAACCCAAACAGGTTTGGGTTTACAAAATAGAAATTCGCCAAACAAGGAATAAAAAAAGACTGGCCTCAGCTACAAAATAACTGAGAGAGAGAGAGAGAGAGAGGATAAAAAGTAAACATTAAGGTGGTCCCTATTTTCGAACTTTTCAACTGTAAAGCCAGCACCCGCTAGAAAGGTTTCAAACGCTGAAAAATTAAATACCTAAAAGGATTTTTCCAATGAAATAATATTTAAGGCGTGCTCAAAGGCTCTGAAGTTTCTCTCCTATAAATGACTTGGCATGGTGTGGAAGGCTGCCTGCAAACGTGATAAGTGCCCAAACTACATATATTTCAGGCACTACTATGCCATCGCCTCATTGGAAAGAAAGCAGCTGAATAATGTTGTGGTTCTGATCCTGCAGAGGTGAACTAAACATGAGTTCTGTAATTTAAACATGGATGGGATTGTATGGCACACTCAGTAATGACAAAACGCAAGTAGTGTAGACGGGTAGACTGTGTAGAGAAGTGCAGAATACTTCCTGAAAGTAACTTAATTTTTCTTTATTAATCTGTAACATTATGGTAATTATTCTGTAACATTGTGGCAATTAATCTGTAACATTGTGGCAATTAATCTGTAACATTATGGTAATTATTCTGTACCATTATGATAATTATTCTGTAACATTATGGTAATTATTCTGTAACATTATGGTAATTATTCTGTAACATTACGGTAATTATTATCTGTAACATTATGATAATTAATTTGTAACATTATGGTAATTAATCTGTTACATTATGGTAATTAATCTGTAAAATTATGGTAATTATTCTGTAACATAATGGTAATTAATCTGTAACATTGTGGCAATTAATCTGTAACATTATGGTAATTATTCTGTAACATTATGGTAATTATTCTGTAACATAATGGTAATTAATCTGTAACATAATGGTAATTAATCTGTAACATTGTGGCAATTAATTTGTAACATTATGGTAATTATTCTGTAACATTATGGTAATTATTCTGTAACATTACGGTAATTAATCTGTAACATTATGGTAATTAATCTGTAACATTATGGTAGTTAATGCATAGATAGCAGTAATGCATAATTTCATCGGTGTTGAGCATACCTTACATATCATTCAAAATTAAAAATATTTTACTACAACTGTTTTTACATTGAATGTAACCAATTTAATGGGAGCCCATCAATCTTACTCAAACTTACATGTTTTACCACCGATAAGTACCACCCTAGCAAACATGCTGTTTATGAACATTTTGACTTACCGTCCCGTGGGAGATGGTCAGGTAACCGTTCTTCACTGTACACTTCCTCTTCTGCCACACTTTCCGTAGCCTGAACAAAGGAAACAGGAAGTGTAAAATCACATTGCTGATGCCCATCATTCCAGGATTTAAAGGCTTCATGACATGACTAAGGTGCTCATGTACTGTATTATGTTTTTGATCAAGTTAAGCCACTTACCCATCACTTTTCTTGTACAGGTTCCCACTGCGCTCGGTGCCGTGCTCCTTGTTCCCCTGTGGCTGGTGCAGACTATAAGTGGTGCTCTGTCGCACCTGGGAATCCTATGAGGCAGAAAAAAAATGCATGCAAATACTGAAGTACATTCATCTTTAAAAACACAGGAAGTGGCTTTTCCCAGGGTCACAGGAAGGGGGAAAAACTTGCACTCTGATGCGTTCACTTCCTTTGAGGAAACTGCCATAGTGGTTGTCCCAGAACCCGAAAGAGGCGACCGCATTCAGAGACACATTTACAAACTTAGGAAAAGTAGTAAAGCCTAAGAGTGCAGTATCAGACTAGGATCTGAAAAGTGCTTTGATGGGAATTAAATGTGCATGCCAGCAAAACAGTTTTCAGATCAATTATTTAAAATAAAATATGGTGGAATATGAAAAGAAAAAAAAAAGAAACAGCACATGAAACTAAGTCTGATTTCTGCTTCTAAACACGTACCATGGATACATAATCTTTCTGACTTCAGAATAAACAGTGGGACTTCATGCAGAGGTGCCAACATCGCTAACAAGAAAATCTTAGCAAGGAAGAGAGAAAACATTGCATAGCGTGACATGCAGTCACAGTCACTCCATCACGGTAGTCATGTGTGCTCCATTACTGCCTCCTTCACAACTCAAAGTTCCAAAAAAGTCCTATTTACCTTCCAAAACACAAAAGCCATCCATATTGCAGAGCTTTGTTCAGATTTTTACTTTATTTTATTTGTAGGATCTTAGAGTCAGTAACAGGGAAAACAGTAGGTTTGTGCTTTGTCTGCCATTTTGATTCCAACTTTGCAAGGTGGATAGTGTCCATTAGTAAACAATACACGGGAACAGCGTAATCTGATTGGTTTGCTATCCCTGGAAAAACACACAACATTCATTCGGACAATACCCAGTGGATATAAGCCATGGCTTGTTCTGATGTCCTACTAGGACTCACCAAATATACTATTAGGAAGTATGTAAGAATACCTGCATGCGGTGATGACTCACGCTAAGCTAATACTAGCTAGCTGGCTCTTCTGATCATTCTAGACTAATTCTACAAAAAGCAACAAAATTCAGGAATTAATTAGTATTTACTAAAGCATTTAATTTATCTTTAATAATTAGACCCCCCCACCCCCACCGATGCCACATACACATACACGCACGGTCCTCAGCTCTTCCAGTAGGTAAGTTCCGTTAAGATACTAAGTACATATATTTTTTAATTTTGAATAATTTGATTGAAATATTAAAACGCTTTATTTTTCACACCTCAGAGATTGTGGTTAGAAAACAGTTCTTCCACTCACTCTCGTAGTATATGCTACTATCCGGTCATGTACGATTCGAGCTCATGGAATTGTTACTGTTAATTATCCTGAGCCTGAATCAAAACGGTGGACAAGATCTCATGGTTTGTCGGGGTCACTTGGATTAGATGGAGTGATCACGGTCACACTTTAGAAATGGAAAAAGAATGATTTTATTTCTGATTAGTATATAATAAACAAAATGAAAAAAAGTCACAGGTTTTCTTTTGTTTTTGTGTAGTATATACTAAAACTCTAAAGGAGTATTAAAAGCTGAATCTAATTGAAATAAACATTCAAGTCTTCATAGAGACATTTCAAGAGGATAATCTTCAAGACAAATAATTGTTAATTAACCTGAAAAAGGCAGCCGATCAGATCTCGTCATTCCCATGTAGGATATAATAAAATTAATTATGCGGAATTTGGAAGGACATTTTTTTTTTACCCTTTTCTTAGTGAAATAAAAAGAAAACTTCAAACATCCTACATAACTAACAGAAATAAGAAATAGTTCAATACATTAAAAAAAAAAGATGATGCACTGCATATTTAATACACCCTATACAGGAGCTCGGCATAATTAAGGATTAAGGAGTGTTTTCCTTGGATTTAAGAAAATTGAAAACGCTACAGTTATCAGATGTTGGTACCTCTATATATGAATAACAAAATCAAAGATACAGGAGATTGGAAACAAAAAGCAGACATCAATCAGGCACTTACTCTCCTAGACTTCGTTGGCAAAGGACGGAGGCATTAAAGAAGGAGAAGAAGAAAAAAAAGCTTTCCATCAGACAGTTGGAACACAGCATATATCAATAATAATTACACCAGCAAGACAAATTAGCTAATCCTTTGCTACTCAGTAAAGAAGGTTATTTACATTTAAATTAAGAGCATACAATGTTTAAAAGAGCTAAAGCTGTTTGTCTGAAGTGAAGAATAAAAATATGAAGGCTGCCTAAGGGGTTAAAGTTCAAGCTTCTATAGGCTACTATTGCAGATAACACTCCGTATGTACTGTACTGCATGCGTTATTATTTTAGCTGAAATCATAGCCAACAGGGTGGCGGGGTGGCATAGTGCTAAGCACGTCCGCCTCGCAGCAAGAAGGTTGTGGCTTTGAGTCCTGGGCTCGGCTCGGAGGTTTCTGTGTGGAGTTTGCATGTCCTCCTCCTGTTTGCGTGGGTTTCCTCCGGGTACTCCGGTTTCCTTCCACAATCAAAATACATGACCTTTAGGCTAATTGGTGTGAATCTGGTTATGAATGGATGTGTGTGTGTGTGTGTGTGTGTGAGAGAGTGTGAGTTGCCATGCGATGGTCTGGCGAGCTGCTCAGGGTGTACCGAATCCTCATCCAGTGTCGGCTGAGATAGGCTCCAGCCACTCCCATGACTCTAGTAGGATTAAGTGATTTGGGAAATGGAACTTAAGGTTGACTAAGTTTTGTTGCATTACTGTGAGTGCAGTACAACCAAATTATAATTCACAGTTACTTTACACTGGGCCCGATGAAGCTGGCCTTACCTCTTTCTGCTCCACCTGAAGCGCCGTCTTCAGCACATCCCGTAACTGCGTGAGCTGGCGGCGTTCCTCATCCTGAGCCTGCTTGATCTGAAACAGAAGGGCGAATCAGAAACAAGGCCCATAATACTGTAATTAATAATTAGTTACATACCTTATAGTAAATAATTATATTCTAAGGTCAGGAGTCATTACCACAGTATTATGCTAATTATGCTATGCTCACCGTATGCAGATCAGTGGCCAGTTTCTCTATAGAGGGTTTCAGGTTGTCCACAGCCTTTAGACCATCCTGAAAGAAACTGAGAGACAAGCCATCCAATCATGTGTAAAAATACATCACATTAGCATAAAACCTCCGCTAACGTCATGCCAACCATCTCACACACACACACACACACACACACACACTCTCTCTCTCTCTCTCTCTCTCTCTAATGGTCGAAAAATCTCTCCTGCAAATAGCATTTTCACCTTCCTTCTAAAATAATTGGGCAAAACCTACAGGATGAGGCCAAGTCCAACCTCTTAATGTGGAAAATATCTGTCTTCTGTCACACTAGCAGAGAACAACAGGAATATTTTTGGTGTGCATCTTCCCAAATAGACAGAATCGATCCAGGAACCTTTTCACTTTTAGTGCATTTTCTCCCAGTGGGACTAATGTAGGTGTGTAAGAGGAAGCCTGGCAAATTAGATGTGACGCAGCCTTAATATGTGCTTGCAATGTGTCTAATATATATCTCTCCTGAGCCTGCTTGATCTGAAACAGAAGGGCGAATCAGCAACAAGGCCATAAATACTATTATTATTAATAATTAGTTAATTACAGCATAAAAAATAATTATATTCTAAGGTCAGGAGACGTTATATGTATATATATTATATATAAATATATATATATTCCAAATACTGAATGGTTCTTCTTGCTTGTATCTCAACCACAACTGAAGCTGCATTTAAAGATTCCACTCAGTATCTGATTACAGACTCAAGTGATTAGCCCCGTGATTGTCTGTTGTGTAATGCACATAGCTGTTCGCCAACCTGATTCAAGCCTGGCACTCACTATATGAGAAAATCACACTTAATTAGGAGCATGTTTAAACTGACGCCATTAACAGCTGTATTCGTTAAACTGGTTCCTTATCTGATATAATCCTGTAAGCATGCCTAGGCAACATTCCTCCATAAATCATACAATTGCAAGATGGTTTTGGTGGAACGTAGTTATGGTTTCAGGTGGCACGGTGGCATAGTGGTTAACACATCCGCCTCACAACAAGAAGATCTTGGGTTCAACCTTCGGGCCCTGGCTTCGAGTCCAGGCCTCGGGCTTTTCTGTGTGGAGTTTGCATGTTCTCCCTGTGCTTGTGTGGGTTTCTTCTGGGTACTCTAGTTTCCTGCCATAGTTCAAAGACATGCATATTAGGCTAATAGGCTGTTCCAAATTGCCAGTAGGGGTGAGTGAGAGTGTCAACGGTTGGCCCTGCGAATGTCTGTTGAGCTGTTCAGGGTGTACTGCGCCTTCATCCGGTGTTGGCTGAGATATGCTCCAGCCTCCCCACGAGCAGAATTCAGCAGTTTGAAGTGATGGCTTCTTAAAGTCATGGTGTTCCAAGCAGGAAAATCATCGTCATCATAGTAAAGATATTTTTAAAAACAGGGTAAAACTTCATTATTTTCACTTGTTGGCTAAAAAAGAACAGAATGCATTTTTTTTTAAAATTTGATTAAATATTCTCATTTAATATTCTCTATCATCTATATTTTATTTTATTCGCCATGTTTGTCTGTGATCTAGAGCCACAGTGCAAATAAGTTATATACTTTTTATGCTACCCTGGTCATATATATATATTTATTTTATATTTTTCAACAATTTATATATATTTTACCAAAATAAATTCATTCATTCATTCATTCATCATCATCATAATAATGGCAATACATCCAAACAGGCAATTTAAATGTTGCTTAATTCTGCAGGAAAACCACACACCTGGCAACACTGCTCCTAGCTCCTAGTAGTGCTGTTAATTTATGCTTATGTTTTTAAGGGGGGAGGAAATTATGCACAGAACTGACCACTGCTAATTGCCTGAACCTTATCAAATCAAACAGAATATTCAATAAGCCGTACGAGACGTCCTTGTTCAGTGGAGCTTGCGTTCAAATGACTTCACTTCAGGGCGTAACGCATCTGCATACACACCATGTGGTGTAATTACACACTGAATAAACAATTTAAAAAAAGTATCGCAGGTGTACATCACACACATAACGGCTGGTGTTTGGTCTATTCAATTTTTCAGCATTTAACCATCGTGGTTTATATTTAATATGTTGTTTCTTAAACAAACAATTCATTCATTCATTATCCTTAAATCTTCTCCTGGTGAGGGTCATGAGCAACCTGGAGGCAATCGCAGCCGACACTGGGTGAAAGGCAGGTCCAAAACAACCATTCACATTCACACTTAGGGACAATCTGAAACCAAATAGTCAAACAGCCTACGAATGTCTTTGGACTGTGGGAGGAAACTGGAGTACCCAGAGGAAACCCATTCAAGCACAGGAAAAACGCCCTCACTAACTATGAGGCTCGAACCCAGGACCTTTTGTTTGTGAGTAAACCACTAGGCCCCTACACCCCTTTGTCAAACTCTTATGAGTTCTTATTTGTTTTTTCAGACGATACTTTTCTGAACTGAAATGCTGAACATTAAACTTGATACTATGTCCTTACTTGCACTGTGCATGGAAATACTTGATGAGGTTCTGCAGCAGATCCACACCTTTCTTGATCTTAATCTCATTCACTTTGAGGAGGTACTGAAATGAAAATCCAGCAGAATGAGAGACACGGCAGAATAAACGTAAAAACAGTCAACGTTTTTGCAAAGCTTGCTCACTCACTCACCTGCTCCACCAAGTCACTCCCTCATACCCACCCACCCACTCAACCAACCCCTTCACCCACCCCCTCACCCACCCACTCACTCACTCACCCGCCCGCTTGCTCACCCACTCGCTCAGCCACACGCTAACACACTCACTCACCTACACACACACTCACTCACCCACCCTCTCACCCACTCCCTCAACCCATTCACCCACCCACTCAACCAACTCCCTCACCCACCCTCTCACCCACCCCATTCACTCAAACCCACACGCTCACTCACCCACTCCCTCAACCCATTCACCCACCCACTCAACCAAACTCTCCCCCACCCTCTCACCCACTCCCTCAACCCATTCACCCACCCACTCAACCAGCCCCCTCACCCACCTCTCAACCCATTCACCCACCCACTCAACCAACCCCCTCCCCCACCCTCTCACCCACCTCTCAACCCATTCACCCATCCCACTCAACCAACCCCCTCACCCACCCACTTGCTCACTCACCCACTTTACTTTTCGTAAAGCTGAGCAGAATAATACGCATAACATTTTGAGAAAGTTCATTAACTGGAGGAAAATTACAGTACTCATCTCAGCATGCTCTTTTGGCCGTTACACCATTAATAAGAACATATACTTTCTTTTTCTGCTCAGTATCTCGAAATATCCTTGCATCTACTGACCTCGCACATCTGAAGCTGAAAGAAGCGCCTCTCCTTTTCCATCTCCTCAGCTATCTCGGCCCCGCTGATCTCTGTCCGGATCATTCCGTGCTGTCGTGCATGCTCCTTTTTCTCCTTCTCAATCTTGGTGCTGCGAGAAGCAAAAAAATGACTTCTTATAACTTGGACAATTCCTTCACACACACACACACACACACACACACACACACACACACACACACACACACACACACACACACGAGCTCACATATACAGCATCATAAAGTACCATTCAGATGCTCCAACAGCACATGTATCCTACTTTATTGTTGCAGCATTTCCTTTCTAAAAAAGGAAAGCAAAACAATCACAGAATTTCAAGGATGGAATTAGGGCTTTCTACTTCAGGCAAGGGATCACAGAAAATATTTTTGTTGCATTTATATATATATATATATATATATATATATATCCTGGAGCCTACTGCTGAAACACTTGGTATGTGGTGAGTGTACACACTCCATCACAGGGGCACCAAGTGCACACACTCACACCTTCATCCACACACCTGTTTGTTACCATACTGCATGTAAAGTATCATGCCTGATGAATTAATCACTCCACCACTTTCTCTAGATGAATCCACACATTCGTTCATTCACCGACCCGCTTAATCCCACTAGGGTCCCAGGGACCACTCTGGGTGAGGGCGGGGTACATCCTGAACAGCACACCAGCCCAGTACAGACAAACAACCGTTCACACTCACACCTAGGGCAATTTGGAACTGCCAATTAGCCTAATGTGCATCTCTTTGGACTGTGAAGGAAACCGGAGTACCCAGATGAGACCCACGCAAGCACGGGGAGAACATGCAAACACCACACCACAAACAGGCGGATGTGCCAACCAATACATCACCTTGCCGCCTATCAGGATGCAGTTTTCCACATTTCTTAATGTGAATACAGATGTACTGAGCTGCAGCAACACACTAAGTCCACAGGCAGTGATGTTCTTCAATTGAGATTTTTTCTTAAAAGTGTTTTTTCTACAGCGGGCTCTCGGGTCTTCGAGTTCCAGAGCAGGGGTCACCAATCCTGTTCCTGGAAGTCTAATTTCAACCAAAACCTAACATACCCTTTTTAAATGGTCAGGTGGACATGATTATGATTGGAGTCAAAATCACTGATTCATTCATTTGCCGAACAGCTCAATCATCTTTTTGTTCAAAGATGGGGTACACCCAGAGCAGCTCGACAGTCCGTTGCCACACCAACAGAAACAATTCACCCTCACAACTGGGGCCAATTTGGAACAACAAGCTAGCCTTATGTGCGTGTCTTAGGACTTTAGGAGGAAACCTGAAGTACCCGAAGGAAACCCACACAAGCACGGAGAGAACATGCAAACTCCATACAGAGATGCCCTCGTCGAGCCCAGAATTGCTGTGAGGCGGACGTGCTAACCACTACGCCACCATGCTGCCCCAGCGTTAAAGTCTTCAGGAAGGTAAATCTCCAGGAAAAGGTGTATATGATAGATGATCTATAAATGCATCATCCTTGCATGTTTTTCTTATTTGTTATACTAAACTGCACAAAAGGGAAACATTTGTTGACGGACCGAAAAAGGAAGAAGCCATCTAGATGTAACCATGTATTTACATCTATAATAAATCCAACTAAATGGCCATTTCTGGATCCTCTGCCTGCGAGTCTAAAGCCCAGTGGGTTTTTATCAATTTGTCAACAATGTTGACAAAACCCGAAGCCAAACTAAAAAAGAAAAAAAAAAGATATAAAGGGAATGGAAACAGCAAATGACAAAAGAGTTGATCAGTTTATAAAGAGTGGTGTGGTAGAATGTGTCGTCACTGTGGTGTTTCTAGCAAAGTCAGCGGACTACAGGCAGACCAGTAGTTTGGGAAACAGTTGACCACACACACGCTCCCACATCGCTTCAGAAACACAGCTGGAAATGTCAACTGTTTGGTAACTTCGGTTTTACTAGACACAATGCCAACAGAAAAGCAATTTCCTACCAGTGCAGTGGCTTACAAGACCAGATGTCTGGCTGTCACTAAAAAGAGTTCCAAATGTACAAAGTCTAACCAGGTATTACACACAAAAGTAATATATACTACACGGGAAAGACAGGAGGGACATGATTAGTCCGCCATCCAGGGATTAATAAATATTATCCAACGTGGGCAATGCTTAAATCAATATGACGGATGCTCACAATTTGTCACGGTCACTTGGAACAGGCAGCATCATCCTATCACAATTAATGTAGAAAAATAATACATAAAAATCTCATTTTAATTTGCTTCTTCTTGTGTTTCTGTGTAGTATATACCAAAATTCACAATGAGTTTAAAAAGAAGCCTTTCAGTGCATAATTGTGCCCAGAGTAAGCGGTCTTACCTGACCTACCTCTGTCATGGTTAAAAATATGTAAAAACCAAAATGTCATTTTGTTTGTTTTTACGTTTCTGTGTATTATATACTAAAACCCCTATTATAGAATAACTGTTATTTACTCAAAAGGCGAAATACAGTGATTGAGCTTAGAAAACAAACTGACAAAAAATCAATAAAAGTTGCTAAAAGTAATTGGCAACAAATTTCCTACTTAAGACTGAAATGTTGAAAAATGAATTAACTGATATTAGTATACTCGTGTTAGCACGTCCGCCTCACAGCAAGAAAGCCTCCCCGTGCTTGTGTGGGTTTCCTCCAGGTACTCCGGTTTCATCCCACAGTCCAATGACATGCACATTAGGTTACCTGGCTGTTCCAAACTGCCCCTAGGTGTGAGTGTGAATGACAATGTGTGTGTTGCTCCGCAATGGTCTGGCAAGCCGTTCAGGGAGTACCCCGCCTTCGCTAAGTGTTGGCTGATATAGGCTCCAGCCTCCCTGCGAGCCAAGAATAATTAAGCGGTTTAGCAAATGAGTGAATGAGTTAACTGGTTAATTAGGTGAAAAAAAACAATAGACTACTCTATTACCAAAATAATTGTTGGTTGCTGCCGTAACATGAATATTTACTGTATATAAACCCACCTTTTACTTCTTTAATCAATCAATTTATTCTTTCTGGTAAATCTGTTCATCTTTTCGGTCATTATGTTATTCAAGCTTTCCTGTTTCAAAGCTCTCTCATCATCTGTGCTACAGTGCTCACATGGGCTCACTAAGGACTGTTCACAACATTCTACTATCCCAAACTTGCTTAAAAAGACATCAGCAGGCCCCCTAAGCTCACCGATTAGAACCGAGTCGAACCTTCGAACTGATGGCGATGAGCGTGTGCTTCCAAATCAGCAGCACACCGAGGAGCATTTAAACTCTGTTATTTGATCCGCCGTTATCTAGAAAGTCAATAGCGATCAAATTAAGAATTTTTAGAGAAGCCCCAAGGACAATGTGAGCTGATGGGACCAGGAGGGGGGTCTCATAAAGCACTCTCAGAACTCAGCAAAATGAAGCGACTGATGACGGGAAATGATAATGAACTAAAACTGAATGACACAAACAGCAACCCTGACTTTGCTTAAATAACATGGGATAGGGAAAAGTATTACCCTTTCAGTAAAGAATGTCCTTTGCTGCTTGAAAAATATATAAAAGCTATCGTGAATCTCATATATTAAAGGAAGCAAAAATTAATCACAGTTAGAGTGATGGTCAGTAAGACACGACAAGATGAGGTGAGAAGACTAACAGTTAATTATCAAAAGCGCGGGAGTATGGCTTTATGGAAGTGGAGGAAGAGGAAAGCAGACACTGGAACTGTCACAATGTGCTTCTTTTCATTAGTTAAATCTTTCTGCAAAATGCAAATCTAATTATTTTAAGAACATGGGGTTCACTGTAGTAATTTACCTCTACATGAAAATGTACTTATTTTTTGTTGCTGGGTTGTTGTTTTTTTTTGGTCTAATTTTGTGTGTGTGTGTGTGTGTGTGTGTGTGTGTGTGTGTGTGTGTGTCACCAACCAGAAAGAGGTGTAAGAATGCACATGCCCCATCTGTGACATGCGATACTGCTACCTGCATCTTTACATACTGCTGCGCATGTGCATGCAGAAATGGCCGCTATTTTTGTACAAATGAGGAAAAAACACTCATGACTGGCTGGTGATTGCTGTAAGTGACAGGTAGACAAGCGACCATCTCTCCCATGAGAGCTCAGCCAATTAGCTCCCATGGATTCCCAGTCACGGGTGGCTGCGGCATCAACTTGGATTTAAGCCTGCGACCTCCAGATTGATAGTCATGAACCTTGTTGATGCGCCACATGTACTGATTTTTTTACACCCTGTTTATACATTTGCAAATATAACTTAGTCAATGAAAATTAAAAAATAACTTACACTTTAGTCTCGTAGTCCTTCCATGCTTTATCAAATGGCTTTTTCAGATCCTGCAAGACACAAAATAAAAACATGCAATTAACATTAAACAGTTTGACCCTAATATAAAACAATACAAGCCTAATACTGACGTAAAGCATCAAATAAGGGTGGGGTGGGGGACAGGGAGGACTGCACTAGAAAACTTAAACAGTGTTGGTGTTTGACGTACTGGACAATATAATGGGCATACACCAATTCTTCATGGTTATAAAGGAAGCACTTGGACTCTTAATAATATTCCTACAAGTGAAAATATTGGAACTGATTCCAACAAAATACTCTCTTTTATTGCTCTATAAAAACTCCAAGCATGCTGCCCAGTTTTACTTAAGGTGTTTAGGGAATAAATTCAGTGCCCAAAAGGGTGTGGTAATGGCTGAACATCATTAAGTACACACAGTACAACACTATGTACCCTGATTCAACATTATGCACATCTACACATGATAATCCAGGTATTCAATACAACTGATAATGTGCACACATACAATATAAAATCAATACACTATAAAGGGTACAATTAAGAGAATTAGAACCATTGCAGGAGCACACAAAGAACTGCTAAAGAGATGTCAAATATTCCATACATTCAATCTACTTTATATACCGATCAGCCATAACATTAACACCATCTGACTGCAGCTAGACAGTAGCATACACAGCAAGCTGCAATGCACTGCATGTTCTGACTCTTTTCTAGTATAACCATCATTAACAGTTTTAGCAGTTTGTGCTATATCTCTCTATATATATGTATATATCTCTCTTCTATGGGATCAGACCAGGCGTACTATCCTTCAATCCCCACACGCATCAATGAATCTTGGCCACTCATGACACTCTTGCTAATTCACTGGTTGTCCTTTCTTGGACCACCTTTGGTAGGTTCTTACCACTGCATACCAGAAACACCCCACAAGACCTGCCAGTTTGGAGATGAACAGAACCAGTCATTTAGCCATCACAATGTGGTCCTTTTCAAAGATAACCAGACAAGAGCTGACCGCTCACATTCTGCCTAAGAGGCAAGTGCCACCGTAATGAGATAATCAAATGTTAATCACTTCACCTGTCAGTGGTCATAATGGGTTTAATGTTACGGCTGATCAGCGTACAGTATATAAGCAAGATATAATTGTGGGGTACGGTGGTGTAGTGGTTAGGGTGCTGGGCTTATGATCGAAAGGTTGTGGGTTCAAATCCCTTTCAGACCACCACTGGTCTACCATATGGTAATATCTGGGCAAAGTCTTAACTGCAAGTGTGCCTCGGTCCATCCAGCAATATAAATGGAAAATTCTGGGAAGGTAACTTTCTCGGCTGGGCTAGTATCCCCATCCAGGAGGAGTTGAACCCCTAGTCACTTCATGCTACAGAAACCGGGATAGGCTCTAGATGTGATGAGGCTTAGCGGTAAAAAGCCCAAGAGACTACCTAGTTTGGCCATATACTAAAACAAAAAATGTGTCTTTATGTACACTTTGATCATCTGGACTGGATGTTGTCCTCAGTTTCTCTCAGATCCAGATATTAACATGTTAGAAAGTGAGCAGGTGTTCTGCTGAAAAAAAGGTTTCCACTGTTTATTAAAAATTATACTCAAAATTCTCAAAAATCTTAAAATATTTCAAATCAAATCAAATCAAATTCAAATTTATTCGTCACATACAAATTATACACAGTACAATGTGTAGTGAAATGCTTAGTATGACTGTCCAGAATGTAAAGAATAAACTATCAGGTAACAAGAAGAAAAACAAAAGAGCAAAGGTCAGATAAATATGAAATCTATATAAAAAGCAAAAGGATAGAAATAGGAAAATATAT
>JAQMYF010000023.1:31312879-31323754 GCA_030014195.1 Neosilurus mollespiculum | reverse complement strand
TCGGCTGAGATGGGCGCCAGCCTCCCCGCGACCCTAATTAGGATTAAGCGGTTCAGAAAATGACATGACATGACTATTCAGTAGGAAACCTCTTCGTAAGGTATACAAGTAATATTATAATACTATTAAATAGCTCAGTGAGTTAACAGTATGTCTTGCGACCTGGTGATGCGGGTTTGAGCCTGGCAGCGTATTTTTTTTTTTTGGTGACTCAAATTAACTGATATGAATCAATTCGCTCCAGTCGAACGAACGAAAGAGTAGAGTTAATCAAAAGAATCTGACTTCCCATCACTAATTCTGGCACAGTTTATATGGTAACTGAAATTAATTAGCAAGAACAGTGGCAGATGAAAATTTGTCATTGATGTAAAAAGCCATAAAGTTTAAACTACGTATCTGATAAGAACAGAATAACTGCATAACTATTCCACTTCATCTAAACTCAAGTACTCAAGTAAAAATAACTGGAGCAGATTTTAAATTGCAACACAAGTTAGTACCTCTGTCTCACAGCAAAAAGATACTGGGTTCGATTCCCAGGCTTGGGTGTTTCTGTGTGGAGTTTGCATGCTCTCCGAGGTGCTTGCGTGGGTTTCCACCGGGTTCTCAAGTTTCCTCCCACAGCCCAAAGACATGCACTAGGCTAACTGGCTGTTCCAAATTGCCCCTGGGAGTGGATGTGAGTGTGAATGGTTGTGCGTGTTGCCCTGCAATGGTCTTGTGAGCTGTTCAAGGTGTACCCCACCTTCGCCAAATGTCGGCTGAGATATGCTCCAGCCTCCTGTGACCCTAATAGTAGGATCTAGTGGTTCAGTGAGAGTGAGTTTGTTAATGCTAATATACTGGTTACAACTATCGTTAGAATATTTACTTCATGAGTTCATGAGTTCAAGCTTCAGGTGACACACACAGCCAGGAGCTCAAACGGGAGCTAACTGACCGAGCTCTCTTGTAGGAGGGGATGGCATACACTCTATTCCCATTACATTACTTACAAGCAACACTAGCCAATCATGAGCATCTGTGAGTTCATGCATACAAAAGGGCGGATAGTGTTTTCCTCCAAGTGTGTTACGCTGCTCCTGACTATGAATGGGCCACAGTAAAAAAAAATTAATGAATGAATGAATTAATTAATAAAATAACTAAATACCTTAATAAATAAAACTGCAGGCAGCTAGAATAACGGGCCCCGGAGGTAGCACGTTCTGACTTCGCTCTCTCCGTCTGGTAGCTGTCGTGTGATAAGGAGGAACTATCTGATGCGTGGAGAGTGGATACAACAATCACAAGAGAGAAAATTATGAAAAAGCAACAACAAAAAAAAGCACGGAAACGAAAGAATTCTTGACAGTCTAGACAATCACACCAAATAGATCTGTTCATCTTTTTACTATTTAATTTAAACTGCCTCACCAGCACACATATCACATCCATCTAACTGACAAACAGCTGGAATAAAGTCCCGTCTCTGAATGGTTCTGAATATTATAAAGCTTTTTTTCCTCTTTGTGTTAATTATGAGAGAGGACCAGCATATGACATCATAAAATGAATTCCAAAGTGCCAAATGCAGACACATCATTTCGAGAAAGGAAAGGAGCACACGTTTCCTCGGATGCTGAACACGTGTACTCCATTAGTGTGATTGGAAAGAGCACACTCCTCCATTCAAACTGAGACGAAGCACTGTGAGCTGCACTGCACCAATTCGGATAAGAGATGGGGTGTGATTTTCATTCTCACTCGTCATACACACATGCCGATAAGCTTCTAGAAGACCTGCAACACCTGGCTTCGAGTCCCAGGCTTGGACGCTTGTCTGTTGTCTTTGCATGTTCTCCCCATGCCTGCGTGGGTTTCCTCCAGGTACTCCGGGTTTCGTCCGACAATCCAAAAGACATGCACATAATGAATTAATTGGCTGTATGCGTGTGAGTGTATATTGTTGGGTGTTGGCTTGGCAAGCTGTTCAGGGTGTACCCTGACTTTTCCCAGTGTCGGCTGAGACCTCATGACCCTAGAAGGATTCAGCTGTTCTGGCAAATGGGTGAGTGAGGAAGTGAGTGAGGACATGCAACAAAGCCTCATTCACCAGCTCACTGTCCTGTGATTATCCCACTCTCAAAAATACAGAAGTTTTCCAGCACATTCCAATTAAACGGCAAACATTCCCATGCAGACTGCTTGTGGAGATCAAATCGAAGGGTCTGAGGGTACGGAAGGTAGATAAGTGGCACGATAGATGCCATATTCTGCAGTGCACCACCTCACAGAACAAGAGAAGAGAAGCAGAAATAGGAAAAGCTGCAACTCCTTTAGAAACATACGATCACAGCAATCTCGTTGGGCTGGGGCTGGGCCTGGGCCAGACTTCTCTTTAGTCTCCTGAAACCCACACCGTGTTCCTGTGTGCATTATTCATTATTTTTTAAATAAACGCATGTCCTTGTAGAAGGACAGGAGGTTGACAGGACAAATTCCCAGGTTCGCACACAGAGATATTTGGTCTCATGGGGATTAACTAGGGTGGTCAACGAGGCTCCGTGGGAGGAGGTTTTTATTGTCCGGTGAGCTCATCTGGCTCTTTGCAAAGACATGACATCAGTCGTAGTTGGTTCCAGCATGACAGAAATTGCATTTTTGGCCACTTTATATAATGTAGCCTGAGAAATGAATCAGGGTCCTCCCCATTCCCTCCTTCCTCCTCCATATTTTTTAAAATAGATAGTCATAAAACCTGGTGAGATGAACCAAGCTAATGCTACCCATTACATCATCACTAGCTCTGACTGAATTTGTCAGTTGGAATGATATAGATGATAATTCAGAATGCTGTGACATGTGCTGCGTGTAAGATTAAGTCCTGCTGGGTTTCCCTGTTTGGTTTATTTTATTGGTGCAAGGAAGACGCCTCACAGTCCGTACATTTCTAGGCACAGTAAAGTCGAGCTACGGTTATAGTTTTACAAGGCCATTTAAAAAGGACCGCAGGCCTTGTCCCTATAAGCAAGCACAAGATAGGAATCGATTTATTGGCCAAAGTATGCTTGAGCCCGCTAAGAGAGACGTCGATATGCCCCTTAATGCTTCTTAATAATGGGCTTTTTCCATTTGAAAAATATCTGTTTGGCGGCAGCTTGGTACCCTGTCAAGCTGTGAATCGGCCTCTTTCACAGATGTTTTTTTTTTTTCTTTAATTTTTTAATTTGCGTTATTATTCTCTTATTTATTCTTCTTTTAAGAATGATACTTTTTTGATGCACTCCACTTTACTTTCTGGATGCACGTTACATTTCTTAACATTTTTAATGCACATTATTATTTTATTATTCGTTTTTTTTTTTTCTAAATGCCTAAATTTTTTTTTGAGATGTACTGAGATATTAATCAGGGATTCCTATATATGTAATGGCTGTAACTCTTTACATATACAAATATTTAGATAACATGAATCAAAATGCTAAAATCGCATCTTTATCATGTAATTCTCATAATTAATCACAATAAATTCATAATATTTCTAGGTTGTTTTATTCACATTTATTGCAAAAATAAATAAATAACCTAACTTTTATAATGTAACTTTTAAGACAAATAAAAGTGTAAGTTTAAAAAGCTTGAGAACTCAGAAACAGTGAAGTGTCACATTAAAAAAAAAACTTGCAGTAAAAGATATGCAGCACAAAACATTTTTTTTTATCTCGCATCCTTTTAAATCCAGAGTCATTCATCTGTTCCTCAATTAAAATTTTTGTTTTTTTAATGAATAAAAATAATTAGCACTCCATGTTTTCCTACCGTCCATGTATTTCAAAATAATTAACTCTTTCAGCTGGCACAGCAGAAATTCTGTCTGTTCATTAGTCCAAAAACTAACAGCTCCAGACATAACTCCTCGCTTTGTTTATGTTGCTTCTTCTGTTATTTCAGGTTCAAAGCCGGTGGCAGAACTGCGGAGCACACGCAGAGCGACGAGTCCAATTTCGGTCCAATTAAACAAATTTGCATGCAGTAAAAAGATAGACTACGATCAAGCTATCCGGCAGTCACAGTCTGACAATGAGCAAGTCGACTCCGGTTTTATTCGGACTAACACAACAACTCCACTTTCCCGAGATCCAGCCGGGCTCCTCTTGAACTCTAGTGCAGTGTGATTGTTAATAGAAAATGATTTAACCTTCAATCAACAAAACTGCAGGATGTGAATCAAACATAGCACATGCTTTGTGTTTGCTGATTTATCTTTCTGGAAATGTGAGCTGCTACACTAAAGCGTGAGTTGGAAAATAAGTCGCAGTACTGTAGAAATCACTGCTCTGGACATCCGGATAGAAAAGAACACAAAATGGTTAAAACTATATAGACATTTATTCTATTATTCTGGTAAATCATGTGTGTGAGTGGCTCAATGTTTTTGCCACGCAAGAGCTGTTTACTTTTTTTCATGCCTCTATTTCTGCCAATGGTCGTAAGAGTACTACGGGCACCTTTTCAGCCCAACACGTCCTTTTTGGTTCATGTAATTAATTAAACCGTGCCAAACAGAAATGAAAAAATTCAAATTTGGCAAATGGAGCCAAGAAACTAATCAACATTCTTCAATTCAGTTAAAAAAAATCAGCCTTGTTACTGAAAAAGTCAATGTGTTTTTAGATGAGTACATTTTTAGATGAACGCTATGGACGAGTATATAAACACACCATTGGAAAGACTGTGTTCCTTCTGGGTTTTCCATGTTGGTTTCCGACTGTTCATGTTAAACATGTTTTGTTCCAGACGGTGTAGACCATGGGGGAGGGGCACGGTGTCGTGGTCTCGTGGAGTTGACCTGAGCACTGGCTGACGTGATGCAAAACAGCCTCTCCCAAAACAGCCGCTAATTACACCACGACAACAAATGTGCTGGGTTAGTGAGATTAACACCCAACCTTCTCTCCTGTTTCTCTCACACTCATGGAGGTATAATGGCTGCCTGGTTACGTTCTCGGTGACTTTATGAGAGAGAAAACACCATGGACTGAGGCTCCCTGGGATTTAACAGTTCTCCAGAGCATGCATGTCGTAGGTTTTCCTCAACAAAGACACCATTGTTAAAACTGGGAGAAAAATGCACACAGACATCATACAACCTGGCTGGAGTTTATCTGTAAAAACTGTTAAAGTAAAACTGCACTCTGGTCCCTCACCGACAACATCTAACGCCAATAATCACACCTAGGTGAGGACTTCATTGGGGTAATTAAACTGAAGAGGCAGTAAGTAAAAATCACTCCCCTGGGTGCTTCTATTGCATGCAGTGTGGTTTCACATGAATGGCCAGCTCCATTTGGGCTGAACAGAAAAACACTTGTAATCAGGAAGACCTTTTGCTCTTTAACGTGTACTTCAAAAGGAAGCCATTGTTTTACCTTCACACCGCTCCTTATGCCACAAATGCAAACACACACACACACAACAGTCAACTGTCAGCCAACGTGGGAAAACGTCTCCAGATTTACAATAATACCTTGATGAAGCTTGACACATAGGGTGGCACAGTGGCGTAGTGGTAAGCACGTCAGCCTCACAGCAAGAAGGCCCCGGGTTCGATTCCCAGCCTCTTTTTGTGTGGAGTTTGTATGTTCTCTCCATGCTTGCGTGGGTTTCCTCCAGGTACTCCGATTTCCTCCCGAGAGGCGCAGATCTAGTCAGTGACCTTAAGATTACATCTGTAAACCACTCACAGTGCGCACTTGTCCAGTTTTGCCGACTGTCTGGTAAATGGTTCGGAAGGGGGTAATAACAACAATTTAATTACGGAAAAATAGGGGAGAGATGCTACATATGTATATACAACCATATCATCCAACGTAAATCCACCACAAGAAACGTGTGAAATAACAAGGGAGAGTGTAGGTGTACTGTTAAATACGGTAAACAAACTGACACACTGATGGCACGCCAACTAACGTCTGCCCTTCCCAACTAACTCGCGTCTGCCCTTGCCGACCTTCGAGCCCTCCCAGACTTTTGGCTACTCCATACTTTGTCCGCAGCTTCCGATATCCGTTAAACCGTGGTCAGTAGAATCGAAAGTCAAGTGTACAAGTAACATGCACTTGTCCAAGGTACAGTAGTATTATTGTATAGTTGTTTATTAATTGTGTTTATTATGTGACGCTACTTGCTTGCTTAAGCCAGGGAGGCTGAAGCCTAGTTCAGTCGACACTGGGCGAAGGCGAGGTACACCCTGAATAGCTCGCCAAACCATCACAGGACCAAGACACACAACCATTCATATTCATACTTACACCTGGGGCGATTTGGAACAACCAGTTAACATAATGTGCATGTTTTTGGATTGTGGAAGGAAACCGGAGGACCCGAGGGAAACCCACGCAAGCACGGGGAGAACATGCAAACTCCACATAGAAACCCCCAAGCTTGAATCCATCCTGCAGGTCTGTTCCTCATATTATCTGACATGAAGGGCTGTTGTAGAATTTGACCAAGCTTTAACTGGGAATTTCTTGTGTGACAAATGATAATCTTTAAAGGCTGCTGAAATTGCACAGTTTCAAACCAGCTTAACCCTCACGGTCTTTCCTTCGGTGCTAAAAAACCCTCAGGCCTGAAACAATCAGCTTCTTAAGCCACCTGTAGTAACAAGAAACCGACCTGACTGATGACGCAAGTTAAATATGATATGATTCCAAAATCAGGAAAACCTGAAACTCATGCCAGTTCATGTGAACATGACATCACTTCCCAGACATACG
Organism: Neosilurus mollespiculum; assembly: GCA_030014195.1. NCBI lineage: Eukaryota > Metazoa > Chordata > Actinopteri > Siluriformes > Plotosidae > Neosilurus > Neosilurus mollespiculum. The sequence continues at coordinate 31,316,990 of JAQMYF010000023.1, read as the reverse complement.
CACAGTTCTGAGACAGGAAGAGGCTTCCACAAAATCAGTAGCTGTTTTAGACTATAAATTTGAAGCAACTGCCAGGTGAGGTCTGCAAACTGTAGGAGGCTAGAAGGGTTTGCTGAGGAAGAATTCGGGTGTCAAACTCGGACAATGCACGAAACTTCAATGAGTAAATTCATGAAGAAAGGGAGACAGATATGATGTGGCAAGCCATCCGCTACATTAGACATCTCTTAAAAGCGGGGGGACAAATGGCCTTTTGTCCTGAGCTCCCAAAAAAAGTGTGTGTGTGTGTGTGTGTGTGTTTGGGTGGTGGGGGATGGGGGTGTCCTTGTCCCCCCGACAAAACAAGACCCATGGGGGCAAATGAAAGCACAATCAATGAAGAAATTATTTCTAAATGAGACTGGCTGAGGAAACCCAGACAAGTGCACTACAATGGTCAGCTTTACTCGGTTACTGCTACTTAGAGAACATTTCCTCTGCTCTAGGTACTGCATTCATAGCTCAAGGTTCTTTGATACTGGAAAACTGAAATACTTTCAGGTCACATGTGAGAACTGCCGGAGCGTAACTGCTGAACATCGGAGCATGGATTTTATAACCTCAGCTGCTTATTAGACACTAAAATACTATTGAAATATACGATTTCATAGGGCGGCACGGTGGCGCAGAGGTTAGCATGTCCACCTCACAGCAAGAAGGCCTGGTTTCAATTCCTGGTTGGTTCTGTGTGGAGGTTGCATGTTCTCCCTGTGCTTGTGTAGGTTTCCTCCAGGTACTCCAGTTTCCTCCCACAATCCAAAAACATGCACAGGTAGGCAAATTAGCTGTTCCAAATTGCCCTTGGGTGTGTTGGCCCTGCGATGGTCTGGTGAGCTGTCTAGGGTGTAACCTGCCTTCACCCAGAATCGGCTGAGACGGGTGCCAGCCTCCCCGCGACCCTAATTAGGATTAAGAGGATTAGAAAATCAATTTTTCATTTCAATTTCGATTGATTGACAGAGTTTGCACCAGTAGTTTTAACGAGAATAGAAAATTGGGGGGAAAGTTGCTGTGTAATCCAAAAAAAAAAACACAAAGAAAATATAATATATATTTTCATATACATATGTTAGAATCATATCTAATACAATGCACTCCAAAATTCTCAATTTTAAAATCTTAAATCTAAAACTTTTAAGCACCTTTACATTGCTCAGCAGAAAAAGCGTTCAAGCTACACTATCTGGAGATGGGAACAAGGGGGTATCCAGATCATTACTTTACTCCGCATGAGAGTCTATATGGATCTACACCAGCAGTAAGACTAATTAGTATATATTACACAGGAATGGTGCAATCTGATAGGTCCAGGGATTTAAAAAAAAATTTTTTTTAAATCATATTCTGAGTGGATAACGCTTCAATTAAATCCCAAACACTTACAGTTTGTCATGGTCACTTGGAAGTAGCGGCGTAATCAATATCAATGCTTTAAAATGGAAACATGAACCAAAACATTTTCGTTTTAGTTTGTTATTTCTTGTTTTCACTAAAACACCCTTACAAAGCATGGTTTACTAAAAAATGTTTTTTTTTACCTTTTCTTTTTGAATGAATATCAGCTAAACAAACGCTATTAACTACACAGTGCTTAGCCTGGCTAAGAAGTGCAAGGCTCATCTGACCGGCCTCTCTGTTGGTTAAAATATGTCAATTTAAAGTACAGAATTTTTTCATGCTTTTTATTATGTTTCATGCAGTATATACTTAAACTCTTAAAGAGAGTTAGAGACACTGTAAAGAGAGTTAAGGGGACGCCTGTTTGTGTGTGCACTCTGAGCTCTCCTGAGTCGTCATCATCATTAAAATAAATAAATAAATAAATAAACAATGCAAGAAATAAACCATAAAAATCGTATTTTAGCATGTTTTGCTCGTGCTCCTGTGTAGTAAATACTGAAGCAATTTTATAATTCAGGATCCTTGGATGTTGAAAATGTCTTGGGGTTTATTCAGCAAACATCCACCTCACTTTTAAGGCATAATTGTTCATTGTACCTACATGCAGTTGCTTACCCTGGACCACGATATCCTGATTGAGAGACTCGTGATAGCGTGGGGGGTCATGGGAACAAATCATGATGATCTTGAGGAAACTTGGTGGATTTGTGATGATTGCGCTGACTGTCAAAAATTTTGCCACGATTATTACGATGTGACAATTTTCGATTTGACGCCAATCACGATAGAATGTGGGAAGCGCGGTAGAGCTCAGTAGAGCTTAACAGACCTTAACAAAGTGCAAGAGAACTTGATGCGCCATCGCAGGGGATATTGATGAACTTGGCAAAACAATTCCTTCAAGTTTCATTTCTTGGATGCGAGCTGCCTCTTTTTTTTTTTAATGGTACTTCAAGGGTGCTCATAAACTGTGGAGCTCCGTACTTTTTTGAATCACAGTGATGGCAGACATTGTGTCCCACGATCGAGACCCCTGGGATACCCAAGACCCCAAACTGAGAACCAAACACACCATTAACCTATTCATCCCCCCCCAATCCTTCCACAGAAAGCTTAGGGGTTAGATTTTATCTGTCCTCAGTTGCTCTTTAACACCCTCAATCAAGGTCTTTCTAGAATGCCCTCTGGATTTGAACCCTGAGTGACTGGTGTTGTATGGTGTCTCGCCCGGTGAGCAAGTTGGTTGGGGGCTATTCTTGTGGAATGGCCAAACAATTCGATCTTTAACCTTCCCAAATATCAATAAATCATGGGCATCTCTTCATTAAACAAAATTAAACCAGAGCTGATGTAGACTTCAGTTTTACAGAATTAACTCTTTACCTTCACTGGTGTCAGTACGCTGAGATTACAAGGCTCCTCTGGGGAAAAAAAAAGGCCAAACTCTACAAATCAATAAGAGTTCATTAATGAAGAGGCACAGCTCAAAGGAAGACATTTGGTGTGAATAAGGAGGTTTTTGGAAATCTGTGACAAACCTCCTTAACAGAGAGCTTCCCTGCCCCCATTAATACTCCCTAAATAAAAGCCGGTTGCACTCTGACCCCTTTTGGGTCATTGCTTACCCCACTGCCCAATTAATGGAGTTTCCTCATTCCCACAACGATGTCATCAGGGAAACTATAGTCTACAGTCAATAGAGACGGCAAATCTATAGGACAGGACCGTGACCTTTCCTTCCTGCCCCTTAAGTGTAGAACCCTTCCTGCTCTTAAGTGTAGAAAGGGAAGACTGCGGCTGTTTAGGAAGGTGGTACCCAAGGGTCAAAACTCGAGGCATGTATTCAAACAGGCACAAAGCCGATGAGAGATTCAATAAGTCTAACTATTTCACTGAGACAGTCGGCTGGTTTCAACTGCAGTTTTGTGTTTATATAAATAAAAAAATTTTAATTAAAAATAAAAGTAAAAAACAACAAAACAGTGAATGGCTTTGTTTCCTCTCAGCCGAAAAGCTATTGCAATAAAACATGAATCACGGATCGCCAAAACCGGATAAGTGTTGGCAAGATAACTTGTCATGTGACTTGTCAAAACCTGTTTAATGTCAATCCTGCATTTGTGAAGTCATCTGGAAGAAACAAAAATTCATAGCAAAATTTGCAAAGTTTTTTCAAGTTCACGTTTCCACGATGGTGCTGTGATTAGCACGTCCACATCACAGCAAGAAGGTCCTGGGTTTGAGTCCTGGGCTCGTCTGTGTGGTTTGCATATTCTTCCCGTGCTCGTGTAGGTTTCCTACGGGTGCTCGAGTTTTCTCCCACAGTCCAAAGACATATCTAATCGATCGTTCCAAATTGCCCTAGGCATACAACAAATGATTGAGTGAGAGAGAATTGTGCTTTTTATGCGGTTAACGAAAACCTGCTTAGTGTTACAGTAAGTTCAGGACATCTCCCAATAATTCCCAGCGCACCCGCAATACAAACTCAGACTGACTACAGCAAGAGAGATAATCTTCTTAAAATGAAGGGAAGGCAATCCAGGGACATCAGCCATCCCATATCCTTATGCTACCCACCTGTCTGTGTGACAGTAGTCCTAAAGTTCTGAGATTCAGGCTCACGTCTGCAGGCTTGATCCTTCTTCCTGGGTGCTCATTAAAACTTTCC